>VWZF01006945.1:862605-914440 GCA_013396755.1 Sclerurus mexicanus | reverse complement strand
GAGCGAGTCGGGGGTCACTGGGAAAAAGGGAAACAATTCACAGGCTCGGCGGGTCGTGTTCCTTCAAAAAGTAAATGCCATGAAATACAGAATAAGGAGAGGAGCACGGGAAGGCTGGAGGGTCCATCTGCCCCATCTCCAGCTGTAGCCGAGGCAGATGCTGTGAGGAAAACGGGTGTGAGGAAGAGGGTGAGCTCACAGTGAGCCTTCCTCTCCAGCACCTTCCCACCTTCCCAGTCTCCCACCCAGAGGTGAAGGGGCTGAACAGTGAGGCCAGGCAGTAATACATTAACTTCTCTCAAAGGCAAGGTCTAGTACCACAAAGGCATTCATCCTGGCAGGTATTTCCGCTTTCGGGATCTGATCTGTGCTGCATTTTTCATCCTCAATTAATTCCCAGTGCCCTACACCTCCACTGCTCTCCAGCCTTCAAAGCAGTCAGTTGCCTCTGTGAATCGTATGCCCTGTTGGCTCCTAAGAAATGCTGAGAAATTTCAATGACTGAAAAATCAAAAGGGTTGTCTAATACAACAGCACCCTCTTCCAAACACACTGACATTGTAATGTTTAAACAGCTGCATTGTACCGTGCAAAAGCTCTGTCAAGCTGCAGGGCAGCCAGCATGATCTAAACCTTTAGAAAAAGAGGATAAATAATTCTGATTTCCGCCCCACGAGCATGTGAATTGTCCAGGCCTCTTCCATCTAATAATCCTAACTGACTGTGAAGGGAAATAACCTGGAAAAGTTCTGGTTGCTCTGAGAGAAAAAGAAAAAAAAGTCACAAATCTCTGAATATCTGGAGATCACTATAAACACAGAGAACTCTGGATAGGAAAATATGGGTAGTCTGTTCAGTAGGTGAAGAATGAAATCATCATTTTTGTTCACAATGCAGTTGCCTTTTGTACTTACTTTCCTTAGTGGCTGCAGCCAAAGTTCACAGAACTGACATGAAATTTAGAAGGTAATAATCATTTAAGCAATTTTTTGCTGTAGTAATATCCAACTGCTTTGAAGGGGCAAAACCAGACAGTTCTTCTTTAGCAACCAGTTCAGAGCAATCCAGTTTCTTCTCATTCTCTCTGAGAAAGAGGAGAGAGAGTGGGAGCTTTGGGTACCACAGGTCAGGTTACCACTGCACTGTGGGTGCCCAGCCCCACGTCTCTGTTAAATAAAGGTTCAGGATGATGCTGTTGTTTGAGTCAGACCTGTAAAAGCTGCGTGTAAAGTGATACAAGCTAAGCATAAGGTAAAACTTGAGCTCTGTGTTTCTGCTATATAAGGGCCTCTGCCAACACTCAGTGATGCTACTCTGAGTTTTGCTCCTGAATTTGCTGGCCTTTAAATGAGGCAGGATGAGTGGAGGTGAGAATGCGCCTCCCCACTGCCCAGGTGGGAGCAGGCTCCTGGCATGGGGCTGGTGCAGGGGGAAACCTGGGACCTCTCCCCCATCTGTGCTGCTTTACCTTTCCAAGTTGTCACATTATGAAGCCCTGTTTCTTGATGTATGTTACAAGCTGCAACTTTGTTTTCTTTCTCCTCAATTTTGGGTTTTTGTTGTGTTCTTTTTTTTTTTTTTTTTTTGGTGGTAGGCAAAATGAAGATCATCATGAAGAATTTTTGCCAACTGGAGAAACCTCCATAGACTCCTACCCAAACTGGTTAAAATTCCACATTGGCATTAATCGGTACGAGTTGTATTCCAGACATAATCCTGCAATTGAGGCTTTACTACAAGACCTTGTCTCCCAAAAGATAACCAGTGTTGGTATGTTTGGATATATGTTATTTTTTATATTTATTTGCTCTTTGTTCAGGACCTCGTTGCTGTTTGAATATTAATATTTTGCATGGCTTGTCTCCAGTGTCCCTACAACATTGCTTCCTGACTTCTCTGCTTATTTTCCCTGTTACACACAAAGAGATATTGCCAGCTCTGTATTACCTGAATAATCGCTGAGTCTGCCAGCAAGGCAAATCCCATTCTTTTCAGAGACATTTTAGTCACAATCAGGCTGAAAGTGCCCTGTTTGGTTATTTAAAATAAATATGATTATTAAAAAAAAGGTTGGCAAAAAGCAGATAGCATCTTCCATAAGCTAGATTTGTATTAGCTGGTAATTATTTAGAAGGCTGTGTGTGGCAGCACTCTTGTTCCCGAGGAAGGAGAGGTGTCTGACCTGCAGCCCTGCGGCGATGGCTGCGGGAGCATCCGGCACCGCGGGGCTCTGCGGCTGCCAGAGCTGCAGCTTCCCTGGGCAGCGTGCAGGGAGCTCCAGGCGAGCCATCCTCCTGCTGAGCAGAGTTCAGCTCTGTTTATTCTGCTTGTAAATCCACAACGGTGATGTGCCCATGTCAACCTTTGGCTCTGGTTAAACAAGGTGACATCGTTCAGGGGCTTTTCTCCAGGGCTGTTTAGTGGCAACGTTTGTCTCCTTGAATTTAGCTTGTGTAGCTGCAGAGGGGGGAAAAAAATGACACAACCCCAAATGAAAGCCCTGGGATACAAAACAGATGCACACCCCGTGGTTTGCAGAGGTAGAGAGCTGCAGCACAGGCAGTGGTTTCCATCCACCACGCAGAAAATGAAGTAACTTGTGCGGACCACAAAGTTGCAGAGTCCCTTTCAGAGGGATGAAATAGCAGGAGCTCTTGTGTTCTTTTTATGGTGTGTTGATGGTGTTGCTGATGGCACTGTGGGATAAGGTCAGCAGGTCTTTAACCCTGCAAGGCAAAAATTCCCCCAGCCTCAGCAGGAAATGGCCTGGGCAAGAATAGCTCAAGCAGCCCTAAGGCTTACATTTTCCATTGTGTGAATCACAGCGGCTGCTGAGCAGGAATAAAGGAGATCCTTGGTCATCAAGAGTGGGCTGATTTAGCTGGCTGGGATGGAGTAGGTATAAAATGCAGGATGCCACAGGAGAGCTTTGCCTCCATGAATCTTGCTGCCTGTTGGCTGGGCTCAGCACACTGCTCTGCTGGGGCAGCATTTTGCAGAAAGCACTTTGTGGTATCCAGGTGCCATGTCACATGCTGGATTCAAGGGTCCAGTGGACATGTAGCTCCTGAAAGAAGAGAAACATGGGCTCATTTATTAACCTGTGCTGGCTTTTCTGTCCCCAAAAGTCTGGACTGGAATGATTCATTAAGGAGGTCAGGTTGGACAAGTAAGCCATGTGCTTTCCCTTCCCTAGCTCAGAGGGGACTCTGCGGGTAGCAGCAGACTCTGCCCATGCTCCCCTGGTTTGCATTGGAGGTTGATGAGGGTACATGTATGGACATGGCCTGGGTGGTTTCCTCCTTGACATAGCCCTCACCTTGTCTGACCTCGCCCCTTAATACCAACCAATTTTTGTAATATTAGTGACACGTGCAAATGGGGATTGAGCCAGCACATTGTAACACATGCGTTAACATTGCTCTTTGAGCACATCCACTGAGGAGGGAAAGATGCAGTCTGTGCCCTTTCCTGTCCCTGCAGAGAGCAGCAGAGCCCAGGCAGTGTCCCCAGCATTGTGCAGAGGTGATGCTCAGCCAAACCATCTCCTGGCCCATCTCTTGAGGTTTGCACAAAGCACACTGGCTCTAGTGGTGTTTTGTGCTTCGTGGCTGTGGAGTGTATTGATCTCCACTTACCTCCTCAAAACTTCAGAGCTCAGCTGTGTTGTCTGTGCAGGAGGAGAGCAGTGTTTGCAGCAAACTTGGCAGTGTTTGAGCCATGAAGTCTGTCACTTCTTCAGATCAGTGGGATGGCTAAGGTTGATGCAGGGACATGGAAGCTGGTGGGAGAAAAACAGAGGTAGCAGCAAGAAATAATAGTTTAGTACTCACTCTTCACTTGATCCTCTGGGCTTGGTCTTTGCTTGTGCTTCTGGGCATGTGGCTTCACCTCTCTGTGCTTCAGTTATCCCAGCAGCAAAAAACTATCATCATAAAAAATAGGAGTGAAATCTTGACCCTGGTGACGTAAGTGGGAGTTTGGCCATTTACTTCCCTGGGGCCATGATTTCACCTAATGTGTCATATAGATGTGTCATGGGGTCTCCATTAATTCTGCTTTTGATAGAGCTTTCAGATCAACGAGGGAAAAGGGCCATGGGACCACAGAGGAAGATTTATGATTGCTATTAGCGATTCCCTTTGGGATTGTCTCTGTTAATGTTTGAAGAAGGCTCTTCAGAGTATGGTAGGGCCTCTTATGCCTCTAACAAAAACACGGTCATGGTTTCTAGCAATGAGTCAGTATAACTTCCATAAATTAGACCATGAGGTATATTTGGTATTGGCCACTGTGGAAATGGGCAGAGAATGATTCCTACACATACATTCCAGTCTAAAATCAAGTGTATGGAAATGGAAGGGGACTTTTGCCAATATAAAGATGCCAGGATCTGAATTTTGGTGGTAGCATTCACTGCCTATTCCTGTGGGGCTTCAGGAGCTTTGTCGGGTTGCAATGGAAGGAAGAGCGTATTGTTAATATACTTTTTAAATTATTATGTATTACACAATGCAGCATCACTTATTTTATGTTCCAAATCCTTTGGATATTTAAAAATACGTGTTTTAATGTAATTCCTGCCAGTTTTCAGCTTTACTGCAGAGCAGCACAGGGATTCAAAAGCATGTAAGCTGATTAATAAAGAGTAATATATTTAACCAAAGGACATTTATAGGGCTGTTACATTCTTTGTAAGTTCCTGCATATCTTCTAATCAGTCTTGTTTATTTCGTTATGGTCCATTGTTGCTGGTTCGTTTTGTTTTGTTTGGGGTTTTTTTGTTTGGTTGGTTTTTTGTTTGATTGTTTTTTTAAGGCAGCTGAAAAGATGTCCGGTTAGGAGTATGAAATAAACAGAATCTTTCACAATGCCCAGTCTTCGGGCTTCTTCTAGCAAACAGGACAATTAAATATACAGGGTTACATGCATTAGATGAAATGGGATATTGCTTTATCCAGTTTCTTCCCAGTGTTCAGATTTACTTGGCTCTAATAGAATTAGATGCTTTGCTTGATACCTACAGTAATTAGATCCAAACTGCAGCGAAACAGCCTTCTTGGCCACACTGTGATTTCTCTGCTCAGCTTGCATTATTTATGGGGGAGAGTGGTGACCAGATTGATCCCCCACATCTATTAGAACCACTCACACGACTCTGAAACGTGCAGTGGTATTTTAAAATGAAAATGGTGACAGAAGCAATTCCCAAGAGCAGGGAGCACCAAGGTGACATTTTCTTGATGTTAAAGTTTAAATGGAACAAATCCATGGATGGGAGGGAGCATCACATCTAGCTCCCACAGTGACACCTAGAGCTGGCCTGGAAAAGGACAGGGTTACCCAGCCTTTCAGGCTGAGGATGTATTCTGTGCCCTGCATCAATATATATATTTCCTATTCATTTTGTTCAGCATAAAGGGATAGCTCTTAATTTGATTTAATTCACTGAAAATTTCCTCTTGCCATAAATAGGAGCCCAGAGAGAATTGCTTTTCCACTGAGCACCGAAGCCTGGTTTTCAGAAGTACATGTGCAGGCAATTGCACATTTCCTTTGCCTTTCTAAACTGTTTATTGCATGCATTAATAACCATAGGTAGTTATTTTCTTGCATATTTACAAGATGCCTGTGCGTAATTGTGGCAGCACTGTCACCAGTTTAACACCGGCTCTGGCATGGTGCATTGTAGGGGCAGTGTGGGTTTGGTCCAAAGGAGCTGTGCTGTGGGATTGCCTGTAAGCAGAACAAGCTTTTGTAACTCCTGTTTAGTCGGGGGTTGTTTTTAAGTTCTTTAAATTCTCTGCTTGTAAAGGTTTGGAAACATTACCTGACTGAGTTAATTTCTGAACCTGTGATGCCTTCAGTTTGTACAGGCAGTAATTAGAAAGCAAAGCGTGCAAGATTACTCATGCAGGGAATAAATGCTGCAATTACCTGAGGTGGACTCTGCTTCAAGGCAGAAAAAAAAAAAGATGAAACGCTAAATATTGAACATAAATTCTGGTTCTAAAGGAAATTGTAAAAATCTCATCCAAAAGAAAGGAAAAAGTGCTTTTGAGAACTTGTGAAAAACATAATGAAATGTAGCACTATTGATTTACTGTATAAGAAAACAATGAATCTGCCAAGAGTCAACAGATTGATTTAATGTACAATTCCAGATGAAAGAAAGGGACTTAAAACATATAACAAAGCCTAAGAATAATTTCACAGACCTCTTCCCTTGCAGAAATCTTTTGCTTTCTTGACTAAACCAAGAAAGTCTTTTAAAAACAAGTTAGCAGAGTTGGCTGAACAAGGACAAATTAAGAGATGATGAGGACTCGAATTTGTTTTGAAATATGTTCTTTGCAGCTTGTACAGGGCCATGTCTCTAGCCTGGGGCAGAGCATTACTTGTTAAAGCCAATCAACATGTTTATGTTAGATTTAAGCTTGATCTATAAATAGGAATCCAAAATGGATCTGAACATCCTCTGTTTCAGATGTTAATTGCATCCCAGGCTGGGACTGGATCTCACTTCTCAGGCATTAGCACTGCATAATTAAATATATTCTAAAACGTTTGTTGGATTCTGACCAAAGGAATCGGAAAAGGTTCAAAGATCCTGTTAGGACTCTCACTCTCCATCAGAAAACCATACGGTCTAGACAGGCTGGTAGGACCAGCAAACCAGAGGAGCTGGAAAGCCAGACCAATTGAAATTTCAAATCCTTCTGGGGCAAATCCCTCTGGGCAGGACTGTGTCTCTGCTGGGAGTTAGCACCAGGCAGTAGCCAGAAACGCTGTGGCATACAGTTTTAAGAGAGATGATAGGTAAGGTGTCTTTTGTATTGGGTGGTGTCTGTGGCTCAGGGAAGGAATTCAGGACTTGTGTTGGTTGAGGGGACAAGATGGGGAAGTAGCAGACATGGAATGTGGCCATGACAGCAGGCTCATAGATGTAAATGGAGTGAGGTTTTTTGCAGGCTTTATCCAAAATCTAACAGACTAAACAGAAGGAATCCCACCAGTTTCACTAATCTTTGGACAAGGCTCTAATCCCAGACATTCAAGCAAAAAGATTTCTCAGGGAATCTTTTGCAAAGCCTCCTAAAGTGAGGAAGATTTCTGATCACACCCGAGAGCCCTTACAGTGGGTTAACAGGAAAGGTTAATGCTGCTTTCCGTTTCCTTCTACTTTGGGAGGAAAAGAGGGGCTTTGAATTGCCTGAAGATGAAAAGCAACGATGGTTTTGGGATTTGTTTGTAACGGTGTGCCAGTACATCCAGGAGCTGTATGAGACTTGATTTGAAGTGCCTGCTGTGAGCTAGCAGGTTTATAAAGCCTCTTACAGAGCTGCTTGTGACCTGTGATGTTACAGTATATTAAAAAACCTTTTTTTTTAAAAAAAAAGATAAATTTAGAGAGTGACTAGTGGTTCCCTTGAAGCCTGTTGCAAGGCCTGAGTAAAAATCCCTAAGTCTGCTGATCATAGACATGACATTGCAATGGTGTAGCATCCTCCACTGCCTTGGAGAAATGGATATGTTCCTTCTGGGTATTGTGCATTTCTCTGAAGTGTTCCTGTGGGCAGTAGATGAAGGCACAAGGATGTCTCCAGAGGAGTAAAAAATGTTCGTTTGGGATAAAGCCCTGGAAGATGACAGAGCTCCAGTTATTTGGCCAAAATGGCCAGAGGGGCGTGTTTAACCAAGTTCGGAATAGAAAAGGTGGTTCCTGCACACAAATCTGTATGATGGGAAGGGTAAGCCAAGGTGGAGCTCTGGAATGGGTTGTTTTCCATGATGCATGTGTGTTCCAGCATGTCCTGCCTTAAAGCACAATGGGACACCATTCCCACCAAAGCCACCCTCTGGCTTGGGGAGGTCTACACTTCAGTCCTCACAGCAGGGGAGGAACAACATGCCAGCAAAACTTGTGTTTGGATGAGGCCACTGGTACAACCAATTAAGGCAACACAATAGGATGGATCTAAAAAGACGAAGGAGATGCTTTTGTCTTACTTCAGCTCAATTCCTTCTGACAGGAAACCAGGCTTTTGTGTCTCGTGGAAGAATTATTCTGAATTGTTAATCTTCTTCATACGTCTCCCTGCGTGGTGATGACATACTTGCTGTTGAGTTTGGCTGCTAACAAAATCATTATCTGTCAAGTGGCTTCAGTTTGCTGAGAAACCAGTCATCTTAATTTATCCAAAACTTTGTGCTTAGGGCATGATGAAACATCCTTTTTTCCTCTTCTTTGCTTTGCTGTGACGGCAGAGGGGGGTTAGACTAGTTGATCTTTGAGGTCCCCTCCACCCCAAACCAGATTAACCAGGGGTGTTTCCAGAGTGCATAGCTGGGTGTGGTGGTCCCAGGCCACCACATGAAGGTTTTGAGCCGGGGGATTTCTGCTTCTCATCACCCTCAGGCTGTGGGTTGGGTATCAAAAAGCCCAGTGCTCCTTCTCCCCTCCGATGCAGATCAACTGACCTGTTCTGCACCAGAGAGGGAGTTTAATCTGTGAAAGCCACGTGCTTTACCTGGTCAGTGCAAATTATTTAATGCCTTTTAATTTCTAATTATTTGTTTGTTCCTTTGGGATAAACTGGAAGTGCAAGAGAAGGCTGGGATCAGCAAAACGGCAAGGCAAGAGGGATTTTATTCTAGGAGAAATATAATTACTCTAACCAGATTTGCATAGCATTTTGCTGCAAAAATATAGATTGCAAGTGCTGAAAGAGAGCTGATGACCTATCAGTGATAAGACACGGAGATGAGTAATTAAAAGATGTGCAGCCAATGGCATTGGTTAGAGAAAAAAATGTACAAGCTATCTGGGTGGAACAAGGGCAGCTCTAAGCCAAAATTTACAGAGCAAGATAACTTGACATTTCTGTAGTTCTCCAGTTGACATGGGTTTTGTCAGAACTGTAAAGAAAGGGGTTGATTATCTGATGATTCGTAGAAAGCATCTCTAAAGGCCTGACTCATCCACACAGCCCTGACAGGCATGGCCTGCCTCTCCCAGCACAGAGGTGCGTTAAGGAGTTAAGCTATAGGTCCTGTCATTTATTCAGAGCACTTTTGAATGAGGCACTAGAAAAGCAGTTGTTTGCAAAAGTGCATGTTTGTCTTTTTTAAGTAGCCTTATCATCAAGTAAAGTGAATTTTTATGACTTCATATATATATAAAAGCACTCTAACTTTACAAACACTGTAATCTGGCTGTTAGTAGGGTATTGTCCAAATTGTTTGGACTGGTGTGAATAAATATCAGCCTTAAATAAAATATCAGCTAGGAGGTGAGCATAACCCTCAGTGTGTAATGTAGGCCACTGTCCTTGTGGCCCCCACGTGTCCTCTCCTGCCCTCCCAGCCAAGCCAGGGACCTGCTCTGCACAGCTCCCCTCTCATGTATGAACCACCTTGGGGTCCCTTGAAATTCATGGCTGGGCTTGGATACATATGCATTGTGCATAGAGGAGGTGAATTTACATATCTCTACTGCTCAGCAACAATTATTAAAATCGCAGCAGAGATCAGACATTGCTGCAGAATCTGCTCATGCTTTTAATTAAGGAGATGTCTGCTGTGCATTGGACTGTACAACCCAGCTGCAGATGTCTTTGAAAGGACCCCATCTCCTTTCCTAATGCGTGTCCCTTGTTAAAAGGAACTCCAAAAGCAATTGAAGATGAAGAAAACAAGACTCCAGTGGTCCGTGCCATGCAGTTAGAGTGTTTATGGAGCCCACAGTGGCCAGTCGAAGAAGACAAAGATGTGTCAGGAAGTACAATCCATGCTTAGTCCTGGCTTGCAGCTCAAAGCCCTTTCCTGTACTCTGCTGAATAATCTGTCGGCCAGTTAGGATTATCCTGGTTGGTGTTCCGATCCCACAGTGCTGCATCTAATACAGAGCAAAATAGATATGATTTGGTTTCAAGGAAGCTGAATTAAGTAGATCCACATGTTGCATTTTAAAGCAGTTTTGTTTTTTTCCCCACAGCAATGAAATCAGGAGGCACCCAGCTGAAGCTGATCATGACATTCCAGAACTATGGACAAGCGTTGTTCAAACCAATGAAGTAAGTCAAAAAAGTGTGTGTTGCAAAGTGAAATTGTGGTGGAATAGCCATTTTCTATGCTGTTAAAAGTTTGCTGTAGTATCTCTCAAGGTAAATGTGTCTTGTTCCTGAGCCTTGCTGCTGAGTCTAGAGCTTCAGGGTCTGCTGATACCTTGTTCTGCTAGACTGGTCTTTGGAAGGGATGCTGAGGAGACTTCAGAGACATTACAGTCTTCTCAGGAATGTTATTCACTCTGATCCCTGTGAAATCTCCCATCCTAAATACAGGATGTTTTCAGCATTTCTTTCTTATGTAAATGTACTGTACAAGTCTAAGCTTTATCTAGTGTCAGTGCTCCTCTGGAGCGTGGCCAGACAAGAGAGATGGTTCAGAACAGCTTTGGAAAGAGCTAAATAGTATTTGTCTGATAAATTATAATTTAATCAGTTGATTTATTGTTGTTTGTATTAGTCATTTGGCTGTGGCTTTGCTGAGTCTGTGAAAATGAGTTTATCCAAGAGTGGTACTGCAAGGTAATGACTCTGGAGAGAAAGGGAAGGACTAGGATTGTGTGGCCTTGATTTGTGCCTGCCCAGATCCCACTGAGATGAGAGAAGTTATTCAGATACAAAGCAGATGTAAATGACTCCCAAATCCTGACCCATATGTTTGTGTTGTAATAAGGAAAATTACTCTGCTTACTGTAGAGGGTTCAGCAAAGACACTCTGGGCTGCAAAATGTTTAATGAAGCTACTCAGTATCTCTGTCAAGGGTACCACTGGAATAATAAATTAATTTCCTTCTTTTGTTCCCACTGTATGGAAGTTCAGTTAATTTCCTCCAAGATGGTCCATAAAAGACCAAAGCAACTGAGAATGAGTGGTTTGGAATATGTGTTGGCATTGTGTTAGAGCTGCAGAGTGGAGCACAGCTCAGGGGGAAGCTGCTGGCTGGAGACTGAGAAATTCCCTCTTTCACTATAGATTTTGCTATACATTGACTGTAGACAAGTACAGATTTGACTTGATTTTATTTGACTTCCAGAAGGGCCAAAAATTGGTCCCACTTTCCATCAACCGAAGTTTGTGCAGGAATCCTCCCTATGTGCATCCCTCCTGGAAATCGCAAGGAAATCCTATGAACTTTCGGGCAGCACAAGGCATTTGTGCAAATTTATTATTTCCCAGTTGCACATAAAATTCCCCTTGTTTCTAGTAGATCACTGGTTGCCTGGGAGAGGTTGGAGGAAACAAAGACAATACTGACAAGTCAGAGGGAAGGGGATGCCAGAGAGTATCTGCTCCAGCATCTCCCCTTCCTCTCCCTGCCCTCTCCCCAAATGCTCAGGTCACCAGAGCATGAACCCATCCCCTTGGTCTGCAAGTTTGATGCATACAGGCACAATTCCTAACTGTGTCTTGTCCCACATGCAAAATCAAGAACCAAGGGGGATCAAATAGCCTTTAAGCATTTGGCAGAGTCGTGGTTGTGCTGTTGGCTTTTTACATTGTGTGTGATTTGTTCCTTCTCCATTTTCTCAGATGCAGATAATCTCAATCTTCATCATTGCTATGACATTGTAATTCTGGGAATGCTAATGAGGTCAAATCAAAAGTTAACCATTGCTACTGTGTTCTACACAGCTTCAGCAGGATGATGGATGACAATAGAGGTGTAGCCACATTCCTGTGTAGAAACAATTACTACCATCCACTAGAATAAGAGAAAATGATGATGTCTTAATCATTCCCTTTGCTTGATTGGAGGGGCAGCAATGCCCTGTCTTCTCACTGCTCTTTGCATTACATATACCCCTGGAAGAAGCATTCAGCAGCTGCTTTTCCAGTCAGCAGACCTTACAGGAGCAATGCTGCTGCAGTTGTGCTGAGCATCACTGAACACAGTAGTGATTTTGTATAAGGGTGTTTGCAAGCATTTGTGTTCATTCTGATAACAGGGAACAGGGAGCCAGATGCTCACCTAGTGTAAATCTTCCTAGCTCCTTTGGCATCTGGTCCCCTTGGCCTCTTTCACCACTTTATGGAGTGTGGTTGGTGAAGTTCTTGAGGAAGTTTGCAGCATCATTTCTTTATACAGAAATAAGCAGCCTAGAATGAAAAAAAAAATAAATAAACCAACAGGCTTTAAATCTATGAGACTTCTTCTTGTAGGATGGTCTTGAGTCCCTAGATACCTTCCAGGCTGTTTCTGGTTCTTCCTCTTTTCTTCAGGGTCCCCTTTTTGATTCAGGCTTCACGAAGCTGGGTGTTCTTTCCCAGGACAGGAGGCAATAAGGAGCTCACAGATCAGGGCCAGACATCTCTGATCATCGTGTGTAAAGGACAAATTTTTTTCCACATAGTTTAATTTGAGAGCATTAAAATGTCATCCTGGTGGCTGCTTCTGAGACGAGCTCGTTAAAGGAAGCCCTTGGTGGGTAGTCAGGCTGTCTCCACCTGGTGCATCCTATGTGTTTCGGCTGCTACTGTGTTTACAGCAACATGGCTTTTCAAAGCAGCGGACTACACTTTCCTTTCTCATGAGTTGATAAGACTTTTCATAAAAGCAACCTTCTTCATGAACCCCAGGTAACAGGGCCATTAAATAGTGCCGAGTGTCCAGCTGCAAATGAAAACTGGGGCCTCAGTTTATCCCTTAGTGTTGGAGAGGCAATGTGAGACACATCTCTGTGAGAAACTGAACTGAGCCATTGTTCTTAAGAGAATAGAGTCAGCACCAGTAGGATTTCAGCCCTGATCCCAAGGAATATCGATAATCCAGAGTTTCTCATTCTGTCTGAGATCTGAAGTACTGAAAGCTGCACGGAGTGAAGTACATAGAGGGTAAGATGTAGACATGAGGCTAATCTCCACTTGGATTTGATTCATTTGGACTACCCGGAGAGCTGCTTTTCCTATACGTAGCTGTACTCAGCATCTTCCAAACTGAATTGATACCAGTTTGAGCGGGATTGCAGCAGGTAGAGGAGACCAGGCCAACTCTTCCCTGCACAGTGGGGCATCTTTTAGAGGGAGGGGAGGTCTCCGGACCTTTGACAGTGCCTTCTGCAGGGGAGTCACAGCAAAACGTGCTCCTTGGAAAACTGATGGAAACCCTGCAGAACTCATCTGACTGGCTCTGCCCTATCCCAGCCTCCCAGTTCCACGTTGAATTTATCCAGGGAGAAAGCCAGCTCCGGAAAGGCCCAGGCAGGATTTGGAAGTGGGGAAACCAGAATCAGCCTTTGGCATCTTTTGTGCTCTGTGTTTGACATTAACTGACAGCTCTTCATATGGTCATTGATTCAGGCTAGTGGAGCAAACAAGAAGAGGGAAGCAGAGCAGTCAGGAAAATGTGATAGCATTAAATAAAGCCTGATCAGCTGCAATTATTTTATTTATTCGTGGCTCTGAATCTTCATTTCTGAAATAATGGTCCATAAAGTATTGCAGAGGAAGCCAAATCTATTTATAAATCCTATGGCCCAGTGTAGATTCCTTTACTAATTCTAAATGCATGATAGAAAAAGCACGTATTTGCTAAAACTCCAGGGAAGATTTAATGTATTTGCAATGTATCTTACAGTTGATGTGTGGTTTTATTTAGCTCATAACAGTTCAATCACACAAAATTATTACCATGTGGGACAGGAGAAAAATAGCAACCTCCCCTTCTCCCATGATTGGTGACTCTAACTGTACTACTATTGTACATACAGCATAATAAAATCTATTTACATGATTGCTCATATCTGCAGTTGCAGCTTTCTGTATGACTTACCAGGTAGGGATGGGTAAAACCATAAATTTCAAAGGATTTTGGAACATTTCTCCAAAAGGAACGTGCGCTCTGTGGTTTTATTTGGTTCCCCATTGTTTCTGTGAGCTTGTGGAGTTAAATAGCTGGCTGAGCCACAAAACCAACACGCTATTTTTTTCCCTCCCAAAGCTTTATTTTTGAAGAGGGAAATTCTGCTCCAGCAGAGCCAGTGTTAGGATTCCTATTGCATACACTGGTGCCAGGATTTTGATAGAGGCTTTCACAGTTCCTTATGGAAAAGCCAAATAGGATCGAATAGAAAATGATACCTTGTTATTGGAGTTGTGAGAAAAGTGTCCCGTGGTCTGTGTTTAAGAGCGACATCCCTCATTCCCAGTTTTACAGGCTGCTTTGTACGAATGTGTAGAAGGGGTATTCATTATAAAATCTTTGAGGTTTATTTGTTCTATTGAAAGAAATACTATTGTATTTAGTGAACTCGCTTTTGACTGAAACAGATAAAAGACAGTTCTATTCCAACTTTAGATTCTACTGGATATTTTTAACATCTTTTTTCTTTTCTTCTGATATTGTAAGTCACAATACAGGATTGGTAAGAGCCACGTGGTTGTTCGTTTCAGCAGATGATGTTCGCAGTTAAAGTCTTTAACAAAGTAGAACCAATCAGCATCAGGGTGATACCAGGCCAGGAGAGACTTTCAGGGTCAAAAAATCCAGTCTCCTTGGATCACAGGTGGTCATCTCATTCATTAACTGATCAAACACTGCTGACCATATTTTTTGTAACTTTTGCCCTCGCTATCCCTCCTGAAACTTGCTGCTGTCAGAATAATGCTGCCCACTGGGATCATCTCCAGGTTCCTGCTGCCTTCCAAGCCCTGACCCATCCCAGTGCCAGCCACAAAACCAGTGGGTAGTCACAGTCCAGGGCAATGCTGCTGCTCTACAGAAATGAAACAAGCACAATCACCTTTCTGTTTCTGTCATGTTCCTATAGCTATCTTTTGTCTCAAAGGCACAGGTGCTGTTAGCTGGGCAGAAATGCAGCAGCCAGGCTCATAGGGAAGCTAATACTGGCACTTGGGGATGTAGTTTAGTGGTGAACATGGTGTGCTGGGTTAACAGCTGGACTTGGCAGTGCTGTATTAATGGTTAGACTCAATGATCTTAGGGGACTTTTCCAACATAAATGATTCTATGACTCTATGATTTTTGTTTCAGTTGGCAAAGCACAGCTTTTTGCTGGCTTTTAGATGTCATACTTACAGTGACAAAGGATTAGCAACATTCTCCAAGTTTCTCTTTGATTTCCTTTTAGGATTGTTCAACAAATAATGCATCTTTTGATAGGGATATTAAACAGGCCAAACAATCCCCATAATACAAGCAACTGTTAATCGCTTTCATTTCCCACAGTTATATTCCCTTTTCGAAGATGCAGTGTGGCTGTTGTACCTGGGAAGTGCAGCCTCCAGGCCTGATTATCATATCAATTAGGCTGGTGTAATCCTTCTGAATTGGTAGCATTGCTTCCAAGTCAGAGGAGTTAAAACGAACTCCAGAATCCAGGCAGCTGAAAGATTGCTTCTCTTATTACATTGCATCTCATGCTGTTTTGAGGAAATACATTTTGCCAACCTGTTGCATGTGAGCTGGCAGGCATCCAGTATAAACATACTGTTATAAGTCAACATAGCAATTAAATCAAATTGCAATGTTTTTTTCTGAGCAGCGAGGGAAGTGAGATATGCATCCAGTAGCTGCTATTCTAGAAGCCTTGGAGGATTAACACTTGGGCACACTGGAATGTGGTGTGTGAAACCCAGCTGAGCAGTCACTGGTCAAAGTGCAGCCCAAATGCTGAGGTTTGTCCCTCCGCTTAAGCCGTGTTACTGTAGTGCTCACTGGAGAACACTGGGTGTGTTCAGGGTGGGTTACTGGAGACCCAAAGCTGAATAAACTGGTTGGGAGGGTTAAAACTGGTAATCCCAGCACTCAGTTTATGGAGGTGTATTTTAAAATTGCAAGGGGTGCTGTCTTGTTACATCATGAAGAAGAAATGCTTTCTTTGCTGCTGCAAGTAGTAATCAGTAATCAGATATTCTGTGGACTTCATCCCTGAGATTTAGGGGTTTTTAAGGGCATTCAAATCCTTTCCTACCAAATCCCTGCTGAAATGTTTACCTGAGTGGGACTGATTGTACTTATACCAGGAATAAATCTGGAGTTAACTGGATGAATTATATCTCTTGATATTTAAAGTGTATGAGATCTGAATGTAGTCCTAAAGGAGGACAGTGGAGGTTGCTGTGTAGTCTTTCAGTTCTTTAACTTTTGGTATATTATGCATGAACTGTTTTTCTCTTTTATAGCTAATCCAGTTCATCAGATCAGACTTTTCCAGTATTTCAATGCAAATTGTGTTTTAGGACTCAGCAGTGCCTCTGGCCCAAATCTCATTTATGCAGATTGGAAAATTTGTGGTGACTTCAAGGGGAGCTGGATCAGGATGGAGGCTGACTGATGGCCCTGGACAGCAGTGAAATCCAGTCTCTGTCACCATGCACTGCATTTTCCCTTGCCACAGCTCAGAAACTGCTGACTGAAATATTGATTTATTCCATCCAGCTCAGGAGCAGTTTGTTCTCAAATTCTGCAAACATGTTCATGAAATGACCCCAGAGTCAAAGTCTGCAAAGTCCAGGTAGCTCAAAGGTTGTTCGTTTAGATTAGGGTCCTCAGGGGTCTGTGACAGCAGGTTTCACCATGCCAGCAGCCAGCAAAGGGAAAGCCTCCTTCCCTCCCTTTGGGCACCAGCTCTGTTGTGCTGTCCCAAGTTGAACTGCCTTGGATTAACCCCTCCTGGAGCTGGACAGGAGCTGTCTGAAGCCAGGATGGGACAATAAGAGTCCCAGTGGTGGGAGGGAGCAGATCTTCCTTCAGCAAACCAGGGCTGTTTTGCTGGATATCACCATGCCCGTGGGCTTCAGCCCCATCCCACTTCCCAGCCCTGGGAAGCTGCCATCCACCACTGTTGGTGAGTTGTCCCCAGATCCTTACCCCCGACCTCTCCATGGTGTCTTCAGCTCTAGACAGGAGAAGACTTCACTCTGCAGCTTCCAGAAGTGTCAGCCCCACTGTCTCTGTCACTGGGGCTTTTTGCACAAATGATTCCAGCCTTGCATTTTTCTTTAACTTGTCTGTTGGACTGTTTTCAGCAGATGATAACATGATGCTCAATGTCTATTTTTGTTCTTGTCTTACAGACACAAATGGCCACAGGTCCTGCCTGTACCTGCCCCTTATCACCATTTTAAGGGAGACCTGAGTGGGCAGTCATATTTTACAGTATAGAATTGTCTCTGCTTGATTAGATGCCTTCTAAGTGCTTACAGAATCTTGCTAATTAGTCTTTGGGAAGAAAGACATGCTGGCATTTACTTTTTCTTTAAAAGCTAGTTATTGCAATAGCTTTTTTTTTTTTTAGCATTGCCACAGTGTATTAGGAAAGAACCACCTTCAGTGTCTGATTTTAATCAAGCCACTTCTTCATTTTAATTTTCTGCATGCCAAAAAGTGCAGTCCTGTGGCATTGTCTTTTAATCAGACAGCCACTTTAGTTCCTGTGTTCCTTATTTCACACATTTTACCATGTATCAACGGTGCAGAAAAGCAGCAAATGTTATCGAGGGAAGAGCTGGCATGAAATGCATAATCTGTAATTTACTGCTGAGTAACAGGGCTTGGCACACAGGGGACTCGTTGGTGGAGCATTGAGGTAAGATGTCCTAGTAAATCTAAGCAAAAAAAAAAATATGCCCAAAATATTTTCAGTGGGATATGCAGATACTGCTACCCTGAAACATGCCATGGGAATTTGTCTCCGTTTCTCTACAATTTGTAATCCTTAAACTGGGCTCAAGAGACTGAAATTGAGGGAGGAGAAAATGATTTGTGCAAGACTTGTGGCATAAACCACAGACTGGAGTTGTTTTCTCTCTGGAGCAGCACTCACAGCTTCATCCTGGAGATGAGTTGCACTGTGCTCATCTTGCCCCTTGGGAGGAGGGTTTTTTTGCAAGTTTTATGGAGGTAAATTGCTCCTTCTCTGCCCCTGGTCTTTATCTCATACAGAGGTAGCTCTGGGGATCTCCACCGCTTTGGAGGACGCAGATGGGGATTCGGCCACTTGGGCCAAGATTTGTTTGAAGTTTGTTTGCTCATTTAGGCCCTCAACATTTCTACATATTTCTTGAGTTAGGGCTGCTGGCCATTAGAAGGGGCAGGAGATAAGCACCAGTGAAACGGATCTGGTGAAACAGCATATCTAGGGCTGAGGACCCATGTCCGGCTTCGCCAGAGGTCACCAGTTCAGATGACACAGTCCCGTGGTCAGAGATGATGCAAAAACTGTGTGGCATTTGGGACAGATCCACAGCTGAAGTAACAGTGTCCTGCAGGTTGAGACAGGAAGGTTTTGGCAAATCTTAGGAGAGAAGGCACAACACATGTCCAAATCGCGCCCTTGGCATGGTGGTATTGGTGACTCACAATTGTAAACAAACAAAAAAAATGTGTTTAAAATAGCCATAATAACTCTTAATAACACAGCTCCAGGGCACGCTGAACATTTCTGATGTTTTATTTTTTCATTTTCAGTGTCTGGTTCCATAGCCTTAGTACTTTTCTTCTTAACTTAAAATTTTCCACCCTGCTGTAATGTTCTCCATGTGGGTAAATAAAAGTGAGAAAGCCTGAAAGACTCATTTGCATGTGAAGAAGTAGCAGAAACCCAGAGTAAGTAGCATCTGCAAATGTGTGGGAGCTGGAGAGTAGGGGGGGACAGCAAAACTGTTGTAAATAGAAGCAGTTTCAAGTGCTGGATTATGTGCTATGGATAATAAAACACCCCAAGCCAGCACATAAGCCAGATACCGTTCTCGGCAGCAGCAGCAGCAGCCAAGTGATCCTGTTAGCACTCCAAGGCCCTTTTGTAAACCTTGCTAATTGGTAGTCCAAGTTCTTCATGCCAGGGTGTTCACCTGGCCAGAGGACACAGTGCCATGGCTGGGCATGGAGACCCGCACTAGCAGAAGTATTTCACACAGCTACACACAGTCTGCGTATGAGTTTTAAACTGCTTTGGTCAGCTGGCAGCAAGCAGCAAAAGAAATGAAGATGTTACATAAATCTGTAGGTTTAATGGGAAATCTAGCAATAATTGGTATAATTTTCTTTAGTTTCTGGTATGACTACCTTGTATTTTCTTTGAGTCCATGTCGTGATACACAAGAAGAGAATTTTGACCCAGCATGTTTGTGTTTCCCTGTATTTTGTGCCTGTTTGAATCAGGATAATCCAGCCAAAATTTTCAAACAAACCTTTTTTGCATCTGATTCTTTAGGGGGTTTGCAAACCCAGGTTTTGTGTCAGGGCCCTGAGTGAGCCCCAGCCAAGCGGAGGCAGAGCAATGCTGTGGATCCAGCGCCAGCTCTGCCTTCTGGGGCTGACGATGGCAGACAACTTACAGCAAAATCCTGGTTTTTGCCATAAGATTGAGTTGTGGGGCTGGGGAGTGTTGGCAGCAGAAGGATGGGGTGCAGCAAGAAGGGCTTGTGCCAGCCCTGGGCAAGGGGCAGCTGTCCCCTTCAGCATGACCAAGTGCCACCAGGAGCCTCCGTGTCTCCCCCCTTTCCCAGCAGCAGCCAGTCTGACATCCCAGGGCTCTGACACCAGCAAAACAGGGTGCCCAAGGAGGGCAGAGCCTGCTTTTCCCATTGCCTGCGTAATTCTCCCGTTCCCAGAGTCAGCTCCAAGTTGAAACCGTCTTTTTGCTTCAGCCTCTCAGGAGCCCAGGTACAAGAGCTGGGTAACTGGGATTTTAGCCCAAAACATGCCTTTTTGCTCTGCCTGACCTACTTGTCGCTGCCCGTGGGGAGCCGCGGGGGTTTCTGCTCCACTCGTGCCTTTGCTTCCAAGAGTCAGGCTTTTGTGTTGCTGATGGTATCATAGTGCCTTGAAGTTATCTTGGCGTACGCTGGCTATTTTGGTTCAGAAGCTGCTTTTTATGTGCTTCAGTAGCACTCAGGGCACTAATGCTTCGCCTGAAGCATGGCACAGCCTCTGCTTTCATGCTGGGGCATGGAGGGGCAGTGCCAGCCCAAAACGAGCCCACGGCTCCAGGCGCTGCGAGCACAGCCAGGCCCTGCTCTGTTAGCAATCAGCGAGGCCATGCAGAAGAGATGGATTTTGCAGCGTATCCAGGCCACCTATTCAAATCCAGGTTCTTTTGGCACCCGTGAAATTGTCTGACAACTTGTGTGCGGGCACCGTGCCACGTGAGCAGATGGGCTGAATGTCCTGGCAGCCAAGAGCCTGGGATGCTCAGCTGGCAGAGGGAGCGAGAGCAGAGCTCCTCCGTGCTCGTGTCCAAATGCTCATCCCTCCTGAAATTACCATAGGAAGAGCGGGCACGGCAATGGGGTGCCCGGCTTGGGCACGGGGTGCTTCGCAGCAGAGATGATACCCCTCACATTCTGCCCTGACTCCTCTACTCCATCACCGATGACAAGGTAGTCTCTGAGATGCTTTCAGCCCGAGCTCCCCACTGGGGACAGCTGGCACCTGGCACTGTCCCGTGTCCTCCAGAGACTCACCTTGAAGGCAACAGCACAGCAATTATTTTTTTAAGCACCTCTGTTAGGTGGTTTCTTGTGAGAGGCTGGCTCTCGCCAGAAGTGAATCCTGAGATAAAAGGATTAAAACATCCTCTTCAAGGCTTCACAGAAATTGTCACAAGGGCTTTCTCCGGGGAAGGCCTCAATGCTCATCACACCGAGGGGCAGCGTTCCTCACTCAGGCATGCATTGCATGGTGATTGACACACCATTAATTAACTGTTAATAATTAACCCCATAATCTGAAGGGATGGGGGAGGAATTCCTTATAGGCCTGGATCCTGTCATTTCTTTGAATGCAGGAGTCCTCTGTTGCGCTGCACTCTCAAACCCATCTGGCTTTGGGAAAGAAGAAGCTCATAAAGAAGGCAGGACTAATGAACAACCTTTTACAGCCCTCCCTCAACTGCCTTCATTTCCTGTCAGCTGCCGTTCAAACATCATTTGCCGGAGAGCAACTATTTGTATCTATTACTCCGAGTTGAGAGGAAGAGAAAAATGAAAAAAGAAAAATTGGTTGTTGCCTTTCAGCCTGCCTGGTTCCCTGCTGTGTAGGGTGGGATGCTGTGAAGGATACAGGATGTGTTTGTCATGTAGCTGCCAGTTCTACATGTGGATGGTCCCATCGCTCCCTTTAGACTGGTCACGCTCCGAAAGCCCAGCGTTAGGACATTAAACCAGTCTTGCCCCTCCTGGATAGCTCCATTGTGATTCCTTCCTTTCCAGCAGCACCCCACACCCCAAACTTTGCTGAAGGGCTGAGCTGCACCTGGAACAGCAGCACAAGGGACAGTTCTTGTGCTGACTTCAGCTGGGCTTTGCTGGTGTCCGTGGAGACTTTATTTTGCTCTCATCATTTTGAGCCAGCCCCTATCTTCTGCCAGTTCTGCCTGGTGACCGCTAACAATCTCCTGTGTCAGGCAGCAGCATGATTATAGCTTTATTGAACTAATTTTGTCTGCCTTTCCCTTTCAAGGAGCAACAATGCAGCAATTCTGTTGCCTAAATGTGGCCTAAGGACAGAAATGGCCCTGTTTACCCACAAACACCAGATTCTTGGCGTGATGCCGCTCTCAGTAAGGCATCAGTGCTGCTGATAAGCCAATAGTCATAATCACTGATCAGTGCTTTTCTGATGCTTTGGCAAGGTTATGTACCCAATATTGTTGACCCTACACTTTTCCTATTATGTGCTGCATCCTTTGGCAGGAGAAAGACCTTTTCAGGGATCAGAATGGTACCTGTATTGCAGGAGGTGCCCAAAACCCCATTATGTTTGGCATGGCTTGCTGCTTCTATTCAGGTTGCAGATCAGTGTTCGTCCCTCCGATGCAAGTCCAGGCCCAGCAGTATTAATCCTCCCATTTTGCGCCTCTGCAATTGGGAACAGCCTCCTGTTGCTGACATCTGAATTACATTTTTAACAACAATTTCCTTTGTTATATAAAATGAAGCCAAAACAAACACTGGTATTGGAGGCTCACTTTCTGGTTTAAATAACACAGACCTTTAAATGGATGAGGACTATGAATCATTTTTATGTAGATGCTGGATTTGGGTTGTTTACTTGCTTGTTTGTGAAGGATTTTGTTCCTTTTTTTTTCCTTTTTTTATATTTTTCCTGGCAATGTAAGCCTGTCACTCTCTCAGTAGGGCAGTTTGGAAAAGCTTCCTGGTCCTTCTTAGCTAATTGTACTGTTATAATCTAAGCGGATTCTCTCATCTCTCTCTTCCCCTAAAAATTGTACTGAATCACCAGATACTGCACCAATTCTTTATTGCAATATCTTCTAGATTTTAAAAGCTATATATCTTGAAATTATTTGATGTTAGCAAAGCCATTTAATATCTGTGAACTTAGAGAAGGTATTTCCCGGCACTCAGCAGTGACTCCAAAGCCCCACAGAATTACACTCAACAGCCCTGAATTTCAAAGCCTGACATCACGGCAAGCAAGGAATACAAATCCATCAACAGAAGCAGGATTTTAATTGCTTTTGAATGATTCTATAGAAATCTAAAATTGCTTTGCAGGATGAAAAAAAATCCCCACTTTTGTCTGCAAAGAGGTTTTAATTCTGGCAAATAAAATAAGTGGTTGCTGTAATAATACAAGATTTTCCCTCTGACTGTGTAGCTGTTCCTACAGCCCCTGCCTGCTGGGATTTTATCCTTGAGCAGTGAGACATCAGGGTTCATCAGATATTATATGTGGCAATTGCCAGACCAGGAGAGTCTCTTTGGTGGCTGGAAGATTTGTGCTTCTGTGGCATTTGCTGTTAAAAAATGAGACCACCTGCATTCTTTTGCAATGTGACCTCCTCTAGCTGGTTATATGCTGTGTTTTCTCTGTGATCTGATCTGATCTTAAGGGTAATAAAAAGACCAACAGTGCTTTAAAACCCGGTAATATCTGGATTCTTGCCTTACAGTATTTTTTTTTGTTTGGTTGGGGTTTTTTTAATGAAAGGAATGAAAACCTCTGCAGACATTTCTACATCTGGCTTAGCTTCTGGTTAAATGCATCCTCAGGGAGTGCTGGAAAATATTACTTCTCCTCTTTAGAAGAGAAGTAAATGAGTCATATTTTCCAAAATAGTTTTCAAGGAAAGGGATATCAGAAGATGTTTGCATTTTCCCATTTAACAGATAAAATGAATACTTAAAAAAGCGGTCTGCATCACAGGAAGAACAACACAGGGGTGTGAGTGGTTCCACTGCCTTGGCAAATGGCAAATCCCTGGCAGGTGTCAAGGCAGAATCCATGGCTGAGCCACCCAGGGACAGTGCAGGCTGTCAGGGTCCCTTCCCTGTGCCACCCCTTTGTCCTCTATGGGGTCCAATACCGTGGCCCTCCTGGCCTGCAGAGGAAATAAAATCTGGTCTCTCATCTCATCTCAGCATTTTAGTGTGTGAATCAGCTGGAGGAATCCCCTTCCCTGACCTAAAATATTAAGGATGTCCAAGGGAGGAATCACCGAAAAGATTTGGAGCCCCCAAACTGAAGGCCACAGTGGAGAGTGGGAGCCTCTCCCATCTCCTCCCTCTGCACGTGTTCTTGACAGAGAAGCTCTTGCTGAAACCCTGAACAAGCCTCAGCTCAGGCCAAGGCACAGAAACGGTGCTGTATCTGTATCCCCCATCTCCATCCAAACCAACATCACCGATGCAGCCAAACCCTCTCAAAGGCACTCAAGGACATGAACAGACTTCCCTTGAGTAGAGCCATAATAGCATCTAATACTGGTCAGCAAGGACATTTCCTTAACCAGGTATTAAAAGTATTGCTGAGCTTGTTTTAGTGAAAAAGAACAAAAAAAAAGGCAAGGCAATCTATTATTTTATATTTTAGTTATCATTAAACTTATGAAAAGGCATTTGGATGCAGCACCTAAAATTTTTCATTGATATTTGCCTGTCATTTGAAGCATGTTGATACTAATCTGTATTACAGTAAACCTTCCTACTGAGGGCTTTAAAATATTCCTAATTATTTTCAGAAATAAAACTAGCCATTACTGTACTTTTGAAAAACAATTATTTTATCCTCTCTTGCCTAATTGCACATTTTAAAAAACCTTTTTAAATAATAATTTTTAAATTGGTTTTTTCCTTCAAATTGACCATAACAAACAAGACAAATCTCTTCAGGATTAATTTTCCACCTAGCTGAAGAAATTAGCTCTCACTTTCTCCCTCCCACCTTGAAGCCATGCTAGGATGGTTACCTGGATACCCTGCCTGTAAAGGATGTATGTGCCGAAGCAATTTAAATAGCCTGATTTGTCATCTAACCGCAGACATCATTAGCAAAGCATTATTTGGCTGGAACATGGTAGGCTGAACGTGGATAACTCCTCTGTGTTGAGGAGAGGTTTAATTTAACCACCTTGTGACCAAATATTATCTGTCTTTAATGTGGAGCTGCAGCAAGTGTGGTGTGGGGACTACAGGCGGTATCTGGGTGGGAAATTATTTTCCTGTGGTGCAGAGATATTGGAAATATATTCTGCACCAGGGAGAAAACAGACACTTTCAAATATGTCAGTTCAGAATCTATTGGTTGGTTTATTTTGGGGCAAGGAAATAATTTTTGTATCAAGGGGAAGAGAGAATGGAAGACAATGTGTCTGACTTTGGCTTTTCTTCATGTGACTTTTCTCTGCCACAGTCCCCATTTCAATATATTCCTCTTGTTATCATCTCTGTTTGTAAAATGCCAATTCCATCAGGATGGAAGGATCCTTATAACCACGTCTTAAAAAAAATGCTGGTAAAATTACAATGATGTCTTGAAATACATGACATGTAAAGTAGAAAATAGTGGCCTCCTCTGATAAATCCTGCATGTCAAAAGGCAAAAATTAGGCATTTCCCTGGAATCTGAGTGTGAAGTGTGGTCAGGGAGGTAGTCTGTGCATAACAATAAGGACCATGTGAAAAAAAAGAGGGTTTTGTTAGTTCTCAGATCACTTTTTAGTTCTGGACTTAACCATTTTAAGGCTTTAATCAAAATCAGATTATTTTTTACTGATTGCAGTATGATTTGGACAACTCAGCTAAAGTCTGGTGATTTGTCAGGTGTGTTCCATAGGCCTGCATCCTCCCATCAAAGCCAATTCTGTAGCTGCTGCTGAACTGCAGAGCTGCCAATTATATATTCCTGAGCATTCTTCTTGGCAAATCAACTCCCAACTCATGTTCAGGAATCATGGTCTTAAATGAAGCACGGCTGCAAAATATTCTGCTGATCTATGGTGCAAGTCCTTTCCCTTTAGTCATAATTGATGTTACAAAATATTTTATGGCTTCTGTCATTAGTATTCCCAATTGGCTCAATCTATAATTTATTTCATGCTGTAAAAATGCTAAGAATTTTCTACTGATTAGCAGCAACAGTAGGGCATGTTTCTACATTTATCAACGTGGGGTATTTTTGGGTGGGGAAAGAGTCTTTTGTCTTTGAATTAAAATATGTCTAGACCTTCTATTTTCATTACAAATCTAGCAAAATGAAAATGCTTTTGAGGTAGTAATTAAATTATTTCAGTGACATACAGTCTACTGTGCACAAGGTTTCAGGATAATGAATATATTTATTTCCAGGAAATGTACAGTATTTTCCTTGCCATTTGTAGGACTCAGCATATAAATAATGCAGACCATGCTGTGCTGATTTTCAGTTCATCCCAGGAAATTATGCCATTAAAAATGCCACAGTTCTTTCAGGCACACACAGACACAGCAGGTAAAGAAAATATTCCTGTGATGAACAGTGACAGGAGCAGCATTAGCAAATACATAACCTTGCAAAGCACCCCTTAGACGAGGAAATTGTTTGCAGTAATTATAGCGTGGAATGAGACTGTTGTTTAACTTAACATCGTGGCAGCCAAACTGTGATCCATCAAAGTGACTCCGAATTTGTAACCCAGGGTTAGGACTTGGAAGTGCAAAATAAGGTGAAGGGAAATGAAGAGCTCTGGAGCCTTCCCTGCCAGCCCAAACACACACAGTTGGTAAGCGTGATGAAAATGAAACTTCTTTGAAGCAGTTCTGGAAATATAAGGTCCCCATAAATTCCCCATAGATTTGCTTTAGTCTGTGAGCACACGTTGCTCTTTGAAATCTGCAATTCAGGTGTTAAAAACTTCCCTCTATAAAAAGAGCTCTTGTGGCCCTCGCAGTGTTCAGACGGCAGAGATCACAGGGTGTGTAAAAGCACCATCGTGTCCCTTTGCTCAGTAAGGTGAGAGTGGTTTGTATGTTTAAGAAGGAAAATTTACCATCTACCACTCATAGGCATTACTTATGCATAAGCAGAGCTTCAGTACGTGTTGCAAATGGAAATCAAGTACATGATGTGCCTGGAAGGAGTTTATCCCACTATTTATGGGCTGATCACATTTGAAGCTAGAACTGACTTGGTTATTTTTAGTCAAATAACGTTACAGTAGTAGTTGCATTTATAAAGAAGCAAGAAAATTCTCCTGCCATTCACAGGCCCTTCTTGCTGGATCTCACTTCGAGCCTCAAGGTCCCCACACTCCTTGCCCCTGGAGGAGGAGTTGAATGCCAAATGCTGCAGGGCTGCCTGTCTCATTGTGGGTCAATGAGTTGCAGCTCAGAGACAGACTTTAACCTCCCAGTAAGCAGCTCTGTGGGTCTTTGTGCCTTTCCTTCTTCCCTCCCAGCTGTTTGCAGCTCACTCGGATGGGCTTTGCCAACTTGGAGCTACGAACTCTGGTCTGGAAGTGGACCATGTCTGCTCTCTGGCAACCCAGGTTAGGTTTTCCCATCCCTCAGAGGTGGTACCCATGTGGAGTGCATGTGTTTGCCCAGGGGTGTTGGAAGAGATTAGTTTTCAGAGTTGGAGTTAGGTGCAAATGGTACAAAGGGGCTTTGTGCAGGAGGGAATTCAGCTGGGAACGAGGCTCATGTGCAAAACATTTTGACTGGATATCTCAGAAAAGTTCAGAAGGAAAAAAAATTCTCACTGTCTTTGGGGGGGGTAAAAAGGCCTCAGTCTTCTTTCTAATATTTTCATTACAGAAATTAAAAATTTCAGGCCATTGGTCTTTGATATGCCTTTTGAAAGTGGTTCCAATAACTTTAAATGCAGATGCAAAGCATAGGTACAGCTCATTATTAGCATGAATGATTATTCCTCCCTGCTTATGAAAAAGGGAATGGAAAACCATTAAAACTCATGAAATAGTAAATCAGAGGCATATAATTTAATATGGTCATCTATCTGAAAATGCAGATTGTGCATAAATAATCAGACGTATCAGCAGGGAATCCACAGCTATCTAACAAGTAAGTTGTTTTGCAATTGACATCTGACCTGTAGATAAGTGGAAACAATGTCTTCATTAAACTTACAGAACTGAATATTAATAATTTGTGAAAACAGCAGTGCAGGATGCAGGGGAAGTCTGGCTACGTCCCTGGGAGCTGTGAGCATGTACCTAATGGCAGGGTTTAACTATTGAGGCCGTATCAAAAATAGATCTGCTATTTGACCACAGTGCTTGCAGGTCTGCTACAAAGGCAATCGGATTTAGGATGGACTTTAAAGACTTACTGTACATTGTGGGAAGAAAAGGTGTATCTGGAAATATGTCCTAAAAGACTTGACTTCACTTGACTTTCCTCTTATTTTCTCCTCTGGGTGAAAAAGTTTAAGAACAACTGAGTGTTTAATTTTTATAGGACTTCATGGAATGGTGGGGGTTTCTTTTGTTGTTTTCAATGTCCTCTGCTCCCTGCCAGAGCCAGGTGGTGGGTGCTGGAGGTGGTGATGCCCTGACATTCCTGAGGAACTCCATCTCGCACTCTCAGCCTGCACAGTAGTTATGTATGTGAAATCCCTAATTTGGAGAATGTGGTCCATGTGACAGCACGACACCACCGTATGTGATTCTGGAAACCAAAGAGCGAAGTTCATATTTTTAAAGAGGTGACTAAAAAGATCTATACATGTGTAGAAAATGGAATGTCAAGTTTAATCCTGCTTTGCACCTTTGGGCCATTTTAGACATTTTTCTGTAGGCGAGCAATGAACTCATTTTCTTTGGTTTCCTTTGGTTTCCTCTTCTACCTGTTTGCAGCAATAAGCCGATTCAGTCAGGAAGTGCTCTGGCTGTCTGTAACTAATCCTGTAAGACTTCCTTGACATTCATATTTCTGTTGAGAAGTTCTGTCAATACAATCATTGCCTGTGAGCTGCATGGAAAACACTACCCAGGGAAAAAACACAAAACAAAACAGGTAAAATTAAGATCTTCACTCAACTTTATTTGCTCAGGCATTTGGTAATAGCAGTCTACTGTAGATTGCTTAAGGAGGGAACTTGAGGGACCTGTAATAAAACCCAAGAAGATGTCTTGTGTATTCTTTGTTATTCAAGATCTCAGTCCTGAAAGTGTCAGACACACAGTGTGCTTTGGGCAGAATTGAAATTCCAATATTAATTTAAGATTCTTGTACTCCTGCTCTTGCTTAATCCTAATTACCTACTTTGATATTAACAAGAGCTATGGAAGATATTACAGATGTTTTTAAAATAAATACTAAAACTAGAGGTTATGTCTTCTGTCCCCCTCATCCACACATGGACAAGGCTGGGGTGTTTGTTGTCACAAGTGGCTCATTTAGTTGTTTGATTGAGTCTGCATCTGTTCCACAATCCTCTGGAGTCAACATTAGGCTTTTTCCATGACTTCACTTGCCTTTAAATTTGAGTATGAGCAGGTCAGGTCCCAGTTTATGGCTCTGTCTTTCCCGAACCAGTTCACCTTGAGCTCATAGGAGACCTTTCACTGAGTAGAAAGAAAGTTGGATTGGACCCAGAGAAAAACAGTAAGTTGAAGGAATGGGAGGATGAAGTCCAATGATTAAATCATGTGATTGCTTTTGTCTGCCATATACTTATCCTCACAGTTCATATAAAAAGGTAGGAAAACTGAAATACAAATGTCCTTGGCTTTAGGAAAAACAGAGTTCTCTCTTTGAAACCAAGCTCTTGTGGGCTATACACATACATAGCTATCACACTGTACATACAGTAGATAAGCTTCACATTTTGTAGACATTTAAACACAGTTAAAAATTCAAGGAGAGGTAACCAGACATGCACTGTTAGAGAAAAGCAGCTGCATGTCATAAATCAGCTCCATAAAAAAAAAAAAATCTGGCAACAATGCCATTTCACTAAAGCTTTTACTGCACATCTTTTGCAGAATTTTCCTCCCTTCTCTTGTCCTCTACTCTTGCCTCTTTTTTCATGTGTTGTTTTCTCTGAGCTCTGCTTTTATTGAACAGACTTTTGTCGCACGCTTTATTGAAATCTTCCCTTATCTTACCAAGCAACCTCATAATAGATAGACTTTAAAATTTAAATCAGCTGGAAGTAAAGTCCGAGTGTGGAGCTAACTCAGCACAGCCTCACCAGGGATAAGTGTTCGCCTCTGTGTGCCTGCATATGAACACATACACACAGATCCTCTTCTTTATCTTCGCTCCAGCTCTGAGGGGCTGTGTTTTTGTGATCCACCAAGCGTGAATATTCCTCTGCACCTCGAGCGTGGGAGTCCACCGGACGCATTGCACTTGATGGGAGAGGTTTATATAAAACAGCGATTGCCCTGAGCAGCCAAGCCAGCCAGAGCCTTCCTTCCCTTGTGGTGCCACAGAGCACTTCCCCTAACATCCTTCTGCTCCTGGTTTTTTTCATATGGGATATTTTTCAGATATTTCAATAGGTCTGGTTTGGTTTCTTATTTAAAATAAGTGGAGCAGGTTAGGTCAATACTGAGCCCTTTTGAAGTCCTACATCTACTGTCATTTTAAAAAATGGTCCTCAAAACCTGCACCTCCGTTTTTTCCCTGAAATGCTTTGTCTGTAACTGGAATGAAAGGAGAGGCACAATGCTCTGTGGTGAGAAGGGATTGTGTTTGCAGCCCCCAGCAGCAGGGCTCATGTGGAGGCTGGGAGGTTAAAATCCTCCTTCTCAGTGGAGGTGGAGAAGAAGGAAGAGATGCTAACATGGCTTGATTTCCCCCTGGGAGTAACCCAGTGACTCCCTGGGGGCTGCAGAGTGTTAACCCACCCTTGAACCAGATGGTTCCAATCTTAAAGGACCCTGATGTGTAATTTCCAATGTAGTTTGTGACTCATGTGCCCTTAATATAAAGCACAGATTAGCAGTGGGGGTTTCCAGCCTGGAAGAGGAGAGGTTTAGAGAGAAAGGAAACTTTTTATAGTTTTGAAGAACAGCACAATTATTTTGTGAAATGGCTACAAAAAAGAGCTCCCAACCCAGTATGCTCTTCCTCATGGAACAAATGAACAACCAAGGCTGAGGAAGATACAGTTAACTAAGTCAAATTTAGCCAGGGAATGAAACATTTGGGTTAATACTAAGATGGTCCATGCGTTTGTTCTTCTTGAGAAGTTTAGGCATCATCTGACAGAGGCTGAGGAATGCTATTCCCAAGTACTTGAGAAGTTCAGGACCACTCAGGAGTATTTGTGCTTGTAAGTCACCTTGGCAGCCTCTGGTCAGTAAGTAACTACCTGAGAAAGGCTCAGTGGTGAAGTGGTGATGTCAGCACATTCTCAAATGTGTCACCCTCCGCAGATGGAAATAACCCAGGTGGGAGACTCTCCAGTCAGGGGAAATCAGCCTCAGAGCTGCACTGATCAGCCACGGGGTTTTGAAGTGGGACAGGGCCAGTGCCAGAGCGCAGCCAGGAAATAGGAAGCAACAAAGTGCTGCTCTGTATTCCTTGTTTAGGGAAAATTCTGCTCGGGGAGAAAATGCATGGAAACAAATGGGGTGTTACCCACAAACTGCAGAACCAGCTTAGGGCAAAAAGTAAGTTAGGCACTATTCACGGAGATCATGTTTGCTGACAGGAGTAGCAATGAGACAGGAGTTAAAATAAAATAAATAAGGTAAGAAAGAGGTCGCATAGTTTGCTTTATTAGAGCAATGAAATTCCACACCATATCAAAGCAATTTCCTTTTCTTTGGTAACCACGAAGTAGTCTGAAGCAGGCAATTACACCTCCTTTCCAGCTCAGAGAGGCACATCGCCCTTTGCCACAAGTTAAGGAATGTTAACAGCAGTGAGGAGGCGAGTTCAGGGGTGCTGTGCTTTATTGGGAAATCACCCCTCCCGAGGAATTAGAGACGCTCAGCCCTGGGGAGCGATTATCTCGCAGTAACCACACGCCTGCTGTCCTCAGTGGCATAATTATGGAAGATTCTCAGGATTTGGGATTGAAACAAGCTTGGAAAGCAAAACTTGCAGTTCACTGGGCAAATTTCCCCTTTGACCAGCAGAAGGATTGGCCACCAGCACATCCTCTGGCGTTCCGGGGGAAAGGATGTGTAGGGGCTGGAGCTGAGCTCTCTGCTGGCACTCAGGAGGTCTGGGGTTTGCAGGACAAGGTTGCACAAGATGCTTTGCTGTTCTGATCCCCTGTTTCTCATCTTGTACTGACACTTTGAGATCCATAGCTAGTTAAGCAGCTCTTTTATGTTTTGGTCCATACACCATGTAGGCACCGTCCTATTAATGATTTTGGTGGCAGTTATTTATCTGCAAAATCTTGGGCACTTACCTCAGTGCAATTCAGTATTCAGTAGCTATTGAATGGTGAACTGTAAATTAAAAGCACAAAGTCTTTGAACTTCTGCGTGGGCAGGTGGGAAGGGCAAAGGGACCATGCCCTAAGTTACTCCTTTGGGGTGCTTGGGAAACTGGACCTCCCCTATACAAATGCAGATATATAGGTCACCCATGACACAAAACAGTGAAATCTCAGAAGATTTTTCACTTTCATAGCTGGAGCTTGAGCATCCTTTTATTTAATCCTTCAAGCCATAGGTTTTATTCCTATTATACAATCTTAAGAATGGCAAACACTGAGAGAGAGAGGGCAGAAATTCAGACTCTCAACAACAAATTGAAAGAAGGAGCCTGAACCAAATGTGCTGAATACAGAGTGCAAACACTGTGGTGCTTCTAATTGTGTCAATATTAAGTCCAAAACAACTTCTTCCACTTGGCTTGGAGAGGAGAATGTTGGGTCTGTACATACTGTTCATACAAGTTGCTCATACATTGTGCCTGTGGCCTCTCAGCCCATTCCTCTACTTGGCACAGCTTAATTGGCATTTCTGCAACACAAGAGCTCATAAAAGTTGTCTGAGCCTTTCTAGATGTATTTGTATTTGCCTGTGTGGGGCAGAAGACACACTGAAAGCCAGGATTTGAGTCTTGTTTCACGTATAAGGAGCCTTGAGCACACCTAGGCATTGCAGACCTCAGTGTCAGCCTGAAAGGTGACACCTGGGATCTACCAAAGCCCATGGCCAAACTGACTTGTACTTTTGACAGAACTGCATGTTTTTTCCCAAAGAAGTTGTTGTCATAATTGAAAGGAAGAAGAGGAAAAAACAAGTCTGAGTCTGGAGGTGGATGGGGTGAGTGGCGGGAGCTGCTGCGGGATCTGGTGCTGATCACTGGCTTGTTCTTGCAAAGTGCTGAGCACAAAACAGCTCCGAGGAAGTATTAAAGTCTATGCTTGACTGTCAAGGACACACATAGTTCACTGGCTATATGTGTGCCCAAAGTTAAGCATGTGCTTAATGAGGCTCGAGTGCTTTGCTTAGGGCAGAGCTGAATCTGTAATAGCTCCATGTTTTGCAGCTTTTGCTGAAAAACGGGGCTAATATTTTCATGCTTCCTGGGAGATTTTGAGGACAAACTTACTAGCATTCAGAGTTCTCGTAATGGTAACAAGGAAACTCATGAATAAAAAGGAAGAAATTATGTATCAGTACATCAGACTCACAGTAATTACTTTTTCCAACCTATTTTGAACTGAGACCTATTGTGAACCCTGGAATTTCAATGGCACATACATCACGTACAGTGAAAAGAAAAAATCCGAAAAGCTGAAAGAAATTTGAGCTCTGCTATGCTTCTAATATGTTTAATGTTATTGTTCCGTTAAATCCCTACCCTTAATGACCCCAGACATATTAAATAACATTCTCAAGGCTGGAAAAATGCTTCAGACTTCTAATTTTACACATACTTTTTTTCTGCTGCGCTCTCAGACCTCTAGAAATGTTATATACTGAAAAACCTCTATAGAAAATACTCTGCAGTCTTTTTCCAGAAGGAGACTGCAGGTAACTGGGCTCACACAGAGCTCTGTTTGCTCTGACAGTTTTTCAAAAATAGTTTTTGCAGCTGTATCATTTTTCATGTTTGCAATTTATGGCGAGCAGACAATGTACAATGGTGCCTCAAAGGGATAAATCAAGGGGAAAGATGACAGATATCATGGGCTTGGCGTGGCAAAAATGCTCACACCGCTTGCTTAAGAGCACAGAAGAATCTGGGCCATACAGGGGCAGAAACTATTCATAGTGATATAATTTCTTAATGAAGATATCTTAAAAGAAAGACTAAAAATACGATTGCAGCACCTCGTTAATGATGCCTCCTGCTTATTTAATTGCTGCGGAGGTTTTTTCTCCCTGCTGTGACAACAGTATTGACCATGTTAACATTGGCACTGGGTACTCTTGTTGTGCTGTCAAGTACCTTTTAATCTCTCAATTCCTGTATGTCAAGTCAGGTTTCTATCTCAAAGATGAAGCAAACCTTATTTCTGGGTCAAGAATTTTTTTATCTGCAAAGTAAAGTGGTGACAGGAGCTTCCCAGACCATGCCTTTCTTTTCATACCGTGACTCATTTGTTTTTCTGTACAAGCCCTGCTTGTTCTGGATGATAGAAAAAAACCATTTCTAGCCAACAGGCACTGCCTTAGCCACTGTGGCATCAGTGTTCATCTGTTCTCCGTCCTACATTCCCTCTCCCCACCAATATCCCAAAGGAGGGAGACAAAGATGAATTTGCAGCCAGACTCCCACCTTTGCAGCCCTGTAATTTCTGCATGCCGTGTGCTGCCTCTTGCACTATCAGCGTTGCAATGTGGATTGTACACATCCCACTGAGCTCCCTGTGCAGGGGGCAGGCTTCTTTAAATCAGGGTATGAAGACCTGAGCTTCTAATTTTGGAAATACACACTTCAATCCCCACTGCCGGCCAGAAAATCAACCGTGCGTGTCATTGCTTACAACAGAAGCAGCCCCGTACACAGCTTTCCAAAGCAGTCGTGGAAAGCATCTTTATTTCACTCACCCCAGCATTCAGTGGTGCTGCTTTCCTGTAATACCTGAGATCAGCCTCTACCCTATGATGCTGGAAAAACTCATCTTACCTCAAGCGTTTCAGAGTTGCAAGCTTTCTAACACTACACCTGCCTCTTAAATTTGAAGATTCCTTAAAGAAAGGCATAAAATATCATTGTAGCAGCTCATTAATGTTTGTGGGGTGCAGGGCAAATACAGGCAGATGTTGTGAAGAATGATCCTACTTACCTGGTCACGTCATGTGACATACCACAGCTGGTGGTGTTACATACTGCTTTGTGTGCCGGGTTATACATGAAGTGAATGTGTGTAGGTCCGTGTGGAGCTGGGCAGCACTGGAGCTCATCTCTCTGGTTTTGTAGGGCTTACCTATGTAACAGCATTACATTTTGCTTTATCTTCAGCCACCTTCTAAACAAGAATGAGAATGGTAACGCACAAGCAACCTGTGCCTGTGAGATGTGAGCAGGCTGAGAGCTCTGCACAGAGCCCCCGTGTTCCTGGGGGCATGAAGGGACCGCTGGCTGTCGCGCCGACGAGCGCGGGTGGGGAAGACATCCTGACAAATGTGCTTACGCTCACCGTTTTTTTCCATTTGCTTTTCCCATGGTGACAGGCAGCTACTTACTGGGCAGAGCTGGAAGTAATATTCTGAATTGCTAAGGGAAATTTTCCCAGTTGATCAAACTCTCACATGTTTTGTGCTGATCAAAGATTCTCTTCATGTCTTATACATCTGAAAGCACAAAAGAGTGAATGAAAAAAGAGCTATTCTTCTGTGCTGGGAGACAATGAAATGATGATTGGTGAGATTATGCCTTGACTTTACTGTCAGCACAATGTCAGTGAAGGCAACAGTATAGAGAGGGTGCATTTTGAGGTATTAATACCAAATCCAGACCACTAAAAGGAACAGAAAAACGCCCCAAAAAGAGGAAAATGTCTGGAATTTTTATTATCTTTATGGTTTTATGGAGAATAAAATGAATTTTTCATATTCTTGGATCACATTATTTGCCCTGATTATTCATCCCTTCATATCATATCCGCTTGTGTAGGCAGGAGTGGTAACTCAATGTTCTGCTCAGGTGAAAATCTGCTTATGTATATATACACACACATATTTATGTATACATGTAGTGCATGGAATGGCAGGAGCATTCCACTGGTGCTGCTCCAAGTCAGGGGCTGATTTTGTACAACCTTTTCACAAGTGCCCTGATCTGTGTAGAGGAATTAGAGGTTTCTTCTTCGCTTTATAGTAACAGTGCTGGTTTTAAGGGCAGAGAGTAAAGTATGTGTTCGGGGCTCTGGGTTCACTGGGTTTTTAATGAATTAAAAATAAATTAATTGTGCTTGGTAAAGAAGGGGCTTCTTAGCTGAGGAATCTGCAGTCTAAAGGTGTTAAGGCTTCATTCCCAGGTCTTGGCTTGGGGATGCTCTTTTCAGGAATGGGAGCCAATTATTCTGGTGAGCGTGCCGCATGTATTCCCTCAGAAAGGCACAAGGATCAGCTGCAGCAGGTCTTACTGGGATGGTTTTGCCAGGAGGAAAAGCAAGACTGCAAATCAGCAGAAGAATAAGGCCAGCACATGGAGACTAGGACGAGATGGCCGTAGCCATGGGATCATGAAAGGACATTTTGAAGATCATATTAGAGCAACGTCTGTCAAGAACGGTTTAGTTCTAGTTGATCTCGCCCTGGGGCGAGGAAACGGGCTAGGTGACCTCCCCAGCCTCTCTTTTCTTTCACTCCACACTGGAAACAGAAAGGAAACCCACCTTAATATACTGTTTCCCTGTGTATTTTCTGTCACCCTCACCCCCACTGTCTTTCTGTGCCAGGTAACAAGATATTTATACACACAAATGCTCCTTCGAAAGCTTATTGTCATTCTCTGCGTAAGAAGTTTATGATTTATATTAAGCTAACTGGTCCTTGAGCATGTGCTGTTGTCAGGCTCTCTCCGTCTGCTCAGGAGAAAAGCACTCGGGGGCTGGCACGCAATAGCATGATCCCGGTATTTATCCTTTTGGCAGTTTGCTAATTATTCCTATTGCTATCACATCCCCGTGCGAATTTCTGTCTTTCTGCCACAGTAAATATTCTCTCATTTTTTTCTAGCTGCAGAACTGCTACTTAAACTGGAGAAGCCTGAATATCCTGCAGAGGCCCATATTGCCATTTGGTTGATGGCAATGAAATGGGCCAAACATCCTTTCTGTACCACTCAAATTGCATGTCTTTGCATTCCTGCTTTGGCCGCTCGTTTTCTGGCCCATATTCTGCTCTTGTAAACAGCTCGTATGGTCCCTGGGAGTGCTCTTTGTAGCACAATGCTTTGATAAAGCCAGAGCCGTCAGCTGCCAAGGCTCCGTAAGGAGTCAGAAATAGGCACCAGATATCTCCGCTGCTGTAGATGTAGCTGCATTAACAGTATCATTTCCCTTCCTAAGGACTTAGTAAGCCACTAAAATCTATTATAAAATTAAGTGGCACTTTTTCCACCTGTTCTAACCGGTGCCAAATGCGTTGGAAGCCCTCCCAGATGATACAACTCTGCATGCAAAATCTCAGTACCCTCCTAAGGACTGCAGCTGCCTCAGAGACACCATTTTTTAACACGGGCTGCCTCCTTCACTTAGAATAATAAGCTTTAGATGATCTCAGGGCGCTCTAGATCCCCTTGCTGCACAATCCAATTTGACATAAGTGTTGCGTGGAGGGGAGGGAGGGAGAAAATGTTGCAAGCAGACACCGGACTTTCAGTCTGAGTTTTCCATTAGTGCAAAGAAGTTCATCGGTGAGGGCTGGGGAGATTTCATGCCTGTCTGTGTTGGAAAAAAGGCGCTTTGGACTTGATGGAGCATCTGTGCTTCAATGGCATGCTGGAGCGAGGGGCTCCCTACAAAGCCCCACTGTGGCGCTTCCAAATGCTAAAAATCCCCAAGTCCATTCCAGGCCATACAATAATTGAAACAGCAGCAAACTGCTGAGTGGCCACCTTTTAGTGTTGCATTAACTATCTTTTTAGTTTTATATTAACTGTATTTTGTCATTTAAGTAACACTGTATATGAACTCTTGAGCCTGCAGCTTGGCTTCAGGACAGGGATTTTAAACACCTTAAATACTCCACAGGAAGAGAGGAAAGCTGCTTTCCAAAGGAGAAGAATAGCAACCTAGAGCTGTGGGTAGACCCAGTTAATCTCCTGTTATCTGTTCTGATAGCCAAATTACGCTCTTATCAGTGTTGGTCATGTCCCTGCCAACACACTCACAAAGCCTCATTGGCTTATATCTCGCAGTGATTTTGCTGCTGCCGAATTCCCCTGGCTGGAGAGGGGCAGGGGCTCTGTCTGCAAAATGGCCTGACCCAAGCAAACGTGCTCCCCACTGCAGCAAAGCTCGTTGTTGTGATCCCTAATCATCCCTAATCACAACAGCTGATTCCCCTGATTATGTGTCAGAACAGGAGTGTAACCTGCTTAAAAGGAGCTGGTTTCAAATTGGCAGCGTTGGTTAAGGTAGGAGGGTCTGACACAAAAGGTGCCTCTGAGATGTCTCTGGACTGCAGCACAGGAAGACAGCATGTGTCTGTCAGTGTAACACTTAGCTCAGATTGGGCTGTTTGCCCTATTTTCTAGCTTTCTGGCTACTGTACAGATAATAGAACCCCTCCAGAGCAGAGGAAATCTGGCACTGAGGAGGATTCTTTCGAGTAATACATGGCCCTGGTGGGTATTAATCCTGGTAGTTTAGGCAGGTGTGTATGATCCTGGAAACTAAATATAGATTTCCATGTTCAGTTTCTGTAATGGTGTTTTCTGAAATGCCAGGGAGTCTGCAGAGCCTGCAGTTGTTGTGTGGTGATGGGGCTAGAGAGCAGCAAGAAGAAAAGCCACAAGGAATTATTAATTGGGTTTGGGGGATCAAGTAATTGGCAGAAAAAAATGTTTACAGAAACATTTAAGAGAAGCTTGAGATTTTACAATTATTTCTGCATGCAAAGTAGTATATTGATTTATCCAAGTACGACTGAACACCAAACCAGGTCCCAGCCATAAGCAGAGTGGAGCTCACCAGATTTATTCATGACTGTTCATTTATCAGAGCAGCTTTGTTTCTTCTGTTTGTAAGTACGATTCCCTTTCCTAGCCACCAGATCAGATCACAGTTGTGTCTTGTCTTATGTCAACACAAAGTTGTCCTTGTCCTGTTCAAATAATTCTTTGCTTCCTGTGTTCCCTCTAAATTGTGTCATGGTGGGGAAATCTTCATGGGCTTTGATTTTCCCTTAGTTCTTATTTCTCCCCTATACGTGTTACCGTGCTGATTTGTCTTTTCCTCATGCTGTAATTGGGCTGGTGCCACTGTGTAATTTTTAACTGTGTGCACTATCAACAGACCTCCATCTGTCTCTCCTCCAGAGCTTCCCAGCCTGCCGTTATAAATATCTGCCAAATCCTTCTCCAAAGAGAGGATCACCAGATTCCAACTGTTTGCACAATAAGAGCTGCTGCCAGAAAGCCTCTCCCACCGTCTGCAACCTGTGCAGAACCTGTCCCTGCTGGGTGTGAGGTGTCACTGCTGGCTCTGAGGAGTTCAGAGCGCTGCTGTAGTTTATTGTCCCTCAGAAGCGTGTGCTGCTGCAGCGGGTTCAGCATATTGGTCCGTTTGCTCAAATATCCCATTATGTGTGTCATTCTATTAGAAAATAATCTTCAATAACCATCAGGTGATAAAACCAAACTTGAGGATTTGGGGATTTTTTCTCCCTTTTAAAATGCAATTCTGATTTAAACAATACTGTGGGGTGGATTGGTTCCAGTGTTGTTTTATAAGATACTTTACTTGACCTGGAAGGGACTGGGAGTGCCTGGCCCTTTCCCAGCTGTCACTTGGGGACTGGGGACCAGTTACCATGATCCAAACCCAGAGTAACAGATAGGACTTGCTGACTGTTCATCCATGTTGCTGAGGGCAGTTTGATCTTTCATCTCTATATACCTATACACCAGAATAAATCATTAGAAGAATTAGCACCAAGCCAGGCAATTTATTGATTAGATTGTGTATACTTAAAAAAGGGGGGGGGGGGGGCAGTTTTTAACATAGATAGAGTAAAATTATGTATAAACACAGTTGGATAAAGTAAAAAATAAAGGTTATGATGTAGGTGCCCTTTAACACAGTTAAAGCCATTCTCATAACAGTCTATTGATGGCGTTGATTCAGAGCTGTGTTAGGCTCATAGCTTTGTAAATTCAGTTGTGTACCTTGGGCTATGATCCTCTCACATTTTAGTGTTTGTTGGTGGGATGGCAGCTTACTCTGGCTGGGGAATTACCAAGGAACCTCTTTGAGTGCTGCTGCAAGCATCAGATTAACAATAAATGCCTGTTTGAATAAAACTCTACCTAGCTAAAGTCAGATCCAAGGAACAAGAGTCCTCTTCTGTCCATAGAATATTGGAATAAGTCAGCAGAAAGAATTTTTCAAGGTCATTTCAGGGTGTTTGGATCTGCTGTGTCTTAGTTCTGCAGAGCTCTGCAAAGGAACATAAGGAGTGTAAAGCAGCTTGGGGGGTTGATAAATCCTCCTTGCAGTCTGTATTCAGAATAAGATGGTATTTTCAAGAGGCAGAGAAGGGGGTACTGTGACATGGGCATGGACCATGTGGACAGTGGCTGGAGTGTGTTTTTTTGTAGCTAAGTAGGGGGAAGCACCTGAAGCACCGAAGAGACTTGGGATTTGGTTCACGATGTGTCATCAGATTCAAAAAATACTGGTATTTCCATTGTGTAGATTGCACTGTGGCTTTGGTGTCCAGTTTTGAAGGTTTTAGGACAATCAATTTCGTGATTTTTCTAGGAGGTGTGCTAGCACTTAATAATACATTATGACAGCAGAAAAATATGTACAAACAAGCCTAAGCCTGCAGGACAGCTGTAGTTACTCCCTGGTGAATAATATCTCCAGCCATTGCCGCGGGTGGCAGGGAGTTAAGAGAGAAGTGAAATTGGAGCGAGCGGACGATCCCGGCGGTGACGTGCTGCCTGCCTGTTGAGCAAGGCTGGGGGGATGGCTGTGCTTGCAAGATTGAGATCTAGCCTTTATTTAAGACTGATTTTCCAGAGTAGGGCTTTCTTGGAAAGGAACGGCCATGATTTGTTTCAAGGATTTAGGAGATAAAAAGCAGATGGCATTGATTAGCTCATTAGTAATATTTTCTGCAACTTATCAGCTGTGCTGATATGTGTAAAGTTTGTGAAATCTTGGGTTGAATCTTTCTCTCTTTGGCTTGCTGAAGAAATCAACTGTTTTAAAATCCGGAGGGGAGGGAAAGTTATGTACAAATGTGCAATTTCATGCTTAGCAGGAATCTGTTAATATTTTTCTTTGAATTTATATTCAGGGCTCATTCCTCATTTTTTTGGGGGGAATATGCACAATGAGGTTGCAGCTCTTCTAACTCTTGACTTTTGATTGTGTGGTGCATTCTGTGACGTGCCAGAGGTTCTGCTCTCCCATATTCCTCTTTGTGAATGTGCTTATTCCTTCACCTTTTGCATTTGTTATGGAGACAAAGCAAAATAGTATTTTTCATTTTGTGCTAGGCTCACTTTTAGCTCGTTTCCTTGTGAACCCTTTGGTCATAGCAGTGCCCTAGCAGCACTTCTGCCAAGCGTTGGCCACCTCCGTGGCCACTGCTATGACAGTGGCCAATGCTGTTTTGGCCAGAGCATCATTGGGGTGTCTAAGGCCACTCTGACCTTGACTTACATTGGACATGAGTCAAATACCTTGATGTTGCCTCTGTGTTAGCACTTGTTCATCATTTAGGGCATGATAGAGTGCCTTGCCAAGACGTTAATATTAGAAGGAATGTCTAAGAAAGAAACCAGCCTTTCAAACCCGGTTGGGTGCATAGCAAAACATTGCAAGATTGGGAAGACAAACCACAAGACTTACCCTGTTTCTCCAGCAATGTGGAGAGCCCTGGGAGGGCTTGTGGGCAGATACCATCTCTGGTAGTCACAGTGGTGGGTGGACACAGCTTTGGTTTCTCAACAAACCCCATAATTAAGACTTATTGCAAATTCTCTGAAGGTTTGAACTCTGCACCAGCACCACCCAAAGCCTTTGATGTGCCAAGGTCCACGTGCAGAAGCTGTACTTTAATTGCCAGCATGTAGCAGGAGTGACGCATGAGCTGTCAGCTGGGCCACCTGTGACAGTGGGAAATGAGAAAGAGCTTTGTTTTCCTCTTCTGGGGAACTGTCCTCCCTTGCAGATGCTCTGCAGGCAGCTTTGCTCTGCTTATCTCCCACTGAAGACTTCAAAACAGGGTATAATGCAGGTTGAGGTGGGAGCCAGACACTGTACTGGCCAACTGCCTGAGTTGTGCTCCATCCAAAAGGCATCAGGACTGGAAATTGCCTCAAGTGAGACAGAGATTTGCTCTTGCTCCTGTTTTACACAGAGCTTTGTATTTTCCATGGAGTGCAGTTGTGGAAGCTCTAGCCTTTCCATCAGAATGACATTTTTTATTGGTTTTTAAACTGAAGAAACAACAACTTCTGCATCCTCTCTCAGGCACAGTCTTGTTAATGTTCTTTGAAACATGACATGTGTCGTGGCCGTCAAACTGCAATGATCCCATTTCTTCTGAAATAAGAAAAACATGTCACTTTTGGCTCTAAGTAATATAAAAGGAGAGGCATATTCTAGATAGGAGCTGCGTGGCTGCCAAATATGAAAGAAAAATGTTATTACTTTTGGAAATTTCATAATTATAGTTAATGATAATTTAATGAATTGACATTGTCTTCACCGCTATCACTAATGAAATGTTTGAGAGTGATAAAACAGATCTTGTTAAACAGAGCAAGAATCTTGAGTGGAAGAGCTTTGTGACAGCAGACTGTGTGCACAAGTCTTGAATTCCTATTTTTTGTTACAGTAGTTAAAAAAGAAGGTAAAATGAAAGCTGCATGGCAAATAATGCACACATGAGGTATTTAAAGGTCTTCCATTAAGCAAACAATGCTGCACTCCTGAATAGCGTGCTGATGACTGAGCACTGTTCCTTAGAAATGCTAACCCCTCATTAAAACACTTCCCTTGTTTTCCTTTGCAGGCAAACCAGAGAACAAGAAACCCCACCTGACTTTTTTTATTTCTCAGACTATGAGAGACATAATGCAGAAATAGCAGCATTTCATCTGGACAGGCAAGTAGAATGGATTTGCATTGAAAGAAAAGGGGAAATATTGTGAAAAGTTGCTGCACTTGGCCAGCCTTGTAACTGAATTACTTTTCAAAAGTGGAAAGTCGAACAAAGGTGGGCAAATGCCACGAATAAATGAAATGGCAGATGATGAAAGGGTAGATTAATAATTAGGAAATGTGACTTGTTCTGGGAATGAGAAACCTGGCAATAAGCAATTCTCAAAAAGAAAAAAGTTATATTGAAGAGAAGCTGAGAAATTAATTTCCCTTGTGATCTTGAAGTACATGTGGAGAGGACCCATCTCTGGGGGAATATGTCACAGAAGTATGATGGGAGCCTGGCTCACCCCAATTAGCTCCAGGGCATGGCGATCAAACCAAGGCGGGAATGGAGTGAGACTTCAGAGAGGAGTAATCGAGCTGCGAAGGGAGTTCTGGTTGCCCAGCAAAATGCTGGGACTGTCCCACATCGGGAGCATATTTAGGCCACAATTTGGCGAAGTTAGTGGGAAGGAGAGGGCAGTGGTGGTCATCTCATGCTTCTGTCACCTGAAAATGTCCCCCCAGGCAGAGCCGGCGCAGAGGATGGTGGATACCTCCAGACTAGCAGGGGACTGAAGCCCTCTCAGCCTGCCCAGATTAGGGGTGGGAATTAATTAGCGATTAACAGCATGGCTAGAAACAATGGCATTTCACAGGCTGAGTTAGAACTGCAGCATCTTTCACACTGTGAAGTGCTGAGGAACATTCTTTCCAAAGCTTGAAGCTTTGGGGTGACAAATTATGTGGGGGTTTGTGTGATATTGCTGCCTTGTGGAATGATGGCTGGGAACGTGTCAGTGGGTGGCACAGGGTAGATTTGCTGTTAAGAGCCATCCTGATCAAATCCTTCAAGGATCTTCTCATTTTATTGTTGTTGACCTTGGTGTTGATCCCATCTGCTTTGTATTTTATATTACCATTTTAAGCAGATGGTGCTGTAGAAAAAAAACATTCGAGGAGTTCCTACGGGGGGTATGTTCAATATCCCCAACTCAAAGCAGGAAAAGCAGTTGCTACCCAACGCAGAGAATCTGAACAGCAGACTGGAGATAAAAATCCTGCCTATGGGGAGACTTTGGATGGGGCCTTTGCGCTTTCACTGTATCTAATAGCAATGCTTCATAGGGAGTTTTTTATGATCCATTAAGGCAGGGGAGTTTGGGGTAGAGAGAGCCTCTTCTCCCAGCATTTGCCTGTGGGAAAACTTCTAGTCTCAAGGAGATTGTTTAGGTTGGTATAAGGGTATTAAAACAGAGAGAAGCAGAAGGAAATAAATCAAACACATACTAAGACTGTCAGAAAAAGAATTAAATGGTGTTTATGGAAGAAAGAGGCTGAAATCCCATTCCCCAAGTCACTTAAAAAGCTGGTGAGCAAAATGCATGTCATAATAATCATAAAGTAGCACAAAGTGAAAAAATAAATTTCTACTGTCTCTTATTTCTGGAATCATATGTACCTTCATTTTTAGCATGGAACAATGCCCCCCATACCCTTCTGTGTTTTGCTCCATACTATGTAGGCAAGTCCACATTCAGGACATATTTTGTAATATATTGTATGAAGGATTATCCAGTTTAAAGTTGATGGGCTTTTTACTCCTTAAAGACCACAGATAAATGTGCCTTCAGAGTGTAATGAAGCTTCCTAAAACCTATCACTATCGTTACATTTTAATCCTTTACATAAACTATCTCTTTTCTTTCTCTTCCAGGATCCTGGATTTCCGTCGTGTGCCACCCGTTGCAGGTAGACTGGTTAACATGACAAGAGAAATTCGAGATGTTACTCGTGACAAGAAGCTGTGGAGAACGTTTTTCATCTCACCAGGTAGTCTTGGAAATAACACTATATTCCTTCTACCCCACCAAACAGATACTTAAGGGAACAATGTGTAGATTGCTTAATTGCTGAGATATTTCTAATAAAACTGTCTTCTAGACCTTTGAATAAAAATATATGTGGAGACACAGCTTACGAAGAAGACTATTGTTTTGAATTGACTGCCTTTTCCCCTTGACAAATTATCTGCAGAGACAGGCTTTTATGTTTGCCAAAGCAATGTATTCAAGAAATGTTTTATGTAGAACAATTTCTAAAGCAATTTTTTTCTGTTGCTCTCAGTTTACCCAAAACCTTATTACCTAGGCCATTAGTTATTTAGACTTTTTTTCCTACTGCAGTGTGATCTGTCACTTCTGCTGGTCAGATGCATTTATTTCTGCTTTTGACTGGAGGACCAAAACCCAGTTTTCTCAGAGTCATTCAGGTTTTATCATAACAGGAGTTTGAAAAAATCAAGAAATAGATATGTGACATATCCTGCCGCCAGCTCAAAATCTCTGCTGGGCAGAGGGCAGACTAGAAGGACCCGAGTTGTCCAAGTCCTTGCTCTTGCTTTGAGGGCTGCCCCAGAAACCAGTACCACCTTCTATTACTCTTCACTCTTTCACAACACCTTGTGGACCCAGTCAAGGATGGAGCTCCACAGGGTGGGAATTTTACACAGTATAAAACTCTGCCCTGCTCATCAGAATGTACAACTGGAATAGGGAAAAATGGGCAAAGGGTGGGAAAAAGTGGAGGCATCTCTGTGTAGCATCTGGGATGCTGAGGTGCAGAAATTAAGTGAAGGCACAAAAATAACACTTAAGTTTGTCCTTGCATATAGAATATATAGGTTAACATTCAATTTAAAGCACAGTGCTATGTTCCAGTAGCTTAACTTGTATTGTTTTAGCTGTGTGCAAATGGGCTTTGCTGAACTCAGGCTGTGACTTGTGTAAGAGGCAATCTGGAGCAGAAATCTCAGGAGATCTCTGCCTTGCTCACTGTGTGATTGGCCACTGTTTATCCCAGATCCCTAAAGTCAAGATCCAAAGACTTAATTACAGTTTCTCCCAATGTAACTGTAATTTATTGCTGCTAGCTAGAAACGAGAGCCTGTTGTTGCAGAGATTTCGCTCTTAAAATGTTTATCACACTTTTCTGATCCCCAATAAAGTCATTATTACGGCTGTTATTTTTAGCTTCATATTTGTGTTCAGCTCTGCAGGACACAGTTGAGCAGACAGTTATTTATTCCAGTAACTTCACTTGTAAAATACATTACGTAACTGCAGGTTTCATCTTGCCCTGTATTATGAGCACTCCAATTTTACATGCACAGTTATGGTGACAGTAGTGACAATACATGGGGACAGTACAGGGTGACAGCACATGGTGACAGTGGATGTTCACCAGACCTAATGGGCAGACATTTCTGCATTTGTATCAGTTGATTTTTCTCCCTCTCTGTCTCTCTCTCCCTATACTATTTTTTGACTTGGCTTTTTGTAGGCAAATAATCACATACAAAAGATGGCAAAACATCTTGTCACTGTCTCTGTGCACAAGGTGCTTTGGCTCATTTAAAATGTAAGTAATTTTATTCCCATTTTGGCAAATAAGACATGGTTTAGTAGGTTTGCTTGGGTTTTAATTTTCCCAGGTTATATTTCAAGAATTGGGGGTGAGCTTGAATGATTTCTGAGAATTCTAAAACTGTTGTCAAGTACAGAGCAGCTTACAGCAGCCAGAGTAGGGCAACACAGAGTTAAGGCTGCCAGTTCGGATGAAGATCTTTATCTTGTCATTATGAAATTCCAGACATCCCAGGGATGATCCAAGCATAATCCTTTATTCAAATTTATTTAGAGGCCTCAGATAAATTCAATTAAAATGTTTGATTAACTCTGAATCAGGCTTTTCTGGAGAATAAAATGCTTAAGCAATTAATTTTTCTTTCCATTTTACATTTCCTAAATCAATATACTTTGCTTAAATCATGTTGGTTACTTGTCAGAGTTCTTCCCTACAAGTCCCCAGTTTAATTAGTCAGATTCTCATTAACATATGCCCAACCTCTGTCTTGTATTCCATACTGACCTTAAAAGGCAGACATTAATTAATGCTTAATGAAAAAATAATAAAGATCCTAAATTAAGCGTTTAGAAACAGCTTCACGAGTCTAGCAGGCAGCTCAAACAGCACACTGAGGGCAGAGAAGGAAGAGGCAGGTTCTGGGGTGCAACTCATGGTCTGGGGAGTCTGGGGAAGAGTGGAAGAAGTTGACTTGTCCTCTCTGGCAGATGAAGGGCAGCGGTTGGTTTTGAGGGAGAACTGCTCAAAAGCTGAGAAATCAAGGTGTGACATCTCAGTACCTGCACAAACCAGTCTGTGCACCTCTCAAGGACCCTCCGGGGCTCCCTTTCAGGTGGCTTTCTCACTGCATCTCCATCCCCAGCAGTGCCCAGTGACAGTGGTGATCGTGCCTGCTGGCAATATATCCCTCTCCATGCACACATATACATCTCTTAAAATTAAACAAGCCCTAAATTAAATTGATTTTATAGAACACTCTTCCCCTCCGGCTGGGAGCCCATGGTTTGCAGTGGGAACCCTCAGAGGGTGTGTATTGGTGATGCTCGTCACTGCACTGTGTTATTCCCTGGATCAGCACGGGGATGCGTTGGAAGAAACCTCACTGCATTTCCACTCTCGTGCCATCTCCTTTGTCCCATCAGGCATGGAAATCGGGGCCAGGGAGCTGCAGGCAGCTGTAACTCCAGAGCACACTGCCAAGCAGGATCCCTTCTTCCACTGGAAAGTGGTGATGGCTCTGAGCAGTCAGGTCAGTTGATGCATTAGGCTGCACTCAGAGAGAAAGCAGATTGCAGAAAAGTGCACTTCCAGGCAGTATGGACTTAAACATGAGAAATGGAATTAGGTCGGTAATTATTTAAATTAATTTTACATCCTTTGCAGTAGGGCAGACTGCAGTAGCCCTGCTACTCTTACAAATGAATGGTAATTTGCTAGGAAAAAAGGGACATATTAATGATGTCAGCCTTCGTTTTGGAAGTAATTGAGGCAGCAGCTTAAAGAAATCAATGTTACACAGCTAGTAAGCACTATGTTTTTGTTCACGTTAACCAATTCTAAGGGATTATGGATTTTTTTTCCCCATCTCAGCATACAATAGCAATTCTGAATTACCTATTATTTTGAGCAGGTTAAAGAAAGATCTTTTCATGCATTGCTTCAGTAAATATTCAGGATTCTTTCCAGTACTCCAGTTGCACAGACTTGCTAAATGTCCTCTATTAACAGTCATGCAAAGCTCAGTAAAAGAATTGCAAGCAATGTGCTTCAAGGTATCCTCCCTTGTTCCTTTTCTTCCTGAGAACTATTGTTCAGCTGTCAGGGTGGTGCCCACAAAATGTGCAGCCGAGTACACAGACACCCTGGTTTTTAATTGTTGTAATTAGTTGGAGTTTTGATCTCCAGACCATGATTTTTTGCGTGCATTTCATCCCTTCCTCCTCAGATAATGAAAATCAGACATTGTAACATGGGACTCCTTTGCCTTTCTAGTGCTTTGGGGTAACAATTTTGGTTTATAATGAAGAAGGAGTTTGCATGTTGCAAATTCACAGCATTTGAACGTTTCAGCACAAACATCCCTCAGTATGAACATCCCTCCCTGCTTTGGCAGCATTGCTGCTGTTGCCATTGCTACCCACTTTGCAGGAGCACAAATTCCTGGCTGTTGCTTCTTTTGCAGGTGCACTTAGAAACACCTTTATCAGGTGAGAGGAACGTACGATTTGGGCAATTTTAATGGGAGGAGGAGGACTGTGCTCCAATAGGAAGCTCAGCTCTCCTTTCCCTATTATTTTTGCCTTCAAAAAGCCAAACCCTGCTCTCAGCGTGGGATGGCCGTGAAGTGCTGGGCTTGTGTCTCTAGCTGGAATTTCACCCTCAGCCTGCTGTGCAGAATGTGGGTCACCTACTTAGGTTTCAAAGAGCCTTGCTGCTGCACCTTGAAGTTTTAAATGAGAACTGTGGTTTTCTATATTTGGTACCTCTTTTATTTTTTCTACATTTTCAAGAAACCTTAAAAATGAATGTTTCCCCAGATAATTCAGGCTGCTTCGTCTCCCTGCTGGTATATAAGAACTAGGGTAGACATAATAAGATGTCTGTTTTGTATCAATCAAGGCAGTTAATTTCTGTAGCAGAAGCTTGAGTTACAACATCCTTTCACCTCCGCTATCCCCAGAAATTGGACAGGAGCTGTGGAGGGCAGGTCTGAGCCCACAGGGAGAAAAGCAGAAAAAGCTTTGCCATTGAAAGTAACTTTTCACTGAGAAATACACTTGTGGTTTTACTGCAAGTTCACTGTCTTAATGACAGGATGCATCTTGCCATTGCTGGGAGGACCGGATGCCTGGTGCAGACGGTGGGGGCTCTGTGGGAAGATCAATAGCTGGAGGATCCCAGCAGGGATGAGCTGGATGAGTGGCTGGCGTGGTGCAGGCAGCACACGTGCCCGCTGCATCACTCACTGCAGCAGCAAACACCATCACTGCCGCAGCCCCCGAGCTTTCCTTGAGATTTATCTGGGTGCCAGCGTGTGATTACTGTCAAATGATTAGTCCCAGTTGCTTTCGTTGACAATACAGAGCCAGGGTTTCATTGTTCCCAAAGTTAAATTCAGAAGCAAACTATTGAACACAGTATTTATCTTCCCACTGAGCAAAATGTTGTGTTTAATACAATTCCTTTTTTTGAAAGGTCAGATTTACATAGCGAGCAGCAGAGGCTGTGATGGCCTGGGGTGGGGGCATTGCTGGGCCTTTTGCTCCTTACAAAACTGTTACTGTGACAGATAACTGAGCATTGGCTTCCTGCTGCCAGGTGGGAGTCTGGTCATAGAAACCCTGGAAGATAAATTGTCTCAGGTGGTCAAGATAAATCTGCATGGTTCCCTCCCTTCACACATGAGGGGGTGATGCTGAGGCAGCTAAATTGAAGCCCAAGCCTCACTGCAGCTTAAAATCAGTGGAAACACAAACCCTGGCTGCAGCACAGGGGAAATGTGACCTTCCCACCGAGGCAGCCAGCACCCGGCAAAGAAAGGATCTCTATATGCCCTAATTCTTCTGTGCTAGCCTGAAGCAAGCAGCATCTGTATGCGATTTCTTGTAAATCGTCCCTTGTGGCAGCCTGGAACCCCTTGAAATATTTTGTTGGCTGAGAGTATCCCACCCTTCCTGATGGCCTGGTATGATCCTCCATTCGCAGCCCGTCTGCAGCTGGCAGGACTGCACACAGTTGCTTGGACAACCCTTTACCTTCGTCCCGAATGACGGAACAGGTTCACAGGGAGACGCAAAGCCCTGCTGGTTTTGCCAGGATGATTAAAGGTGGAGCTGAGGCATCCGTGCTAGCCCTGCAAAAGCTGTGCCAAGTCCACGCTGCCATTTTTGAAATGGAAACTCCTGAGAGGTTCTAAGCTGCAGGGCACTGTGCCCAGGCTTTGGCTGGGTGTTGACTTTATACTTGATTTAAACTAATGAGATAAATCTGAAAGAGGCTACTGACATGGTACTGGAGCTGGGGCAGCTGGTGCCCAAGGACAAGCTGAGGGTTGTGGATTTTTTAACCTGGAGAAGCTGGCCTGGAGCTGTAGCCTGGATCAGAAGCCTCGAGAGTCCCTTCTTACCCAAGCTTCCCTAACTGCAGTTCATTCATTCCATGCAATTTGTAAAAAGGGTTTCAAAACTTCTCCCTTGCTGTTACAATATCACCGACTTGCATAGAATGAAAAATTAGTGGGATTTGTGAAATGAGCAGTGCCAAGACTTGTGCTGGGGTTCACAGGAGACAGCCAAGCTATGAAGCTTATTGGCCAAGGGCATGGTCACTTCTTATAGCTCATGGGAAGCGTCAAGCTACTGTTCCTTTAATTAAGATGTTAAGGGACTAAGTGTGCTTTATATGTAAGGAAAAGCTTTCAAAATAATTTTTAAGAGAGGACATTCTGCTTGGTAAAACACTTAAATTACAAACTCAGAAGTACAGGCATGCTGAGTGCTCCATTCCTTCCTTTTGTGATTTCTGTTCTTCATTTTCTCTTCCCTGAAGTCCTTTTCTTTTAGTAACTGTCAACAAGGGTTTAGCCACAGAGTAAATATTTCTGGGCTTAGCCAGGATGTATTTAACTGGTATGATCCAACCCTGTGAATGTAAATGCACAGTCTGGGTTAGTTGTTTGTGAGCACAGATGGATGGGTGGCCCTTGTGAGTCAGTCACAGCAGAGGGATGAGAAAAGGCTTTCTCTAGAGTAAAGGTATCACAACTCCACGGACAAATCAGTAGAGTTTGAGAAATTAAAAGCTGAGACAAACTGTCTAGTAGCAGCACATCAGCCTAATAGTCCAGTTATTTGGTAACATTCCATGATTAGCGGCCAGTCCCAGATAATGAAGCTAATTAATACAATCAAAAACATCATGAGACCTTATGTTCCCCTACTTCTCCTTCCTCAAACACAGCTCCTTGCTCTGTTTCTCCCTCCTGTTGCCTCCATTACTGTTCCCTGTCCTCTTAACTCATCATCTCCCACCAGCAGTGCACCATCTCCATGGGGCACTTTACTGGCTGTAGGTGAGTTTGGACTGGGGGGATGTCACAGTGATGTGTAGGGCCACGTGCTGCAGGGCATCACTGTGGTGAAAACCCACCAGCTTACCTTTCTGAGCCACTGTGGCAGGCAGAAAACCACCTCTATTTCCAACCCTTTCTGCCTCATTTATACTGAGCCTGCCCAACGGGAGAGGAGCTCAGAAATAATATTTGAATTTAGAGGCCTGGTGAGGAATTGGGAGGCAATTTGACTTCTCAGTTTCATGCATTACGACGAGGAAAGGGCACAGTCTTCCTCTAATGACATTTTCTGTGCATAAAGCAATGTCAAAAGAGTTGTAGCACACTGACAAGAGCAGCACTATGCTCCTGTTGCTGTTCATAGTCCAGCGTTGGTGGGGTTTGGGGCTGAGCTGCTCTCTCTCACCTCCAGTGAATTCCCATGGGCAGGGTGTTCGGGTAAAGAGGTGGGTGTTCCTGCTGGTACAGGAATATGTGGTGGCAGCTTTGGGGAGGTTTTAAGGTAACACGAGCTCCGAAACCTGCTGCAGATTCTTTTTCTGGGGTTGTTGGAGTAACGTGAGGTGTGGAGGAAGAAATTTGTGTTTGGGATGTGTGCTGACAGAGTTACATCTGTGCTATTTCCATCTTCTACGCACATCCCCACGGGAGTCTTCATGGTAAATAATTCTTCATGCTAAAACTGCCAGTTCTTCTCACACCAACAAGTAAATGAATGAAATGTTCTCTGTTCTTAAAGAAACGAGCCAAGATTTTGAAAAATTACTTAATTTTGGGCACGTGCCACTTGTTCAGCTGTGGGATTT
>VWZF01006945.1:695147-862565 GCA_013396755.1 Sclerurus mexicanus | reverse complement strand
GGGGGAAAGGGAAAGGAAAGGATTAAAAAAAACCCTGAGTTTTTGAAATATATAAATAGACTGGAAATAGTCACAGAGAGCTCAGCACAGGGTGTGATCCCAGCCACTGAAATGAATGTCTTTCTAGTGGTTTCAGTGGAAGAAAACTATGTGTGGTAACAGGGTTTTGGATTTATTTCTGCTCCTACATACATCAGTGCTTTTATGAATTCTCAAATACTAATTTAGGGGTAGGTTTTAAAACTCTTTTCCTTTATTTGCCAGCCAACAACATCTGCTTCTATGGGGAATGTTCCTACTACTGCTCAACAGAGCACGCTCTGTGTGGAAAACCAGATCAGATTGAAGGGTCTCTGGCTGCTTTCCTACCAGATTTGTCTTTAGCAAAAAGGAAAACCTGGAGAAATCCTTGGAGACGTTCCTACCACAAGCGCAAGAAAGCAGAGTGAGTAGCGGTGAGCAAAGGGAGGACAATGGGAAAATAAACCAGTTCTGCAGTCACTGCCCCGGCCCTCCTGCCCTTAGGGACAGGGCACTTAACATGAAAGGAGCTCCAGCTTATGGTCCTGAACCTAAAAGGACCTTCAATGGCATAATTCCCTTGTGGGACAAATACCTCCAGTGGCACTGACAGGATGCAAAGAGACCTGTCTAAGTCCTGTCAGACGGAGAAAGATGTATCAGTAGCCCTAAGCAAGTCTCAGATGTTTTCATCATATGACTGATGGTGCAGCTAGTCTCCTAAATCCTGAAGCTATTAGCCAGATAGTTTTCAATCTCGTGACTTTCTTCCCTTTTCATCAGTCACAATCTTTCTTGGTTGCCTGCATTGCTGGGAGCAGCCCAAAGAATTTGCTGCCTCTACCTGACCCCGCCCTCAATTGAACATGATACAACTAGATCTTTGCAAAATAACATTTTTTTTTTGTAATTTTCAGTAAGCTTTGTATGTCACATAAAATATCAAAATATTGCCTTTTCCAGATGGGAAGTTGATCCAGATTATTGTGAAGAGGTTAAACAAACACCCCCGTATGACAGTGGGACCAGAATTCTGGATATAATGGATATGACAGTTTTTGATTTCCTAATGGGTATGTTTCATCTCTTTCAAAAATTAAATGCAACATTTAATTAGAATAAGAACCATTTCTTTCTGTGCTGCTTGCACAGCTCAGCAGTTTGCTGAAGCATGGCTGAAGCTGCATTTACTGTATGTGCTGTCCTAGATGATTATGAGAAATGCAGATTTACATGGTTATGTATTCCCATCAGTGCAGATTAAAGGAACAAAGATGTTCAGAAATGCAGAGTGGTGATGAATGCAGGTCAGGCCAGCCTCCTTCACAGCAGTGAAGGGCTTCACAGTTTGCTTTAGTGAAGTGCTTTACCACTGTAATGTATGGCTCCTGGAGGCACAGCAAGGACTGCTCAATCCTGGGGCTTTGTTTTCACCCTGCAGTGGTGTTCTCTGCTTGCTTGCTCTATAAAATGTTGGGGGTGGGTGGGAAGAAGAGTTGCTTTGTCACAAAGGAACCTGTGGTATCTATCAGGAAGTTTTAATCTGCTTATGCAACCTGATTGGAATAAAATAATTAGTAAGAACTGGTAATAATGACCCATTCCAAGCCTAGTCAGTGGTTAACACTGAGACTTTCTCATGAAACCTGTTCTGCTGCAGCTAATACACCTCTGACGTGACACCCCAAATACTGTTTTGGCTTTCCAGGCAGTCAGATGTTTGAACAAAGTTCTTATCAGAGGAAAACCAGGATGTTTGCTCAGGGTTCAGAAAGTTCAGTACAATTGTAACAAAGTCATATGGATTAAAACCCCTGCTTAAACAAGCATTTTCCCCTCCCTAAGCCAAGCCTCACACATAAGTGCCATGGCTGCTTCCCACGCTGTGCTGACCGCAGGCTGGAGCAGCAGGGCTCATCTTCCAGCATCACACACTTCAGGGCATCCATGGAAGAAGCAAATGAGCTCAGTAGATCCATTCCTTTCCCTGCCCTTCACAGCCATCATGTTTGGGGAGCGCTGGGCTTCATTTTTCTGTTTATTCCATAGGTAACATGGATCGACATCACTATGAAACCTTTGAGAAGTTTGGAAATGAAACATTTATTATCCACTTAGATAATGGAAGAGGGTAAATACCTTTAATAATCTTTTCGGGGGACAGGGGGAGGGCTAAAAGGAAAAAGTGAGTCTTTAAAACAGCCTTTGTCACATTCTTGCTCTTTTTTTTAAATAGGTTTGGAAAATATTCCCATGATGAACTTTCCATATTGGTGCCTTTAAACCAGTGCTGCAGGTACGTTTCACCTCTGGAGTTGCTTCCTGGTTTATACAGTGGTTTCCACCAACAGAACTGGAAATGTTCAAGTGAATCTTTTCTTGCACCCCTTGGAGAGAAGGAGATGGTGTGATCCTGCCCAGGGAGCCTGATCTGAGCTAGCCCTGAGTGTTGGCACTGGCACATTAAATGCTCTGTTGAAATCAGGACCTTGAAGGAACATGTCTGTGAGCTGTTAGGAGAGAGGCTGTCAGGCAAAATGCCCGTGGAAGTCAGGTGGCAAAACTTATCCCAGCTGCTTCAAGTGCTTCACAGCAGCTTTCCTTGGTGCCCCTGGCCAGGGCTTTCGGAGAGGATGGGTGACATTCTGAGTTTCTGCTTTGCACAGCAGAGATGCAGAACGAGCTCTGTGTCTGTGGGGGCTCTTGGGCATCCCTGCAGGGTGAACCTGTGGAGCCTCCACTGCCGTCACCCATCCCCCTGCTCAGTGCCATGTGTGTCATTGCCAAGTTGGACATGACCTTGTGATTGCTGCACCAGCTCCACTTGGTGCCTTTCCTAGCCGAGGAACATGAGGGCTGCCTGCACTCGACTGCAGAGCTGAGCTCCAAAATCTCTCCACCTCTAAAGGCCCCCAAAGACCACTGGCCAGGTGACCATGCCAGCTGCTCATTAGGACCGTGACAGTACCTGGTTCTCACCATTTCAGTGCACATAATAAGGTTTTTACACTATTAATGCAATCCTGACTATAAGCCTTTTAGCATGGTCATGATCAACAGTGCTGAAAATACTGATTTGCACTTTTTCGTCTCCTTTTTCTCCTAGAATAAGGAAGTCTACCTATCTGCGATTACAATTGTTAGCCAAGGAGGAATACAAACTCAGTCTCTTGATGAAAGAATCTTTGCTAAAAGATAAAATAGCTCCGATTCTCTACCAGCCTCACTTGGAGGCAATGGACAGGCGGCTGCGGATCGTCCTCAAGGCTGTTAGTGACTGTATAGAAAAGGATGGTTATGACAATGTGGTTGAAAATGACTTTAACGCTGATGTTAACACTGTTGCCACCGAGAGGTAGTGAAATCGCAAGACTACGTTTTTACCAGCCAAGTAAAGAAGATTAAAAGAGGAAAAAGAAAAAAAAAACAAACAAACATAAAAAATAAGTCTTGCAAAAGACTGTGTATGCCACTTCGTGAATTCAGTGAATTCAGAAACGAGATATAATTGTTCCCAAAGTAGGTAAAATGTAGACTCTGCAAAGGATTAGTTCATTAAAAAAAATAAGTCTAATGTGATGCTTTTCATTAGTTCCTGGAGAGAGATTATGAAAAGATTCAGCAAATGCTCAGATCATTGACAGACAACAGTCTGATAGCAAAACACCTCCTGTCCTTTTTGTATAGAAAGGAGGCCTTTACTTAATATTTTGTATTTATATATGGTATATCTATGAAACCCCAGACCTACCTACCAAATTTAACTAAGAGGGATGGCATAGTTTTGTGACTCACACTTTATTTGTGGTGACAGTCCACTTAGTATTTTGTGTTAACCCTTTAAGTGCTCTAATCCACTGTATCTTATTTAAATTGAATGCTTTTTTCCCCCCAGCTACTCAGCATTTAAAGGGTTAAGGCATTATGAACCTTTAAAGGCAAATAATAATAATTATAATAATAATAATAAATACAGTGGTTACCAGAAGGGAATTTCACTAATTGTGCATTGACAGGAATACTTGAATGTTGGTTTTACAAAGTGATGTAAAATGACAAGTTGTACTATTTGTCCATAAGGAGGTGGCAGCTCTTATCTTTCTAGACTATCATAGCTGAGCTGCTACTTTTCAATTTTGCTTTTGATAGTTTTGTGTAAATATATACATATATGGGTAAAAAGCTGCTTTCAGCAGCTCTAGGCTTACTTTTGCAGCATTTTTGTGGAATTGTTTGCAACGTGGTAAAAGTGCAATAAAGATATGGCAAAATGTGTAGCCATTGTGTCTAAATGGATTCATTCATCTTGTTCGGAGCAAGGCTGTGTGCACCAGCCAAGTACTCCAGAAGTGGTTGTTTAAAATGTCATCCCCTTTTGTAGCAACAGCACATGGAGCTGAAGTAGGGAATTGGTGATTAATATACATTGCATCTCTGATAAGGACTGTGGTGTTGAAAATGGCTAATCTTTCTTATGAGAGCACTGTTTTGACTGTCACTGCAGCATCCCTTCCTCTTGCAATTGCAGCTGTAGAAACAAGCTGCAGAGCAACACCTCTAAAAGATTATGGCTTGACACGCTGCCCAGAGGATTTAGATACATCAGTGCCTCTGGCTTGGGTAGCAAAAGCCCGTGCAGAGTGTAGAAAATCTCTGCCTAAATTAGCTAGAAACATGGTATTCTTAACCAAATAGCTTTGAATCATGTTCAGCTGCATTCATGTAACATGTGTGGAGACTTTCAGCCCCAAAGCAAGCTATAAATTGAACACGTGGCTTTATTTGACTTGTGAAAACATGGTGTGCTACAGCAGGAATCCCTCATTGCTCCTTTGGGTGAGGAGTTAATTTATCAAGGCAATATTTATCACAACTATAATTCAAAGCTGTCATTTGTTTCATTTGATGTCTTTCTTCTCAGGGATTAATAAACATATACTTTAAAAGCTTGTAGCCAGAGAGACTAAAATGTGGGCATTTCAGCATATTAAAATTGCGAAAGAGAGAAAGACCTGCTATATGGCCTCATTCAGTTCTTAGTTGATATATTATCACTAAAAAACCCATGTCTTTTATATTTTATTATCCTTTTCAAATTCCCACAGCTCTCACATACATAGCATACAAAGACAGCAGAATATCCTGAATGGTACAACTGCCTGTGAACTTGGAAAATTTCTGTGTTATCCCATGGGTTTTTTTCACTTTGGGAGACCCAGTACGATAACAAGGATGTCACCTGCAACACAGCACTGGCACTGCAGTGCTCTCTCCCCATTAGCCAATAAAACCCCCCAAAACACAGGATTATAAAAATGTGAAATGGGTGATACTATTCTTGCTTTATCCTCAATGCCTGGATGTGGTTTTCTTGTAGGGGCAGCTTTTTCTCACTATGAGATTGTGCCAGGATTGTGCCCTGTACAGCCTGGTGTTGTCAGGGATATGAACTCACTGTTATGAATCTAATTCTGAATTTCTATAAGCAAAATGAGTAGTGTTTTTATAGAATAAGTATAATTTCTTATAGAGTAAGTAGTATTTGTATGGAATATTAGAACCAAAGGTTGTTAATCCTTGCCATACTGTAATGAGTTCCAAGGGTCTCCAGTTTCTTTCCTTTCCTGAACTTTGATGTAGACCTAGAAAAATTCTTGTCATTTCCAGTCGTAAATCAGGCATACAGAAAAGCTGAAGGGGAGGCTTTTCTCTGGCATGAGACATACAAGTATCTTGGAAGAAGGGAGACACTCGCTAACATGGTGAGAGAGGTTTCCTTTCCTTGGTGCCCTGATGAGAAACGGGTGAATTAATCCCACCTGGGCAGGGCAAGCCTGAAAACACTGGGGGCTGCTCAGGCAATTAATGGCAAGAGATGAGTTCAGACCCCACCTGTGGTCAGGGTGGCTGAGGACAGGGGCTGAACTGCAGGGTACTGCAAGGAGTGGAAGAGATGATGAATTAAACAGGCTGTGGATTTGCTTTTTAGTATCTACCAGGAAGCTCCGGTGTGTTTGCGTTCCTGCTGCCAGGCAGCTAGAACTTTATGTTCATTTTCTAGGTATTTGGGAAGGGAAAAGAATTATTGCCTTGTTCCACTATTTCTTTTTTATGTGGGCAGGGTTGAGTGGGCATGAGAGACAGGAAACTGGAGTCAGGGAGTGAACTTGGGGCTCTACCTTTCAGCTTTTGGGGTAACAGAGCCTTGAGGGTGGCTCCATACAGCCCAGGAAGGGGCAACCCCTCACTTTTAAGGTGTATTTGCATTGCCCCAAGACACAGCTGGCTTGAGTTTCTTCTGAAAACCTCATGGCTTCGCCTTTAGGCAGAGGGTGTTGCTCTCCCATGGTGAAATTCATCCTTCTACAGGCAATGAGAGTTTCCCAGCTCTTCCAGCAGCAGGTCAGGTTTGAGAGTGTCTTTGCACAGACACAGCTCGTTCTTGGGGTTCTGGTGGGGAGGACATGGTGGCTTTGGTGTGCAGAAGTTTGTACCTTGGCACATTGCAGCTGAGGGAGTCAGTGGCTCTGAAAGGGCTGTCACTGTGTGGTCAGTAATCCATGAACTAAGAAGGATTAGTATGACGTGGTGTAACATCTCTTTAGGAGCCCTACATATTTACCAGCTGAAATGATTCGCTTTAAGAAGATAAATAAATGTCAATTGGTTTGTCTCTGAGTCTCGAAAACGGGTGTAGCGGCAGCACCCGGACAATTAACACACTGAGAAATCTGCAGTAGTCTGTCAGGGGCATAATGTGTTCAGCACAATAAATAGAGTATGCATAATAAATAACAGAAAAAAATAGATCATATACTTCTAAAAGCACCTAATTATAACTGTATCTGACAGCCCAGAATAGCTTACTGTACTCTCCGGAGTAATTCAGATGAGAGTCTCATTTGCTTTTGTGGTTTTTCTGTTATTTAAGCATAAAAGGAAATTCACACAAATTAAAGGACAAAAAGCTCTCATTGTTTGAGTTAGATACCACTGTTGTGATTAGCGGAGCCGGGCAGAGCCCATGATGTATATACAAGCTGGAAGCCTGGAGCAGATTGCAATGTAAGCAACAACAAGATGTGTTGTGTAGGAGGAGGGAAACTGGGATTTCAGCCTGGCTGTTGCCTTTGGGCACTGAACTGAAAATGAACTTATGTGGGTGTTACAGGGAGGAGCGTCCAAAGGGTATTCTGGTTCCAGCTATTGAGCCTGTACGTGGTACCTCTCTGTCCAAGGGGATCATCCTGCTGTTTTCCATTGCAGCAATGGCATTGTCCCCTTGACACATCCAGACCCCTCCTAATGGCCGTCCCTGCAAAAAGGCTTTTGTGGCCCCAGCCTAAGAGTGCTGAGTTTCCACCTTGGAGCTGGACATACACTAGTGTTGATAATTTGCATCCTAATGGAGCAAACTTTTCTTCTAGTACTGAATGTAAAGTTTGTTTTCCAGAAGTTATTCCAGCTATCCCTTGTTTCTACAGAGTTACTTGCAGGTGGTTGTTTACAAAAAATATTTGGGGCTCAATAAGCAGAAATAAGCGTGCACAAGGAATATTCTTTTGAAACTGTTAATTGAGTGTTTGAAGGAAATGTGGAGTGTTCTGGGACAAGTTTTGACATGGAATTTCAAGTTACTACCAGTTAGAAGATGCTGGTTTTCTTGAGAATATTTTCATGCTGAAAGTCATTCATAAGTAAGCTCCAGCCATAATTCCATCTGTGACCAGATCAAACTGAATTATCTGCTCCCTTCTACATTTCCATCACTAAGGTACCAATTCAATTATTTTGGGGGTTGTCTAGAAAAAAAATTAAAAGCAATTCAATTTGATGGGTCAAAAGACCTGAGAACTGAGGTGGTCCCCTGGTTCTTTGCTGTCCTGAAGGCTCTAGCAGCTGCTTAGAGCAGAGTAAGCAAGAGAGGAGATTGCTGGTAGTCTTCAGGTTTGATGCAGGAAGTGGAAGGAAGCTCTTCTTTCCAGAAAAGCTCAGATAAAGTTAGAAAACCTGTGTCATGACTCATGTTTGAATGATAGTCGAGCATTGGAACAGGCTGTCCAGGGCAGCGGCTGAGTCACCATCCCTGGAGGGATTTAATGATGTGGCTCTTAGGGACATGATTTAGTGGTGGACTTGGCAGTGCTGGATTAATGGTTGGACTCGATGATCTTAGAGGTCTTTTCCAACCTAAACATTTCTATGATTCTATAGCTCCAGTGGAAGATTTGTTTTTGCAGTATTGTGCATATGTGGTCCCCACAGTGTATTTTTTCACCTCTTAAACAGGTAATGGCAGAGCCATTCCATGAAGCCTGAAATTAGGAGTATTTTCCCATTACAGAATCTAATCCAATGAAGTTAACAGAAACCTTCCCAGAGGTTTCAGGTTTCTTTGGATCTAGAGCAGCTGCAGAGGTACAGAGCTGCTTGCCTGAGCTTCTGAGAAACATCCTGGAAACAGGGATGTTAAAAATGGAAAGTGCTTAGTGGTTGTACATTTGGGTTTTATTTGACCTGGTGGTGGTATATGTGGTTCCTGATTAAAGAATAACTCCTTAGCTGTTTACAGTTTTGCAGCAGGTGAAAGCAGATGTTACTTACTGAGGAGGAAGAGTAAGAAGTCAGAAGAGAAATATGTGGTCTATACCATCCTGTGTAGTCTGCAAACCAGCTGGCAGGCTGCTGCATATTTATGAGAGCATCTCACATATGCTCACCTTTATTAGCATCCTACCTCAAGCCTGGGAAGGTTGATTAGCATTTTAAGAGGTTCAGACACTTATTTACCAGGTCTCCACACTTCGCACCCCAGAGTGAAAGATTCCAATGTTGCGTGCTGGTAGCTCATGGGAATGTTGCCTGTCCAACACATCCCACAGCAGCCTGAGAGCCTGTTCCTTACACATTCCCTTCTGTTGCCGGACATGGTGGTGGACTGACTGGTTAGACACTACATCAGCCAGACTACAAGCTTCTTGTTCCTTCATCAGCCTCCAGATGCCTTTGTTGCCATTCATCTAAACCAGCACAACACAGAGCTGTATGTTGTCTGTGCTGTTTGGCCATCTGAGGCCCATTGTTCAGTTTTCCATCTTCAGTGCAAACCTGTAGAGACATCAGCAACAGTTGCCTCCCACTGCCACAAAGACCGTGGTAGCTGCCCAGAGTAAGTCACAACCCAGGTAAGTTCAAAAAGTTATATAAAACAAGGCAACACGTTTAAATAGGACCACTGTTTAAATGAAGTCAGCACTGCACCATTATCCGTTAGTTTTAAGGAGCAGCTCCTACTTTCACAACTTCTGTGCTGCACCAGGACCCTTGGCACATCCTGCTTCCCTATTCCCAGGAATACGTTGGTGTCCAGCTTTGGCTGTAAATGGAGTCACTAGGAGGACCACAGCAATTATTCTGTTTACCAGTCACCTCTGCTTACAAACATCACTTGAAGGAAAACATCAGCTGTGTCAACCTGTTAGCAAGATTGGTGGTACAAACATGTCAAAACCAAGAGCTGGTGATATTTTTCTAGAAATCTCTCTGTCGCAGCATTCAGAGGTGTTGGTGCACATCGTGCAGCTGTGGAGCAGGTCTGTGGAAGCCAGAGATGTCACTTCTAATGGACATAGGTCATGCTGCAGGGATACACTCTGTACGTGCTCTCCTGATGGGTTTCTAGCATTTGAATTACTTTGGGGAACAATATATTTTTAGAACTATCCTCTGAGTCATTAAAGGGGGAAATAAAAGCTCATGCTGGTTTGCTTGAGCAAGACTAATTGTTTTCCTTTGAGGGAAGGATCATGTCTGAGCTCCAGATACATCCTGGAGTCAAAGCTGGTGTGTATTGTCCATGTTTAGCACTGTTGCTTTGCACTCTGCTCAGTCTATGAAATCATGACATGGCAAAACGTACCTGGAAGGACAGGTAATGGCCCTTTCCCTTCCTGCAGCATGGATCTGGGGGAGGCTGGATAAGCTCCCTCCCCTGCATTCTTCAAGGCAACAGTCCAAAAGCATTTTTCTCTCTTTCAGGGAATGTACTACAGGGAGCAGCATTTTCTTCTTTATCTGCATCATGTTCTAATTTATAGGATGAGATTTGTGATAATTGAGTTCAGAGCTGAATGCTGAGCCTTCTCCATAGCCCCTGGGGTTTTCCTGGGAATAAGATGAATTGCCCAGTATGCTTCACGCAAAAAAATAATGAATGACTAAATAAATACATGAATAACAGCATGCCTCATTTTGCCTATATCTTAGAGAGAGGGGAAGCTAATTCTTTAAGTATCAGGAATGTGCTCATTATGCAAAAATGACAGAGCAGATGCACATATTCATAATAAGTATATTAAAAATCCCATTTTAGCTCCTAGAGGACAAGTGCAAGAGCAAAATTGGGTGCAATTATATTTCTCTTCCCACCTATGGTGCACTCTCATTTGAATATGTATTTGTTTGAGCTGGTAGCATCCAGAAGCGTGGAGTTTCCTGTGATTGAAAAAGCAAATTATTATGACTACCAGCTTATGATACTTCACATCAGAGGCTGCATCCAAGGTCCTCTGAAGTCACTAAAAAGGCTCTTTATGAGTCCACTTGGCTTTGCATGCAGGCAAGGGCTGGTCTCTCACGCAGCCAGAGCTAAGCGTGTGTTAATAGCAACACAAAAGAGCAGAGGACACAATCCAAGGGGGCTGTTCATCATAACTATCATTTAATCAAAATAAAATGATGAACTGATAATTGGATGCCCCTGCGATGACTGCACAGAGCCAGAGCCCAGGGTAAGGTCCCTTTCATACACACAAGTAAATCAGACAAGGAGGCTGCTGTGGGCAAAGAGATTAATCTTTGGCATGAGCAGGAACAATAGTGGAAATAAGTGTTGCTCATGAGACCATTGGTCTGTGTCTGACTGCAGTAATATGCTTGGTGCTTGTGAATGAAAGGAGCTGCTCTTTCCATCCTTATAGTAGCATTAAAGACTGTTGAAGTTGTACATGGCCAGATTTATGATAAGGCTCTGATGGTGAAAACCTGACTGCTTCAAAGGAGATTTAATATGGTTTCACTTCAGTAACATAAAAGAGAGGTGGAGATATGACTAAACCCAAACAAGGACAAAGACATTGGAAAGAAACGTGGAGAATGGTCCTGCCCAGGCAAGGAAGAAAGATAAATTCTTCCATGGAAATTCAGCAGCAGTAGCCCACAACAGATTATTTTTATTTTTTTTAATAACAGTAAAAGTGGGATGTTCCTCCTCAAATCCCAATTCCTGCACAATCTGGGGAAGCATAATAATTTTTAGAAAACTAAAGCAGTTATGAAAAACAGTGCTCCAAAGACCAGAAGTCAAATGAACAGTGAGGAAAAGAGCTTTTCTTTCACAGGGGAAAAATTAACACGAACATGCTGAAAATGTCCATAAACAACAATTTCCTAAAAAGTGGCATTTCAACCAGAAACTGCTGTTCTTGTGTCCTTGCTCATTCCTGCCCCTCTGAGATGCACTAACACTACTACTGCCACTGTTGGAGTGTTTGGACACCCCCAGCACCGCCCTGTGTGACTGTGGCTCTCACGGGTGGGTCGTTCAGCCCACGCACCATGCACAGAACAAGGTATTTTACTCTGTGGGTTAATTTCTTTTTTCGCCCCTTTTAACTGATCTGCTTACTCCAATTCCACTGGAGAAGGCAGAGCCCAAGAAGGAGCCCTGCCACGTCAGGATCAAAGCCTCAAGCAGCGCAGCTTCCCACGGCCCCTTTCGTCTGCAGGAGCCCCGTGTGTAACCTCGGGGAGCTCTGTCTCCTGCACACATCAATTCTTCTCTTACAGACAACGACTTGGCCAGAGGAATGGAGCTGCTGCCTGCCTGCTCCAAGGTACTGTGTAATACATATCGGCTGAAAATCTGCTTTTCAAGCCTTGGTGAGCCAGGATTAATTGCAGTTTGGCACTGCAGGTTCCCACTTGGCTCCATTTTTTCAGTCACATACGATGTGTAATCTGAAGCCAGCAAATTTTTCTCCCATTCCTTTTGCTGTACCAACAATAATTCTCTTATCTTTTCCTTTGCTCTCTCAAGCTAATAAGTTAATAACTAAATCTGCTGTTAATTATCCCTAAAATAAGTGCAGATCCATCATTTGAGAGTTGGGGTGTCTTTAATTTAATAAAAAGTGTAAAGTTAAAAGATAAAAGCAGACCAAACAAAATTTAGCATTGCAAATAGCGTAAAATTCAGCATCTGTGTCTCTAATTTTATATCTGAAATGAGTGTTGAAACCAGGGTGATGGGTACCAATAAGACATTATGGCAAGAACGCTAGTTAATTATGAGAAGAGAAGAATCTCTGTTAGGTTATTCTGGGGTTACCATAAATATATCCAGAAATAACAGAAGACAGAATTTGCTGCAATTGTTAACAGAGCAACCTGTGTGGAATAGGAAGGGGAAAAAAATGCTGTGCTTCTGGGACTATTTTTAGTTCTATAAAGACTTTTACAAGACCTTTCATCCTCTCCATCATACAAGAGGAAGGTTGTCTGCTTTCCAAGGTTTAATGAGCAACACTTTTGAATACTGCTACGGACTTAGAGGCCTTTTAATGAACATGGTGCCAGTGGAAAGCTGATGTCGTCCAAACTGAAAGAAAATATGGCTTAAAGAACAGAAAATCCAATGTTCAAGCCTGTGACTGGGAAATACAAAAGCCAAGCCTTGTCACAGGACTACGAGGCTGACATAAAATGTAACTTCAAGGTATTTAATTGGGTCTAGTTCTGCCCCTTAAGGTGCCTAACAATTTGGGTCAAGCCCCACGTATGGGTCCTGTTGGGGCTGCTGGGCTAAGTCCTGCTCTGCCTTGGTTTGCAGCTGAGCACAAATCCAGGCAGGATTTGTCAGAAAGGAGAGATCAGGCTGGCAGACATCTGAAACGGTCTGCTCTCCTTTACAGAGGGGGAAAGGAAGAGACAAGAGTGCTGCTGAAAGTTTTCCAGAAGAAAGTAAACCAAGGTATATTTCTTTTTGCAATCTATTCCTGATTTCCTTAAATAGCTGGAAAAAATGGCAGCAACACAAACAGAGTATGGCATTTAGCTGGACAAAAAGCAAGATGAATTAAACTTCTAATTAGAACTCCTATATGAAGACAAGAGACATTTTCCAGAATAACTAAATATTATACTTTTATCCACAATTAGGACAGGATATTGCCCCAGAGGCTCACTAAGGTAAGAAGACAAAGACAGGGCTAGAAGTTTTTTATAGATGGATTTTTTAAAAGATGGTTAAAATTGCCACTAGAAATATACTGAAAAAGACAAGTTGGTGGGCAGAAGAACCACAGAATGAAGAAAAAATGCCACAGGAAGGAAGAGTAATTCTTGGAGTAAACAGCTACTTTTAGAAAATACCATCTGTCCTGAATATGAGTTTGCTACATATTGCAACTCAGAAGTCTTTTCCCATTGAATTCCCAGCTTGGGCTTTGTTCAAAGTTAAAAGCTTTAACCTGACCTAGATAAGGTCACATCCCATCATTAATGCATACCTTCGTTTGTAGCCAAAAGTTACTGGGTAGGAGAAGCTCCAGTTTCAGAATTCATCTAAATTGATCTCATGATGTCACTGAATTTTTTCACCTCCATTTGTCCATCTGTGGAAACTGGCAGGACCTATCTGCCTTGGGAAGACTGGGGGTTAATCTGTTCTCACTTGTTAATGCATGTGAAAGATAAAGCAGTACATAAACACCAGGAGTCATCTCGCTGTAGGTACTAAACATGATACTGCTCAAAATGCTAATATGATATTGCTTAAAATCACAGTTGGCAGAACATGGACAACAGGCAGGGAGGGGGGGTCACCTTAGTCTTTTGCATGGAAAAGATCCCGGGATGTCTAAAAGGCACGGAGAAATGAATTATTTTAGGTAATGGAAAGAAAAATACATTAATAAGCAGCTTTGCAAGCCATTTATACTCAATCTTCTAATTATCCACAAACACTGGAGGTGGGAATTTGTCTTCTGAAATATGTTATTCTCCATCAAAGATTGTTTTCTTCAGGGCTTTCTGTGATATCAGTGGGAAATCAGAAAATGAGAGGGAAAACAATTAATAGATATAAACATCAATCAAGTTGAAAAACAGGCCTAATGGATTTGATCCTTAGAGGAAATGAGGCAAGCTTTCATCCCTAAGTCCTAGGCAACTCTTAAAGGATGAAGAAAGGAGCAGGGAGCTAAAAAAAAAGAGCCATATCCAGTTGAGGGTTACATGGGAACACGCTTAGACAGAGTCTGTCCCCAGATGGCCTTCCTAGGGAGAGAGACTTTTTCCTGACATTTTCCCTGGAAAGACTTCCCTTTGAATAATAAAATTGTGTTAGGGAAAAAAACAAACAGGAACAGAGAGTTGTCTTGGGTCCAGCCAGTGATAGATCCCCACCTCCTTCCAGATGCCACGGGGCAGGGGGGTTTTCACTGTCCCATCTGCCTTGTATGAAGGAGCCCAGCCTGCCGATGCCTCCTTCTCCCAACCAAGCTGGCAGCAAAGAGCAAGGACAAGAGTGCCTAAGGCTGCCACATCAAAAGTCTCCTGTAGTTAATTCTGACTTAATGCACTGTTCAATAGCACCCTTTGTGCACAATCATGATGGGGGACAACGTATCCACCGGCAGAAAATTAGAATGAGGATGAAAATGCGATTTTGGCTAGAAAATGAAGCAGCAGGTGCTGTTTCACAGTGTTTGAGGTAGAAGCAACCTTGTCCGGAGATTGCTGAGCGCGGTGTATCATGTCTGGGACATGGAGCCTGGTTGATTCCTTTCACTCTGGTTTCACTGTGCTGCAGCTGTTGCTTTCCATGGATTTTCCACCTAATTTATCCAGACAGACCTGTGATTACACTTTCTTTTCATTTCCCTGCGTAGTCTCAGCCTGTCCTGTTCTGGAGCTCTGCTGCTGAGCAGCACTTACCCCCACAAGTGGCTCTCTGGCTTTAAGAGGATTACAAGTGCAAAGGAAGTCTTCCTTATGTTAAAGTAATGGATAGTGCAACACAGTCTTCCATTAAGCCCGTGCTGAGTTTTCTGACACCAGCTGGAAACATTTCTTATACTGGTGGCCACCCATTTGGGCATTCAAAGCCCGTGGAAATTGGCCAATCGCTTCCTATCAGCAACCCACTCTTACCATTTCCTGCAGGACTGCAATATGAGCCCTCAGCATTCCCGCTGTGGACAGGGGCACGGAGCACACACACACACTTGCTGTATTGTATAAACACTGCTTATCCCTCCTCCTTGGCACAAGGGTCAAACCACAACCTGCGTACCCAAACGCCAGCACACAGAACAAATTGTGTGTTTCAACGTGAATGGAAAGAGGGAGGAAACTTCAGGGAGCCACGCTGCTCTCAATTAGCAGTTATCTCCAGCAGCTTGTCTGATTAATGGCTGCACCTCATACTGTGCCTGTGTAAGAGGTGCAGGGAAGGTTGCTTTCAAAGTGCTTTGCTCCTCCTAATTATTGTGGAGACTGGAACCGTGGGTATCTCTTGCTGGAGTAAACAAGCCTGACAGAGCTCAAGGAGCATTTGGATGATTCTTTCATGCACATGGTGTGATTCCTGGAGATGGTCCTGTGCAGGAATAAGGGTTTGACTCAATGATTCTCATGGGTCCCTTCCAACTCAGCATCTTCTGTGACCTTCTCTATCCTTCCTGCAACTCAGCTCTATTCAAGTACCATATATATCAATGGGTCTTTGGAACTCGTTTAGGTATTAGGACACACTGATGCAACTTTCAGGCCAGACCAGTCTGTGGAACTGGTTTCAGCAATGTGGGGCTCTGGCACATCAGGGAGAGAGTTGAAAATTACGTTCTCTCCACCAAGGAACTTCAGACATAAAGGTTCAGATAACAGAAGTCAAAAAAGTTGCTTTACCCGCCCCAAACCTATGACGGTGCCATAAACAGGAATGCAACAACATTTCCCAATCACTGCTGAATTACATGAAAATTACAATCATTTCATGGTTATTTGGGCAACTCTATTCTAAATCTTGCTTCCCTCTCCTCCTTTTCAGTAAGTTCACTTAATTGCACATTCACTGCAAAGTAAAGAAAGGTTTCAAAGTACATTTACCTTGTAAAAATATCAAATCTTCTTTAGAAACGAGCACTAGTGAATTATGAATGAAGGCATGCAGTGCTGAAAGTCCCTGCTTATACATTTTTAAATGTAGCCTTTCACTTTTGATAATACTTTTAAAAACCCACCGGACTGGAGCTTACATTCTATTGCAAAAAACAGCCATATTCTTTGCCACCACGTTCCCTGATCCGAAGAAGTCCCAGCTGCTCCAGTCACGCTGTCCCCCTTGCAACCCGAAGAGGCCAGCAGGTCTGAGCAAAGGTCACTTCAAAGGGCAGGAGAGGAAGAACTCATTGTAAATAGCAATTACATGCTGAGAAGAAAATGTAAAGATTACAAAATAAAAAAATAAAACCCCACAAAAATTATTTCAGACAAAGTTTTCAGCATTCCACTTTGATGCTTTGCTGGGCAGGATGGTTGCTGATGTGAACATGCCCAACCCCACCAAGGGACACCCAGTGTTAAATGGCTTATCCAGCTCCCCAAACCCGGGCACAGACTCAGCAGTGGCAGGTGTTGGAGGGGATGCGTTACCTTGGAGGACACAGGGAATTGCTGAGATGTGTGGGAAGGAGTCCTTCAGTGAGGCTTCTGAGCTCAGGTGTGATGTTGAGCCAACACAGCTGTATCACATTCGGGTGGCAGCTGGTCCAAACCTGAGCTGGATGTCCTCAGAAGCTCAGAAGTGCTGAATGTCCTCAAAAGCCTCTCAAGACTCTCCTTTGCAAACATTGTTATTTTCTTCTGAGAATGTTTACAAAATTCTCTTTAGAGTACAAGACCTACCAAGCTTGAGATAAGCAAGTAAATTCAAGTTACGTGAACAAGGGGAAAAGAGAAAATTCCCACCTTTTCCTCTCCTCTCATGCACTGTCTCTATCAATCTTTCTTCAGAGATGATTTTCATTACTCCAGAGTTAAAGGCCAGTAAGGGATCTTAGACAAGATTTAAAGTTGATCTTCATTATGTCAACACTTCATCAGGTAAATAGTTAAGTCTGATTTTTACCCTAGCAGATGATGGCTAGCATTTTCCTAGCTGGATGAACCAGGAGGTACCAGCCAATCTTACATGAGAAGAGAGCGACTTTCCAAATGGAGAAAGTATTGTTTGGATACCTCTCCCTTTCCCATGGCTGCGTCAGCTTCAGTATCTCCACCTAATATTAGCCAGTGATGTTGCTAGGCTATGTTTTTGCTTGAAAACAAATCTATTTTTTATTTTCCTTAACCCTGCTCTGGATGTTTGGATATAAATCTCTACCTCACGTTTATTTTCTGTACCAAGTGACCTCCAGTTTGAACTGGCTGCTGCCCATCCCTGCACACACTCTTTCTCATGTGGTGTATATCGGGGTTTTTTCACTCCAGCTGGTGAATGTATTTCACAAGTGAATCAAAAGCAGGTTTTCACCTCACATTGCTGTCGTCTCTCTTAGGTGAAGATTTTGCATTTTAAGATTTGGCATTTTTTTTTGCATCAGTTCCACTTGGCAGTGATCAGTGTGAAATATCTCCTTTACAGCACAACATATACACGACTGGGTTTATTTACTAAAAATTTGCAGCGAGCAACGTGTGGTTCTGAGATATAAATACCCAAAACCATTGAACAAGGTCTTATACTCAGCTCTGTGCTATTTCCTGACCTCCAAAACATGGTGCATTTCCTGACACAGACTCTTGCATTTAAAATATATAATAATAATCAATACAGATAGAATGGTATAGGTAGAAACTTAACATGCAAAATATCTCAAGGTACGATAGAGTACCGTGCACCAGCTTTTACGAAATATGCATAAACCATATGGATCAGACTCTCATCCCTACACTGAAGGGAATTGCCAGCAGTGCCGTGTTGCAGTTCCCAGCCATTGGCAATACGCCCTCCTGTAAATGCAATTAAAAAAAACCCTCTGTCCAGCAAAATAAAAAAAAAAATAACCAAAAAAAGCGTCACCAATCAAAGCAAATTGCAGCCTTTTCTCAAATTTTTTATCAGAGTGCACCATCTAGAGGGCGGCAGCAGCATCACGCAGCTCAGCACCAGCGGTGCAAAGACATTGCTCTATCCCACTCCGTACAAAATATTCCTATATCCCTGCTGTAATCAACACAGCTTTGCTGCTACATAGATTTTCCTGTCTCTGTGTGAATTGCTGTCAAGGTGAGCAAAGGACACGACCCTGACTGAGCAGCCCACCATCTGGAGCCAACATTGTGTGTGTGCTCTTATTAAATTCACATTAAGCTTGATAGTGACCTCGTATTTGGCAAGGCAAGTATTTCCTGGTTTGCGGTGTGACAACTGATTTATCAAACCATTAATCAGTGTTTTATTGGGTTATTAGCACACACCACCATGGCTCAGTGCCGGGTTCTGCGCTTGGGTCACAACAACCTCCTGCAGTGCTGCGGGCTGGGGAGAGAATGGCTGGAAAAGGACCTGGAGGGGCCAAGTGGCATTGACTTAATGAGCCAGTGTGGGCCCCAGTGGCCAAGAAGACCATGGGCACCTGGCCTGTATCAGCAACAGTGTGGCCAGCAGGACCAGGGCAGTGATTGTCCCCCTGTGGTGGGCACTGATGAGGCCACACCTCAAAACCTGGGTTCAGTTTTGAGCCGCTCACAAGGAGAAAGACATTGAGGGGCTGGAGCATGTCCAGGGAGCAGTGAAGCTTGGCAGATCCATCAATCTCTGCCCCAAAATGCAGCTCAGTGTGATGTCTCAGGCACCCAGCAAGAGATGTATCCAAGCCCAGCTTTCCCATCAGAAAACATTAGTAATATTAATTAAATAACATTCTCAACTACTACAAAAAACGTTTAAAATAAGGCAAGAGATTGAGGCAAGAGACTTCCTGATGCACAAATACCTGCACATAGACCACATTCTCTTGAAATTCTCATTTTTAGTGCAACCAGCCCAACAGTAAATGGTTGGGGCAGTAGGGAAAAAAAAGGCAAAAATAAGTGGCCAGAACAGAGCTGTTACCTCCATTTCGCAGTTTAATAATTATTAGCATCATCCTCATTCTTGCAGGACTTTGATCCTTCTCTCCTCAGGGAGCACAGCACAGAAGCTGTGGGTTTTTCAGTGGGTGTTGCACAAAAAGCTGTTGCCTATTGGCTGCCCAGGGGACAAAAGTTGGGAATAAGGACCATGAGGATTTTAGGCAGCTGTGCTTGGCAAAGGCATCTCTAATGGTTTCATCTCTGCTCCTGCCTAATGAAACCGAGCAGGCAGCGTCTGGGGTCTTTCCCTCCCGGGCTTTAAGAGGGATTTGCTCCTGAGCAGTGAACAGCAGCTGACCCTGAAGGAATATACAGTGAGGGACCCTCTGCTCTTGCTCAGCGTGGTATACCCTGTGCTGTCCTCTTAGTCCAACCCACGTGAGCCTGTTCAGGTCACCCAGGTAAGCACAGAGAGGGGGCAAAGCTGGGAGGGAGCCCTTGCTGCGCTCCCTCATCAGCTCCCCACATCCCGCTAGACCCCAGTGCTCCACTGGGAGCATCCTGACCCTGTGGTCTGGGACCACAGGGAACATTTTTGTGGGGACAACCTGCTCCAGTGTCACAATACTGCCAGTTTCTGAATGCAATTTGATACTACAGCTTGAAACCAAATTACTTCTGACGAGCTCATGTAGTGCAGGTTTTACAAGGATTTCATTTGCTCCACTGGATTAGCCTCCTCAGAATGGACAAGTTAGTTATTTCTTCTGAATACTGAGAATTCACAGCAAACCAGCCCCTTTGAATCATGTTAAATGATCCCAAATGGATAATCAGGGGTTATTTATGAATAATTGAAGCACTGTTTCCATTCCAACATGTCACTATTCACCCTCCCATCACTTCTCTGCCTATGCCGTGAACTCCATGGCATGGGGGAGCTGATGCCAAAGTAGAGGAATTGGGATGAGAAAACCTTTCACCTGAGTATTCCTACACAAAGGTGTTGCCCTTTCCTTAGACATCTCCAGGAAATTCAGAGGATTCCCAATCTACCCCTCACCTGGTAACAAAATACATTGACAAGCTGCAAGATAGATGTTTGTAAGATTCAGATTGCTGCAAGACAGAGACGCTTGTAAGACTCAAATGGCTCGAAGAGCTTGCCACTGTCCTAAGGAAAACTGGGGACATCCCTTGAAATCAGTGAAGTGAACCAGGGCTCTTTTTTGCTTCCAAATAAAGATTAAGTTCTAAATTGCCCAAATCAGATGTGAATATATTGGGGTTGGAGCCAGGCGACAAGCTTCAGAACCAGACTTCAGCAACCAAAAATAACCTTGGGAAACAATCTTCTGAACTCCAAGATTTAATTAAAAACATGTCCATCCCCACCCGTATTCCAGGGGAATGAATCTAAATACATCTCTGGCTCTCTGCTGTTCAGTCTCATACGAAACAAACATAAATAGTTGCAATGCCTTTTTTTCAGAAGTTTTCCCCACAAAATCTAGAGATAAATAGGCCATTAACCAGAAAAAACTGAGATGAATTCTGCATGCTCCAACTTTAGAGTTTTTGGGACCCCAGATTTCCACTAACTTCTATTTCAAAGTGCAAATAAGAGTTCAAGATTCAGACAGCCCTTCTATAATCTGCTCATCCTGGTGTCTGATTTTGACTTATTAAATAAAATGAACAGAAATAAGTGCTCTCTCCCAAGCTCAGTTACTGCAGAACAGCTCAAAAGTACATTGTATGACCCATAAAACTCCCGTGTTCCAGTTTTCTCAGCTGCCAGGGCACAGTGATGCACCGCCAGCAGATCTCTCTGCAGTATATGCCAGAATAGGACTCTGCTTATTTTAAGTGTAAATTTGGCTCCTTTGCATCCTGCTTTCTAGAAACCCTTTTTCTACCCCAATACCCTTTGTCAACACCAGTGCATCTGAGCAAGTTTCAAGACTGTTTCTGTTTTTAGGCTGCTGCTGCAGAATAAATTGCCTTTGGCAGCCCAGAGCCCCTTCTCAGGTAAGAAAGAGGCTGCTGCTTCAAGTCTTACCTGAGCATGCTGAGTAACTCACACCAAGCACCACCGAGGCCAGCTAAGTCAACAAAGAGCTGCACTTGTCCTGCTGCGTTGGAAAATGCACCTTGCATAGCAGGGTCACTTCTGCTGCAGATCACTGCTGATCATCTTAGCATGGGCACTGCTGTTTCGGTGGGGTAACACTAGAGACACGAAGCAAAACATCCAGGACTGCCTTGCGCCGTTGCTTCCTTTCACATCAACGCTGTGTGTTGGGCAGTGGCTGTACATGTTTTGGAGGGTTATCACATTCCTCATGAGTCTCTAAGCATTTAAAATTAATTTTTATGATTTTGACTATCTCATTTCCAAACTGACCAGTATTGGGGGGGGGGGATAAAAATAAAATAAAAGGGACTTTGTTAAGACTGCCAGGCAGTTTTAAAGAAAGAATGGTTGAAATCATCCCTGTGTCTCACCTCCACCCACTGATCACCCTGTTATGGACCGGCCTACAAATGGTAACGCTGAAGTGCCTGCTTCAGACTATCATTAACAACAGGATATGCAATTAAATTTAGATACATTCCTCGTTGTTTCCTGGGTCATGTCACTACCTTTGTCACCACCCACACAACTCCTCCTGCTCTGCTCCTGCTCACCCCCAGCAGCTGCCATGCTGTCAGGTTTTTTGCCAATTAAAGCCTTTGCTTGTGGCTCTGTTTTACAAGTACAACAGTGGGCTATTTGGGTGCCCTTGGAGTTCTGGCTGCAGCCTGTGGTGTGGGCAGCAAAAGGGGCACAGAGTAGCTCTGTTACACTGCAAAATGCCTCAAGCAATCCCAACTTCACCACATCGCTGGGTCGCAGCTCCAGGGAGACATTGGGCTACTCACCACAGAAGCTGTTGGATTTAGGGATATCTTTCACATGGTAAAAGTGCTGACTTGGCTACCCTGTGATTTCCCAGATCCTATTTTTTAGGTTTTGATCATGCAGCCAAACACACGGTTCCTGAATCCTTGAAGTTTCATAAATTGTTGTTTGCCTGGAAATTCACAACAGCAGTTAAATGTGTATAAAAGTCACTTTCTATTATTTGCCTAAAAGCATTCTATCCAGAGCTCAAGAATTAGGGCCATAATTTCTAAATTCAGAAGTCCTGAGAATTATTCATAAGAATCAATGAATAACTTGGAAAATAAGGAAGATACTAAAGAAAAATAAACTACTCCCACAAATACTCATTAACAGAGAGATGTGCTTGTGAATAACCACCCCTTTTCTTACACACAGCCTAATGAGCTGCTGCAGAAATAGGTTAGTCAGAAAATACACCGGATTTGACTCTCAAATAAGGAAATCTTCAACTCTTAATCAAAATATGTGGTTTACTGAGAACTTACCTATATATTCCTGAAAGCACCATACACCAAATGAATGGGAAGAAGTTGAGCTTCCATTAAAATACTCAGTTTCTTCAAGGTCCTTTTTTGCTAAATTCAGCATCTAAAGGACACTGAGCATTAGGAAAATGAGAAACTTTTAGCCCTGCAAGTTGGATTCAGACATTTCAAACTGAAATGCTGCTGAAGAAAAGCAATTTAAGGTCAAAACTTAATGAGAAGAAGCATAAAACCCCCTAGTTTATGTTTATAGAAAGTCCCTTTAACACACTTACCCAGTTCAAACACAAACTGTGACTTCTCAAACACACACAGCAAAGCTCCCAACCTTACTAAAAACGGCAGCACTAAAGACCAGCGTTACACTACAAGTATTTTCACCTGAAACTACTAATGGTGAGAATGCACTTCAGGTGGCAGAGATCAAAGCTTATTTCCCTTTAGACTCTGCTGTGAGCATCAGAAAGCCTCTCATAAGATGAAAAGGCTGGAAAAAGCAAGAAAGGAGCTTACACCTCTTTCCAGAGCTATCAGCAGAAACCTCGGAATACAATGTTAGCTGTGAGTTGCTTTCATGTGATAGATAACCAAATACTTGAAGGATGATAAACGATGAACTATTCTAATTCAGAGGAAGAGAAGGTTGCTGATGTCTGGCATTGAGAAAAATGTAAGCAGATGTCCCTGACACATTAACCACCAAGTGTTTGTCCTCGAAGGAAGTTAACTGGTATTATTAAAACATGTGTAGTCCTTTCCCCCCCTCTCCCCCCCCTCAGAATGAAGAAAAGCCTTGACAATTGAGCTTACTTACGTGGAGAAATACATCAAATCAGAACTATGAGTGAGGAGGGCTGGGGTATGCAAAAACAAGAAATCTTATTGGTAATGAGGAAATATTATCATTTGGTAATTAAGAGTTGGGAAACATATTACAAAGTATGATGCTATTTCAAAGATGGGTATTATGGAAAACTGGACTATCCTAGGAGGTCTGTGCAGCCACAGGTTGCACCTTACTGAGAAATTAGGTTATGCCTGAAGGGAAACTGGTAGATAGAGAACCTGAGGATAGCTAATCCTGCAGCTCAGTTCTGAATGGACATGGTGCTCCTCCTACCATCCCCTTCCTCTAAGCAAGTCACAGCACTCACTTAGGGGCCGCTTTCCAGTTGCTTTTGCCCTGCCAGTTTGATCTGCATTGTTTTAGGATTGTTCATGCAGCTCCCAGAAAACTTCTGCGTGGGTGAGGGCTATGAGTAAGGGAACTGGAATGAATTGCTACTTTCAATTGAAAATAAAATCAGCAAAACATAAGAGTACTGCCTCTCCCTATCCCTCCTGTTCCCTGAGGTGCAGGATTTGTAATGCTAACGGTGCAACAGGCTACAGAGAGAGGCAGTAAGTTCCACCCATGGCTCAGCCTGCCCGTGCCCTCCAGCTGGGAGTCCTGGCTCAACACACCACTGAACCACCCAGGCTTGGCCAAGGGAGTCAGGGGATTCTTGATTCTAATAAATCGTTCAGCCTTGATTCAGGCAGTCCCTGGACTGTTCTCAGTGACCATCTCTGGTGGTTGGAGACACAAAAACAAGCTGTGCATGTGATCCAGCTGCTCAGAGACCCCCTCCCCATTCATCCAGCAGCCAGTAAGCTGCATTCCCATGGGGTGGTTACCTTTGTGCTCTTAGGAGCACGTGTATTCATTCAGCCTGGGCAAAGCTTGTGCTCCTTGCATTTGTTTGCCTTGGATTTGTCCATTTTATCCAGATCAGATAATAAAAAGTCCCAGATCTGCTGAGTCTGAGCTGTGTGCAAGGCAGATGGGAGACATGGGTTTGAATGAGTTCAAATTCACTGTGTTGTGGGATCTGTCCAGTGCTTGTGTGACCCCCAGAAAAATCCCTAAAACCAATGAACGTGTGGTAGAGAGCCAACAAAGCACCACAGACACTGGTCAGGCCCTCCAGCCCCTGAGTAGCTACCAAACTCCTAAATATTGCAATTTGTGACTGGGCAACACGAGGCTGCTCATCATTTAGCTTGAAGGCAGTAGGAGAGATGAGATAGTTGATAGGCATCTCTGAGGGTTGATGGTACCACAACAGTAGGACCTTTGCTGGGCTGGGAATTAGCTCCTTTGCTCCAGCATTGCTCCTCCACGCCTGGCTGATGGTTGCCCCTTCTCCTTTGGAATAATTATGATGGCTGAAAATAAATGTGTGGGACAACTCGTGCCAGTTTCCACAGTTTTACAGCACATGGACATTTGTGTGAAAGTGTGAGCCAGGATGGTTCTAATTCTCCTAATTCTCTTGACAAAAATGGTTTTATAAATAATCAGGCTTTAATTGTGTGATTTCAGTTAATGCAGAGGGAGTTAATTAACATCTGGAACAAGTTTCCTGGCCTGAGTTATTAGCTGTGTCTAGTGCAGAATTCAAACACTGTATGAAGTGAGGCCTATCATCAACTGATTTTGAACAGAGCTGAAATGAGGAATGACCAAAGACGGACGAGGTGCAGCAGCTGTGCCAGGATCACATCTGGTTTTGGTGAACAAGTGTAGACTGAGTCAGGGCATGACTGTTGTGCCAGTCCAAGAGGTGCACTATGTGGCAAAGAATGGTCATCATCTCTTGATCGAAACCTTCCAGCTCTTCTACTTGACTCCAAAAGCCTCATGGATCAGGATTCTGGAGGCTTTCACAGCTGGGGGAGGAAAAATCCCACTAACATAAAAGACAGACTACATACTGGCACAGGTTGTCCAGAGAAGCCGTAGTTGCCCCATCCCTGGAACTGTTCATGGCCAGGTTGGACAGGGCATTGAACAACCTGGTGACAGTGTGATCACAAGTCTTCATAAGAGTGTGGAAAGAGACCCACACAAAACACAACAAAACCCCACCACATTTTTAACCAATAGCCACAATGCAGGGGTAGGTAGGAGATCTAGCTTTTCACCCTGAAAGTCCTTCTTTTCCTACTTTTCACTACCAAAACACACTCAGAATCTCCAGTAATGGATTTTCACATATGCCTTGTGAATCTCCATATCTAGCTAGAGCAGGGATAATATGTCTGAGCCAGTTTATACAGTTGCTCACTTATTTACCACCCCTAATGTGATGAATTGTTATTGAAGGTTTCTTATCCAGTTTTCTGTTTTGGTAGAAACTTGTGCTGTGTTTTATGCATGAGTTTTACACTGCTGCAGCTACAAGGCATGCAGATGAAGAATGCCTCTCCAAATAACCCCCTGGCTAGGAAATATAAACAATTCTCACTGAACTCCAGCAGAAAACCACAAATTGTGGTGCAAATTTTATTTCCATGAAGCTCTACATATGAGCACAGAAGAGATGTGGAAGGGAAAGCAATTCAGCTGATGGATGTGGGGGGAGCAGAGAGAAATTTAGGGTGAAATGCTGATGCACAGTGTGGCCAGCCTCATCACTTTCCTAGAAATGAGGGTCACCAAGGTCAATACCATAAGATCCCTTAAAGTCGTATCCAGTGCCATCACAGCCTATTACCCAACCAAGTCTGGGGAACTGTCCTCCTCCTTATTCTGTATCAAAGTAGCCAGGAGAATAAGTACCACCACCTGCATTTCTCCATCCTCTTCTCTTTTTTGCCAGAGCTACAGATCTTGTATTAAAAAGAGGACAGTTTACTGGTGGTGTAGACTGCTCTTGAGGGATTCAGAGGCTACCGAAGGTCACTTGTTTCCACTGAGTTAAACCAGAAGAGGGTAGATTTAGATTGAATATAAGAAAGAAATTCTTTGCTGTGAGGGTAGTCAGGCATTGAATAAGTTGTCCAGAGAAACTGTGGATGCCCCATGCCTGGAAGTGTTCAAGGCCAGGCTGGATGGGGCTTTGAGCAGCCTGGTCTAGGGGAAGGTGTCCCTGCCCATGGCAGGAGTTTAAATGATCTTTAAAATATCCTCTCCAACCCAAAAAACTCTATGATTTTATGATAAACTTTAAAGATTTGGGGAAAGTACTTATCTGCAACTAGCTCTGGCTTCTAAGTCGGAGAGAGCAGGAGGATTCATGCTGCTGGGAGATGGCAGTGTACACCAGTAAGAAAACTGGATTGTCAGCGTTCAGTCCTAAACACTGAGGTGCCTCCTGTTATTCTGTTATCCCATAATAAGAAGTAATTCAGCCCTGTTTGGATTTATGATGGTCTGCATTTAATGTACAACTTTCATAACCTCTGTCATAATTACAAAAAGTGCAAATAACTTTTTAATATCAGTGTTTTAAAAATTAGTCAAATCTCTCATGGCATTTTTATTGCCTATTTACTATCTCAAATCAAATGGTTTACAACTTTGTGTTCTGAAAATATACAACATAAGAAAACACTAGCCTGGCAAAATTATGCTTTTATGATAATGACAGGGATGAGTTATAGTTACTCCAGTTAAACTGTAATGGCTGCACAGATGCTGGGAAAAAAACTATTGTACACCATGTTCTGCCACCATAAGCATGGCACCTGCTCACTCCACCATGGTACATACAAGAGCACGTTAGCATTCCGTGGTGAAAATTGTTTTCAAGGATTATAATTGGATCATTAACACTCACTTGGGGATAAAATATCAGCCTGCAGGCCTTAAAAATTACCTTGAGAAATATTCCTCCAGTTTTGCATATCTGGATTTCAGTAGCAAAATTATGAGAGATCATATATAATTTCTTTCTGATCTCGTAGGACTCAAAAATGGTCTGCTTTCTGCTTAGGGTCCATATGAATTTGCAGTAGGGGAATGTAGTGATATTTACAGAGCCAGAAATGAAGTCCTCCAGCCCACCGCTGGTGCTCAGGATGTAATAATATATATCCACAGGTGATGTGTTGCACAAAAGGCAATGGCAGGAGTTTCCTATATGTCTTGCCAAGCTGCCCCTGCACCACCCACCCATGGGCCCACTCACTCAAGAGGTGCTGCTCAAGGACGCTGACACTGGTGGTTATGACCTTCCTCCTTTTGCTCAGTTTAGTCTCACAAACCAACCGCTGAGATGGAAATTTAGTCTAAGTGTGTTTTCCACTGAAATGGGTGAGGAATGCAGTGTCCACAAGCTATTGCACATAGAGCAGGTCTAAACAACAGCTGTAATGCACAGTGGTGGTGTGTTAGACATGGGCAAGGGGATTACACTCACCACTGCAAGAAAATACAGGCATAGAGGTAAATAACATTACTACATATATGACACTGCAGTTGTTTGCTCTAATTCCGTTTACAGAAAACTTTATCCAATAAATACTGACAGTAAATATGTAAGAATTAGGTCACAGTGTGTTGTCTGACTTCCTTAGCAAGGCAATTGTCATAAATGGAATATGAAGGACTTCAAAAAGGCTGCTAACAGATTGGGTAAAATCAGAGTCAACCAATCCAGTTCTGCTTTTGGAAATTGCTATAAATCAGAAGCAAGACTTTTTATTTTAGCCTTTAGTTTGAGTTACTGGAATTTCAGTGAGGTAAAACACCTCCAAAGAGAAGAACTGCTCCTAAAAATCAAGGTGGACATCTAGTTTTGTCTCAAGGATCATGGTTTTAGTGAGAGAAAATCTTCCCCAGTCTGTGACCCAGCTTCTTCTTTACTTTAAACCTTCTAGTCCAGCTGGGCAGAGTATGAATGAAGATCAGACATTATATATTTCATTCTCCACCACTGAATCTGCTCTATCTTAATATTAAAGCCCTGCTAATGCCTTAGGCAGCAGTAGCTGACCCTTTGAATTAACACCTCCTCTGCAGTGGATGCCTCATGCATATGCCTATTGATGTATTTCAGAGTGGAGATAATTTTTGAGTATCTGCTCTGGCTTCATGTTCCCAAGAAAACACCTTTTGTGTATTTTTTCATGCCATGTATTTGCCTCTATGCCCTGCTATAATGTCTTGTTATATTGCACAGGAAAAGCCTTCTTATGTCCATCTTTGTCAGAACTCTGGGAGCCACTTAAGCATCACTTTAAAGGACTTTTTATCACTCAGATGAATTTTCCCCTAATTGTATCCTTTAACTCCAAAAGGGATTCGGGGACATACTTTGTTTGAAAGATGCTATAGAAAACAAAATTGCATTGCTAGTGGTTCTGCTTTTATATTTCCATCCAGGGAAACTCTGCACACCAATTTGCTTTCTCTTTTCCAGTATCCATTTCCTCCTGGGGCTAGTTCCTGGGACAGAGTTGTCTTCAAATAATTTAATTATCATGTGGCATACACCTTTTAAGTCCCCCCTGAAATGGTGCGTGATGCCTTTGGTTTACATCACTTGTTGGAAAATACTCCAAAGCATTGAAAAACTATTAAATTGTTACAGTATTGGATGCCAACACACAGGGCTATTAGTCTAATTCATCCTTCAGATCAAAGCCCACACAGGCAGCTCTCCTGCCTACAGCTATTTTCCTTTTACTTTCCTGCTTGACAGTAGTCCCTCATATCCCTCTGTTCTACTTTCTTTGAACATACAGATTTTCCTTTAGTCATGGAAATATAATTTATGTCTATTATACTGTATTATAGATTGCAGATCAGGACAAGCGTGCATTACTGCCTGGAACGTCTGCTTATTGTACGTCGGGTTTTCTAAAAATAAATAAATAAAAAGCCACCCTGCTTCACTGGGGAGAGAAAAATACCGAGTGGGGGAGGACTCGGGGGCTGAGGGGGAGCTGCACTCTGCTCTCAAAGTTTAATTTCCAAGTAGAGACCTTGAAGCATGATTTATTAACATCATGCTGTTTGCTTTTGTCACGTTGTGGATGTGGCAAGGGGGGGAAAGCGCTGGCCCCTGTCCAGCCTGGACCACCCAGCGAGCTGAGCGGAGCTACCGGCGCTGCACACCCCGGTTCAAAGGTTCACCCCCAATTCACCAGCTCCATCCGTGGCCACCACCCGGCTGTGCCACCCCGGTGGAGGCAACAGCAGGAACGGCAATAACAAACCCGCTCCCCACCACCACAAAAAAAAAAAAAAATTTAAAAAAAGAAATAAAAAAAATAATATCCTAACAGGCGCGCGTTGTCTGGGACGCGAGAATTGCAAAAACAATCCCCACCCCACCACGGAGTGTGTGTGTGTGCACAGAGGAGAGGGAGTGTGAGGAGGGGGGAGAGAGGGAACGAGACAGACAGAGGGGAGGGAAGAAGGGAGGAGGGAGTCCAAGCTCTGAGAAACATCACTCCATCTCTCTCACTCCACAGGAGCTGAGCAAGGAGCAGGACGATGTTTGACAACACGCAGTACCCCTATAACTGCTTTAATTATGATGGGGATGATTATCCTACCTGTAGTTCTGATGAAGAGAAAAAATTCACCAGACCGGCATACAGGTAAGATGAAGTTTTTCCAAGTCCTCCTATCTGTGGGGAGGTTTCTGAGCTCCGGGATGGTGGGATCACGGCTCCCCGGGGAGCGTGGGACCTTTCCTCAGGTGTGCGCAGTGGGTCTGGCCCCAGTGCAGGTACCACAGATTTCCCCCACTCCATTTAAGTGCTCATGACTTGTTTGCTCCCGTGAGCGGTCACAGCAACTGTGGCATGCCCTGGAGCTTCCCAATCTCAGAGAGTCTCCAACCTCCAGGACCCCTGGGAGAAGGGGAATAAAGCATGCCATGTGCCAAGGGGGTGAATCAGATGCAGATAATGCCCGTGTGGTGGGAAGAGGCACGGTGTAGGCGTTCACAGGGACACCCAAAGTCCTTTCCATGAGCAGGGAAGGTCTGCAGTGGCAGTGCCTCTGAGCCTGGTCTGTCTCACTGCAGCTTTCCTGCTCAGGGAAACTTTTCAGATGGAGTTTGAGAGGAGTGTGATCTTTCTGCAATGCTCCTGGATCTGAGCCCTCTGCACTGAGTGCCAGGGCAGGCAGCCCGGTTGGGATTCAAGTGCCTGTGACAGTAACACCTCTGTGTCACCTGGGGTCTTGTGGAGGACAGGCAATGACCATGCTCTGGGCTTCTCCCTGGAACACCTCAGGTGAGGGTGCAGATCCACTGGGAGAACTTTTGGGAGGAGGATATAGGCACACATGTACCCATGTGGCCCTAAAACTGAGTCTGGGAGTAGGGCGGTGGTGTAACAGCAAGTTTTCCTTTTTTCAGCTACATTGCCTTAATTGCAATGGCCATCCAGCAAAGTCCTTCAAATAAAGTCACCCTCTCTGGCATTTATGACTTTATAATGAAGAAATTTCCTTACTACAGATCAAATCAAAGAGCCTGGCAGAACTCCATCCGACATAACTTATCACTTAACAGTTGTTTTGTAAAGGTAAGATCAGTAACTGTGTATTTACATACACACTATGCATGACTAAAAAAATATATGCAGCAATAATCTCATCCCTAGCAAAGGAGGGAAACAAACAACTGAGCTGCAGATCACCTAAAATATCTCTAAGTTGTCAATTATAGAGATAAGGAGCATATCCTTGTCTGATGTGTGCTAATAGATAACAAATTGAAGAGGATGAAGTTTACATCTTACTCATATAATGACAGAGAATAGGCTTAAAAGTCTTGTCATATGTGTTTACACCATTCTTGAATGTAAATGAATGCAGATGCTAAGCAGCAGCATCTGTAACACATACAAATACTGAACTGCCTTTAAATAAATACAGGTCCCCAGAACAGAAGGGAATGAGAAGGGGAAAGGAAACTATTGGAGCTTTGCAACAGGATGCGAATCCATGCTGGATCTCTTTGAAAACGGGAATTACAGGCGAAGACGGAGGAGGAGGAACGTGAAAAGGGAACATAAGGAGCAGAGACCAAGCAGAGTGAAAAGTCCTTCATCCCCCAATATCTCATCTATGGACTCTGCTTTGAACAACATTTCCTCTTCTGAAAGTAAACATGAAAGAATTGAATCGGGCCCAAAACTTCTGGAGCCCTGTGGGTTTGCTCCAAACAGCGTGACCAACAGGCAGAGCCTAAACAATTCCTCCTTAGCAAAGTCGGATTCTGAAATTAAGTTTAGCATCGATTACATCCTTTCAGCCCCTGACCCTCTGCCTGTCCTGAGATCTCAATATAATATGCAAGAAAATAAATATCATCTACTGGAGGCTCAGCATATTAATCTCCAGTTCTGGACAATGTGATGTTGTTTATTCATGGTAACAAAGTCTGAGTCGCAGTTTGTTCAGCAGCCTCACGTCACTGAAAATCAGCCGCCTGCCTCCTCGTCTCCCTCCCGAGCATTCTCACAAAGGGTTACTGACTCACCAGCTGAAGCTCTCTCTGTACCCAAACAACTTTGCTAAGATTAGAGCATAAATAAGAGTTACCAATATCAGTTTTTACTACACTGAAATTTATGAAATTCCAGCTTTATTTTCTAAACTGTCTCGGACATCATTTAGCACGACGAAGAATTTCCTTTCCCAGGCAGAATCCGACAGAGAAGAGACTTGCTTATCACCCGTTGCTTTAATAAAGACAAAGTGAATTTGATCCCACTCTCAGTGGTGGAAATTAGGATTAACTCCACTGAAGTATATAGGTCAGAACTTAAGCTGATCTAAAATCGTGTAATTCTGTCGACTTACACTGGCTGGGAATGTGGGGGAGTGGGAATTTTTTTTCATAAAAGGAATCACAGAAAATCACTTGATCTTCCCTTATTTTTTCTTTTAGCATCTTGTTTCAAACTGTTTTGCAGCTTTAATTCATAATTCATTAGAAAATGTAGTTATTAATAAGTGATTAAATATATTTCTTTTTATATTCAGGGCAGAATTGTTTAAATTGTTAAAGTGAAGTTGCATTCAAAATAATTCTGAGAGAGCTAATTGCAAGTCTGCTGAACTCTGGTAGACTTTGATAGGTAATGTGACAGGAGCAAAGAGCCTCTTAATGCCTTGGTTTAAAAAGAAAAAAGCCACACTTACCCCCTCATACTGTCAGAAAGCTTCCTGGGCTGCTGCAGGACAGTCCTTGACCATATTTCATTTAGCAACTGTGAAGGGAGACCCAGCTTTGCAAGAAGCTGTATCCAGTGTTGAGCAAAGCTAAAATTCCACCTATCTTCTGTGAGACAAGTTGAATATTCCTATTAAATAGATTTTTATTGATCCTTCTTGCAAGCAGTTACCAAAGTGGTGCTTGAGATGATTTCAGCAAAGCTGGTGAGATTTGTAATTTTCAGATATCAATGCCAGCTCATGAGCTCCATTCCCAGGAAAGCTGTTTCATTTCCCTTTACATGCAGTGGAGATTTTGGAACAAAACCTGATGGACAATGATGAACTGTAATGTGCATTTAGGAACTTGCTTTTATACAACTCGTTCACAATGAATTGCTTCCCAGAACCTAATGGCAGCTTTAGTACAGGCTCCACAAACTCCTGGCTTTGACTTGGCTGCTAGAGTCTTCACCTACTGCAGATAAAACTAAAAAGGATTCTGATGGTTTTAAGCAATTAAATACAGAGAGATGAAATTATCTTTGCAACTTGAACTAAAGAAAAATGAAGGTATATGAGATAAGATTCAGCAAAATTGTGCTAGAGGTATGCGCAGGCATGACTTGAATTTTTATGCAGAAGCTTTGACATGTCACTAAGTTATTTTACATTGTGTCTAATATATACTGTACATTTATACTATATATTCTTATATATTGTTATTGAGAAAGGGAGCAATATCACTGCACTTATATGTTGTAAAAATGCATGATGTATGTTGTCATGATGCTGAAACTCCTGCCATATACTTAAAATTTACCATCAGTGATATTTCACACTGATTGGTAATAAATGCTCATTTTTTTGGAAAACTATAAAACTTGTTATCTTCAGGCATTTGCACAGCATGCAAAAAGTCTTTGCTTCTTCTTCAGAAAAGAGAAAATGGAAAATCGTATCAGTTACATCACTGCGTGTCTTCCAAACTTTGAAGGGATGATTTCTTGGGACTAAATTCTGCCTTCAAATGGGAACTTTCAGTTCTCTGTGAATCAATGGTTATTCTGGGCGATTATCTGAAAGCAAAATCTGACTCATTAAACCCGATCGATCTGCTGTTTACATTGATGTTAGAAAAAGAAGAAAACCTCTGCGGTGAACTGGACAGATGGATTCTCATCTGAAGAGGGACAAGAATTTTCTCCGTTAGTATTTATGCTCAGTAGTAAATGGGTGTGGGAAGAGCATGTTCTCAGCCAGTGCTTCAGTGCATGCATGTCCTCACGTGTGGGTCGGTACGTGTGCCCCCCAGGATCCTGCCTGCAATGGCAGCTGTATGTTGGTGCTTTATACACAGATGATTTTCCTGGTTGTTTGAAACAACGCTGCTGTTAGGCTGAGAGTTCTAGTACATGTCTGCAGCATATTGGGAATACATATTTTCTGCTGTGAAACATGCCGATATGATTGTTACTATGTGTTCTTGGTTAATACTGTTAGCTAAAGGTACCTCAATGGCAGCAAAAGTTCCTCCAAAGCAACACCTTGCCCAGTGCCCTCACTGGGCTGCTGAGACCAGTGGAGATACTGTTATGGCTACTAAGCAATGTAGGATTAATGTATTAGGCAAGGCAGAAATACACCCAAGTGGATTTACAGCAGAGATCCGAAACCATTTTCAGTAAGATGAATTAATATTCACAAATAGCCATGTCCTTTGCTCACAGTAAAGTGCCTGCTAGAAAAGACTGTCATACTTGAGTTTCCCTAACATATAATCAAACAAATTTGTGTACAAATAGGTGTTAACATTTGTTTTGCAAAGGATATCAATCATATTTCAAAAAATGAAGGGACATATTTCAATTTACCCAGTATATTATACTCTGACAACTCCAGAAAGGTTTCCAGCTCTTAAAGTGAATGGCATTTAATATAGAACAACATAACAGGGGTGAGGGCTAGATGTGACCTTATTCAAATGTCGTAGCCATTACAAAGCCATTCCCAATGTAATTATAATTAAATACTTTATGCCTTTCTTGCAAATCCTCTGATCGATCATTGATATTAACATTAATATTGTATTACCCCCGAGCAAATGTCTCCCACACAAGTGTTATGGATCACCAGGTTTCCATTAACAAAGTTGTGAGCTATTGCCGTGTGCCGGTCGTGGATAAATTTACGTAAATTACTTTTTTCTCAGGGAAGAGGGAGAAAAGTCTAGGTTTCTTTCTTTTATCCCTGCACTCTGAGTCTAGAGCTCTTTCTTCAGCTCCATCACAGCCTGTCAGCCACTTACATAAAGCCATAATGAAAGGGGGGGAAAAAAAATCTCACAGGAACATCCCTCTTTGGCCTGTGTTGAAGCAGGTGAATGTTCTCCCAGAGCAGCTGGTTTGGCACTCAGGTTAAAAGCTGAGCTGAAGCCGGGGCTGAGCAGAGCAGGGCAGGGCTCTGCACCCACCAACATCATCAGCGGGCTGGGCAGGCTGGGCACAGCAGCCAGAGTGAGAAAAGGTTTTGGTGTTTGACTCGATTCCTCATCTCGAGGGGTCTTCCTGACTGCACAGACAGACCCAGAATGAACCATGGATTTTTAATCCCAGAAAAGCTGCTTCGCTTGGGGCTGATGCTGCCTGTCCCAGGCCTGGGAAGAGGCAGGAGGCGGGAGAGCAGCTGGGGAGCATGGTGGGGGGACAACAAGCCTTTTGACCTCTCCCTTTAGGATCATAAATACCTTTGCAAAGGAAAGATGAAAGGTTTCCTTCTGGGGAGAGGCAAGGCTTGGCCTCACTGAGGGACCCTGGAGGGGGTTTGTTTATTTATCCTTTTAAAGGAAGGCTTCCCATGATAAAACAAATATTTTGATGGAGCCACACCAGGTTAATATGCAGCAATTTCACTTCTAATGATTTGATTTCTTAGGCTTTTGTCATTGGTGTCACAGAAGTGGTTTTTGAATAGCAAAATGATGATCAACTTCAGAATGAAATTCCAAAGTACTTGGACAAGGATGCAGCACTTTTCTTTCCCACAACCAGTGAAGAGAGGCCAGATAACACCCAAGGCAGGCCAGTAGTTGACCTTTCCCTCAGCAGAACCTCCTGCGCATTATGGGAGCATAAATGCAGATTAGGACAGCTGAAAACAAACTTTTTCTTTCAGTAAAGTCAAGTTCCCCTATTTTTTCTGCCAATCAGATAGTTCTTATGAGTTGAGACCCATTAACTCCTCTTATAAAGAGATGTGCTCAAGGAGCATTTGAAGGTCGAGCCACACTGGGCAGCTGGCTCTCCCCTTGCCTTTGCTTTGTTGTGCTCCATTTCTTTGCCTGAACTGGCACAGCCTTCCTCAGCCATGCAGCAGGTTGGTTCTCAGCTCTCTTGCTCCCTCAAAACGAAATCAAGATTTTTGCCCTGTTTTCTGGTCACAGAAAGTGCCACTAGCCTGTCCGGGTCCAAATCCTGTGTGTCCTTTCCACTCTCTACCAATACAGAGGACACACTGAGAGGGGCCGGGGTTTGGAGGCACAAGACTTGGGGAAAAAAATCTCTGCTACAATGTCTTCCAGTCATACAGAGCTGGTTGGGACTCAGCTAATGGTACAGCACAAGGTCCCTTGGGGTTGTGTTTCGAGTCTCTGTACTGTAAATGAAGGGCAGCAATACCCTGTGTCCCACTGCACTCAAGCTCAGGGACAAGAGGGAACCTCGTCCACATGGCCCTAAGCAGACAGGGCTTTAACCTTCAGCTCTGGCAGTGCAATACAAATCCCTGTCTGTGATCAGGATCCCGAAGTCAAGACATGGAAATCCTGAGCTGCTCATTCCAGCTGGCCTCTCCCATCTCTGTCTCCTTTGGGGCATGTTCTCCTCCCTGCTGTGTGGGTGTAAATCCTTGCAAATCCATTAACTTTGGTATAATTACCTTTGGAATTGAAATAGCACATGTGAAATGGACCTTTGCATATTATACCCAATGTCTCTACTCACACAGTGCCAAACTGTGCCAGCACCTCCTCTCCTAGGTAGAATTCTCAGAGCAACAAATGGTCCTGCCTCTTTATTTTGCCTCAGCATCCAGCTTCTGATTGCTTTCTCCAGAACATGGTACCATGTGCACCGCACAAAGAACCTAACACATACCCTCTGTGTCTGTTTTAATGGGAATGTCTTTCTTCTTGCACTTAGGGTCATTAAATTAAAGAACAGGGTAGGTCCAAGTCCTATAGAACTTGCACTGGAATTTTTTTACCCGGAGAGCTAACATAAAATAACAAAGTAAGTTGTGCTGCCTCCCACCCTAGCTACAGTGGTTGGAGGCAAATCCAACTGTGAGAATTTTGCCTGAGAAAGAACTGCCGGATTTCTCCCACTGTGAAATCCAGCTGTTAATTCAAACAGAAGGGATGGACCTGACCAGATAGGCCAACTGGCTTGTTTCCATCCTAAAGTCCATTGTGTTCCACAAGTTCCTAAATTTATGGTCATGAAGGTCTTCCAAGCCCTGTAACGAAGTATGGCATGCAATGTTTTTGTTACGGAATGTGTGCTGCAAAGGAAAAAGGAGGTTTGAGTTTATCTTTCAAATGAAGATTCTGGAATCTCTCAGGATAAACAAGCTAAATTAGGAATCAAAATACACCATGTTTCTCACCATAACTATGAAACTGAAAATAGCACTTGCAGAGCACTGACAGAGTAGAAAACTAGAAGTTGCAGTAAGCCTGAGCAACTTTCTTTTTGTCGTGTTTCTCTGTGTGTTCATTGTCACTTTATAGCAGGGGTCAGCAGTGAACCCTCCTAGGACAGCAACAGGAGCCCCCTTTCTTCTTTTCGGCGTGGCTGTTCTGCCACAGTATTTCAGAAACAAAGTTTGCGCTGCAAAACTGAGCTGCTGGTCCCCATCTTCAGCACATACCATCTTGTCTTGCTCTGAGCATGTTGAAAATAAGATACAGAAATGCTCTTTGACTTGTCAACCTCTGTGGTGCAGGTCAGGGTAGCTGTCCGTGCTAGAACTCCACAGACTAACTGTTCTGCACAAAAGCTGCTCCCTCTTAGGCCTTCACTGGAGATATGATGAAGAACTCAAAGGTTTGGAAGTTTGTTCAGTTTTCAGGCTTATATCAGTACTTCTACTTTCAAAAATAATAATAAAAAAACAAATCCAGGCTTTGTGAAATTTGCACTACTCTGTCCCACAGTCACTAAAACCTTTTGTCAGCACTAGTACTGGCCTTAGAGCCCCCTCTGTGTGGATCCGGCTGTCCCCTGAAGCTGCAGTTTCCATAGCTGCTAATGGTGAAACACTGTCACGTTTTCCTTGTCCAGGAACAGGAATAGGATAGAATCAACTTCCCTCTTGGGCCCAAAGGCTCCATTGACCATTAGCCATCTGTCCCAAGCAAGATCTTCTCTAGCTGAATACTTTTGGAGGATTCATGCCACAGATATTTATTCCTAAACAAAATTGCTCCCCATCTTTCCCTCTTTGCCTTGAGGCGTTACACTGTGCTGGTATTGACTGCATCCAGCATCCTCTGCTGCCATCCCCTCCTTCCAGCATGGCCTCTCTGAGGTTGGGGGAAAGAAGCAGCACTTCCCATAAAAGTGAATGTGGAAAATAACAGGTGCAATGAGCTGTGTTTCATGAGTAATCTGTCTCAAGCTTTTCAGAGGCTGAGAGCTATATGAGCAATTATCAAACCCTGGGAGCACTTCAGTACTAATCAGCCCATAACACTGTTCTGCACTGAAGCATCTGGGACTGCCTACATGGCTCAAATCCTGACTCTCATGAAACGAAGGAGAGTTTTGCCATTGGGTTCAAGGGATCAGAACTTCATCTTCTACTGCCAGGACCTGAGATTAATCAGATTAAAGGCCATGTGGACTGCAGAGAAAATTAAATACCTTCTAGCAGTTACTTGGTGTCTTCTCAAGACGAAATAACAGCTTGTTTCCACAGGTTTCTTTGGCTCTGTCAGCCAGACAAATACTTCCTGAATTCAATGGGAAGCGTGTCCAAATAGGGAATAAGTTCCCCAAAGCCCAAGGGCTGAACATAGCAGAACCAGATGTTGGCATCTGGGGTGAGATTCCTGGTGCAAAGATGTTTGTATGTTCTTTGAGAGCACCTCTGCTCTGGGGCTGGTGTACACACTCAAATAAACAAGTCACACTAAGCTAATATCCAGACTTGGGATCTCAGATTTTCTTTCAACAGGAAACTCTCCCAAGATCTGCTACAGTTTGGCAAAGGGATGACACTGTATTACTTTCTATTTTGTTTTGCTGTTGTTGAAATTACAGGAAAATAAATATTTTCAAGATGATACATTGTGTATCCCTAATAAATACCAGGGGCATTTAATATAAACTATGGACACATGGTTTGCTTTGTTGTTCTAAGTAACCATTTCCTTTTAACCAAATGAAAAGCCAGTTGTGCTGTGATGCTGCAGATTATAAATTAGCAGCTCTCATATGGTTTTGTGCAATTGTTTCTTGCAGAGCTTTAGGCTACTTCAGACAAAAATTTCAAATAAAATGTGAATTCATTGAACTGTAACTTGTGGTATTAGATTTATAATAAACAAAGGTAGGTCACATAATCATGTCATGGAAAACAACATTTTAAAATTCAAGCAGCAACATTTTAATCCGTTTTAGTTTCTGATCCTGAAATCAAGAGGAAGCTTGAGTCTTTCTGCTTCCCAGTGCGTGAAACCGAGACAAGCCTCGCCTGGGTGGAAAGCACACAGCCAGGCGTGCACTCCAAACAGGTTTGCAGGGGGCTGGGAGAAGAGAAGAGAGGTTTCTTGTCAGCCAAAGATGAAACGACCCAAAGGTAGAGTTCCCATGCCAGAACAGCACGGGTGGGATAGGCAAGGAAAGGAGGAGGGACCTGACTCAGTCCTTCTTCCACTGCTCCCTCAGGGCTGGTCCTCACCCGTGCTGGGGGGAGCAGTTGGGGAAAAGCTGAAATCAGGGAAGCTGCAGTGGGAAGACAAGGAGCCCCCGAGGGCTGAAGTTTGCTGGGGGAACCTGCCTGATTTCCAATCTCAGCTACCTGAAGGACTGATGTCAAATATAGGGCTGTTGGGGAAGATGTGAAGGAGCAGACCACCTCATCTCTGGAGACCCTTGCCTAATTCATGCCTGAGTATGAGAGTCTCAGAGAAAAATTTTAGCACATTTTGCCTGGTTGAAAACAGTGTAGAATCATCTCCTCATGAGACATCTGCTGCCCACGTGCTGGGCAGTCCATGCACAGTCCCAGCCTGTGCAGAGGACAAGCAGCAGAGCTGCTGTGGGTGCCACCAGCGTGTCCACCAGCACCCAGTGCCAGAGGAGGTTTTGTGACAAAGCATTCTCACCTGAAACACCTCTTGTCTGACAGATGTTTATCTGAGAGGAGCTTCAGCTCTTATTTGGCGATTATTTTCTAAGTAAAAATTAATAACCGTGTCAGGTCTGTGCTGCAGCATCATAAAGCTGTAGCTTGCCACTCAGTGACAGACAGGGAGAAAAATTAATACACCTGAATATGTAGGAACTTTCTTCTTTACTTCTAAGCCTGCTTGAATGTGAATCGCTTATACCATGACAGCAGCATAAGCTGAATTTGGAAAGTGAAGCTTGCAAACCCAACTGAAATATTTTTCCTGTAAGGAATATTCCTGTTAGTAAGTGAGTTTTCTGTGTCTTGGCTCTTACAGCCACGTGGGCATGTGCACGGCACATATGAAATTGATACCTCTGTCTTAATTCGGGGTTGCAATTACTGGAGCTGAAGTCTAAAATTTTTCCAACCACCAAACTCACAAGCTAAATGACTGTACAGCTACTGAAATTGATTATCAGGCTTCCTGTTTCCTCGCTTGTGACCCAGTAATATTGACATACAGTACAAGGAAATTGCAATCAGAACTACTAGTAGCAATAGCTGGAGGCAATTACAAAAGAAGTATTGCTGGTGGTGGCAACATGGACTCCTATATTAGATTTAACCATACTCTGATTATAATGCACTCATTCGAGACAGCAGGAAATTCTATTTTTCTTTTTCAAATTACAGCCAAGAAAACATTTTTGTTTGCTTCTATATTTCATCCTTTTCTCTGAAACAGCCTAAATAAAAAACCTTCTGGCCTCAGACATTGCCTGTTTGTCTCCAACATGGGCAATGCCTTGGGGCAAGTCGTTTTGTGTCTCTGTGTCTCCCCAAGGCAGCAGAGAGAGTTCACCTTTGCAAAGCATTTTGTTAGAAACATGCTATATCAGCAAGCTGATGTTATTGACCTTCTACATTCTCTTCATTTGCTGTCACCTTTCCTGTCTCTGACTTTAATCTTCCCTATTGCTTGAACATTTCGTCCATCCTGCCCCTGGCCAGTTGACGCAGAGCAGGTTTTGCACAGGGTTGAGTTGTGCCTGAATGTGTGAAAACTAACAGCTCTCTGACTTTCATGTGACTCCAGGAGCAGGAAGTTTAAGAAACACAAAAAAGTATAAAGAGAACTGGGATCAGGTTGCAAGGCTTGGAAATGGTGTTACTTTTAAAAAGTAATCTTCTTGTTCCTCGTTTTCAAGCTCAGGTAAAGCAAAACCATGTCTCCAGCTAAATGAAAGAAAGTTTTTATGACATATTCACTCGCCCTGCCACCTGCTTCAGCAAACACTGTGCTGTTACAGCAGGTCAAAGCATTTTACAGCCAAAGTATTTTCTTCCAAAAAAGTGCCCACAAAAAAACCTTCTACTGGCAGTAAAATTGAGCAGAGCACTTGTGATTTCAAGAGGAGTCTCTGGCACTCGCAACAATGGTGCTGCAGAGAGTTATTGAACCACTCCCTTCACAGGATCTCTACAACGCCAAGATATTTGTTCAAATCCAAGGAATCCGTGCAGGAGTTTAAAATAATTTTTCCATTGTGAATGCTCCCTGGATGCACAATCTCCTGGAGACTCCAGCTTTGCTCTCCTTGTGACATTCCCAACCCTCTTCTGAAGAGGGGTAGAATACAATATCACAATTGTACAGGCTCTGCAAGAAGAGGGCTTTGATTTTGCCTCCAGAGCAGTTTCCCAGGCCAACTCAGCTCATTTCATTTGCTGCAAACGTAGTCTTGGTGCTGTCCTGAAGTAATGATCCATGGCCACGCATTACACAGAGGCTGAGAAAAAGTGGATTGTCATGGATCGTGGCTTCCCCACAGGCCAGCCTTTTCTGAGGAAAAGTTCAGCAGAAGTGGGAAAGTTGTTTGGGTTTTTTAGTTTGTTTCTACTTGTATGTGTGACTTGTGAGAAAAAAGAAATCTTTTCCTAATGAGCTCTGCCCTCCTCTGTCCTTCTGAAGTCCCTGGGGCTCTGCATGTGTGACTAAGCCACAGCCAAAACTACCTGTGAGTGTGGATAAAACAGATAAATCTGCATTGTAATTACAGACATCCTCCACCTGAAACTGCTGCTGAAGGTGTAAGGCAGCATCTGTTGGGACCACTATAAACAGTAACAAGGATGCAGGGGAGGGCTTTCCATCTCTTTGCAATGCCAGATGTTTGCAATTCAAACAAAAGCTTAGCTCTAATGAACCCTGACTCTTAAGGCTTGGAAACCTTCTGTGAAACTTAAGAAAAATGAATATTTAAGCGAGTGAGGAAGCACACGTGCCAGAAGACTATGAAAGTGACTTTTCTTACTGAACTTTTTCTTCCTCCAAACTGAAGAGTGGGAATTCCACTGCTACCATCAGGTATCTACAAAAAAAGTTAGACAAGTTCAGAAGAGTTGTACAAATGTAACCTGTTGATTTTCTGTCGATTTTTTCAAAGCTGGTAGTCTTGGTCTATCTTTCATCATGTCAAAGTGGAAGTTGAGTGTATCTGGCAATTGGGCAAGCCTGTCCTGCCTTCTCCATGGCTTACGTGGAGCCAGACAGGTGCTAATCTCCTTTTGCTTGCAGTACAAAAGTTCATGGGAATTTCATGTTGATTATATGTATGTAAAAGGATGCTTGAAGTGAAAAGACCCCAGTAAACTGACTTGTCATCACTAATATTGGTTTAAGGTGCATAATGTTTTTCTTGTTAAAATAATTAATCCTCAATCAGAGTAATTCAGGAGTTATTTTAAGGCAGTCATGCTTTATTCAAGAAAACTCTTTTGTATGTGAATTGTTTCCACAAAGTGATGCAGATAATTGCTTAATGCTTTGTCATTCTAATACATAATCCCTCAGCATCTGAACAGTATTAATGAGAGCAGAACTTGGCAAAGCTACCTGTACATTTTTCCCAATATATTATATGCCAAAGGAAGAGCATCTCAGTCAATGAGGAATGCAAACTTTCTATTTTTGCCTGCAAATTGATCCTGAAATAAAATGTATTCCTCTGGCTGTCACTTTGGGACTACTTCATGTCACTTTGGGTTTAATACATTACATTTTAGCCAGGTTTAACCCCAGTCAGTAAGCGCCCCTTGGTTTCCTGAGATAAATAACTTGTCTAGCAGCATCAGGACCCAAGACTCATTTGTCCTTCATGAAGGTTTGTTTTGTTTGTTCAAATATTAGCATCCACCAGCTGTGCAAAATAGACCTTTTTCATTAGTTGTTTGATTATGGTGGGGAAAGCTATTAATTTAGTCAATTCTCTGCAATGAACTGTGGGGTTGCTACCAAACCACAAACTGATGAAAACAATAAATGCTCGACTGTATTAACTGTAAAGGTTAATCCATAAATCAAAGGGAAATGTCAGATGCCTTTTAACATTGATTGAGATGTAATTTGGTGTTGGTAGTGATGTGTTTGTTACATATATTCACAAATGCACTCAATTCCTGTTACGAGTCCAGGTCTTTGCAACTGAAAACAAATTAAGTAGTTGGCTTTATTTATATAACCATATAAAGATTGATTGCCTCATCCTGTTCAAGTTATAGTCTAGCACCAATATTAGAATAAGTGAACATTAATGTCCAGATCATCTTCCAAGGAACATTTGACTTGGTATAAAAATGAGTTCTTGTTTTTCCTGAAAGTATGCCATTACCTTAAATATGTTTAAGGCAGTTTTTTCTTTTAATTTTTGGATTTGATTCATGTTTTTCAAATTATAGCATAAGAATTAGCCTTTGTATGAATGTGCTCGGAAGTGTAGAACATATTTTCTGTATTATGGATACATCATATTTAAATATATAGTATAAAACAACAAATACAAGGAGGAAATGCCACGAATTAGATCAGAATGGAATACAGTAACTGATGCCAAAACAGCAAGAAAAAGATCATTACGATCACTCCTGAAAATGTTTCTTTCCACTTCTCTTCATGAAAGAAGTGTGAGGACAGGGAATTCTTCACTCCGGGAAATTGAGAATCAGGTCACCAGACCTCAGAATACAAACAAATAAACCCAACTTTTCTTCCTTTATCTACCCAAGGAAATTGCCAAAGAAAGTCCTCAAGAGCCAGGTCGCTATTAGCCAAAAAATGGGAGCTACTGAGCTTTTATGCAAGCTGTCACCTGGGTGGGCAGAGCGCTGAGGCTGCCAAAGCTGGGAGCACTCTATGCTTCCAAACACTGCCGACTCCTTGGCTCAATCTTTATGTCTTTTTTTTTTTTCTTAGAGAGAAGCACAAACGATTTGGTGTAAAAGGGTAATCGCTGCAAGAAGTCCATGGGAGTCGTATTTTAAAGGCAGTCAGGTAGATCACAATCATTTTCTTCTGCTTAATTTAGCACAGCCAACAGCGGGAATGTTTTCCCTCAAATTCCTGAAGGGCATTGATCCAAACAGGTACCCAGAATGCTTCTAGTGAGATTAAGATGTGTAAAGGCACAAAAGTCAGCCCATTTAAAAACGTCCCAGAAGTCTTCTGTTCTGCAGTAACGGGACTCTTCATAGAATGATGGAATCATAGAATTACTTGGACTGGATGGGACCTTAAAGATCCTCTTGTTCCAATCCCCCTGCCATGGGCAGGGACATCTTCCACTAGACCAGGTTGCTCAAAGACTCATTCAGGCTGGCCTTGGACACTTCCAGAAATGGGGAACCCACAGTATCTCTGGACAACCTGTCCAGTGTCTCACCACGCTCTTTATGGCCTCCAATCTAACTTTACCCTCTTTCAGTTGAAAGCCATTCTCTCTTGTCCTGTCACACCATGTCCTTGTAAAAAGTCCCTCTCCAGCTCTCTTGTATTCCCTTTAGGCACTGGAAGGCTGAATCCCTCTCTGCAGCAATGGCTGTCCTTTGCAGCCTGGTGCACAGGCCATGCTGGACACAGGTTGGACACTTAGATCAGAGGGCAGCAAAGAAAAGCAGCATCCTCTAGCTTGGCTGGCTGCATTTTCTGCTCCTGCCCTCCCATGGCAGCTCTTTCCATGGAGCTTGTGGGGGCTAAAAAGGTGGGGAGAAGGCAGAGAGCACAGGGACAGAGGCTGCTGTGCTCTGACACCGTGCTGTGGCTCTGCAAGCAGGGTGAGAGATCCACATGGTGCTGGCATTCACTAAGCCCTGGGGACAGCCTGCTGTGCCTGTCCAAATTAGGTCCTCAGAGGAAGGCAGAGAAGGAAAGATGCAGAAGGAGATTAAGACCACCCTGACCTCCAGCCAGCTCCCACAGCTCTGCGTTTTGTCCTCAGAAGGAAGCAGAAAAATGTCGTTGTAATCTGAAGCAATGCAGTCAAACCTGAGCCCCAGATCCACTGCAGGAAGGCATTCTGATAAACGTTGCAATGTATGTGGCTGAGAAGAGCAAATCTCTAGGCTAACATGAGTCCAACTCTCTGTCCACACTGAGGCCTTTTTTTCATTATTGACTTTTTCTCTTAATATACAATTACCAATTCACAGATTTTTCAGATAGATTTGCCTTATTTATATACTGTGTTATAATCAAATGCTCAATGCTCCTCACCTTCAAGGATGGAAACATAATGAGTGTATAATGAGCTACTCCACAGCCATGAGTTCCCATGCCTTTTAAACTAGCTTCAACAATTCTGAAATCTTCAGCGTAGATTAGTGGAGCCCTGCTGATTCACATGGCTATTGTCTCTGGAAATAAATGAAAATCATATTAATATTCACAGTGTCATTCACTCGTATGCTAATTGGAAGGACTGCAAAATAAACCGCAAAGACAAGCACAAAAAGACATGTGGCTAGAGTAAATCTCAAGGACATAAATAATAAAGCGTTGGATGGAGAGGGACCTCTTAAACCACCAACCTTTGGGAATTGTTCCTACCATCCTACAGATGAAACAGAGAGGGCAGCTATCTTAGCAGTAATCATGGCCATGTATTTGTCCTGTGGGCCAGTATAAATGGCAAGGATAACACAAACAGGGCTAGAAAGTCTGCAGAGGTTGAAGTCCCCTTGTAGGCGGGGAGAGGAGTGCCCTGCTGGGCACTGAGCTGCATGTCTACCCCATGCTGATGAGTTGTTTGGCCACAGGCGGGTGTTCCAGACTTGCAGAGCAGTCAGCTCAAGGTGAAAATTCTCTCCTTCTCCACCTTCATCCCTGGATCATCTCAGATTAAGCATTTTAATCATTGCAATGCTTCAGCAAGATTTACCAATTTAAATGTCACCTTTTTATACCATGATCACAGAAGAGTTGAACTGGATCTAAATTATTAGTTAGAAATAAAAAATTACTTGGATTCTTTTTTCTTTCTGTTTTTCAGTTCTTTTCTTGGAGCTATTGTTTCCCCTCCACTGCTGATGACATTTGCAGCATCAAAGGCCAAAACCAGACCAGGTGTGAGAGGGCATAACAACACTCCAGTCTCTTTCTCCATGTCTGAATTTAGTGGAGGAAACAGGGTCTCTTGGTGGTTTTAGATGCCAGAGCTACTGCATGAAAACCAAGGAATACAGAATAAATATGTGGAACAAACAAAAGGAGGGGGCAGGGCAGGTATGCAGTTCTTCGGTGTCATAAATTCCTTAGTTTCCATTTTAATCCAATTCCCATATACTAGTAGGGTCACATCCTGGCAGTGGAGATTGTCTTTGCTGTGATCAGAGCTTACAGGAGCTTTCAGGCTCCTCAGGCTCTTTCTTTTCCCATGTGCAAACCTAAGGCACTGAAGACCTTCCTTTCCTTGCCAGCTAAGAAGCCCTCAGGGAAGCCTCTCAGCAGCTCCTTGGGTGAAATGCAGTTTTCCAGTTAAGGGAAGCTGTATAAATTGAGGCATTTAAGATACAATTCAGACAGATTAATTTTAAAAGCTCTTGAGTTCATCTCTATCTTAACTGGCCCAGGGTCATATCCCTTAAGCCCTGTCTAGCCTCATAGAGAATTTTCAGAATCTGCTATTTAGTGGGGGAAAAAAATTCCAATTCAGTTTTGTCAGGATACACATCCAGCCTCACCTGCTGCGATGTGCTCATCACCGAAACCTGGCTAAGGCAGCAGCTCTGGTCCCTGAGCAGAGCTGAGGAGTAAAAGAGGGGACAGTTGTTGCATTTGGTTGCAGGAGGGCAGCACAGAGGAAGGCTGCCTGCAGCAAGAGCAGCCAGGCTGAGACAAACTCTCCCATTGTTTGGGGTCATCTGGTTTACAAACTGTTTCACATGAGAAAATTAGATTATGAAAGCCAACTTCTTTGGAGTTTGGTTTTGGTTTTGATTTTTTTTTTTAATCCAGCGTTAAAAGGATGGAAATAATCATAAATCTGGAAGCAATCACACACACATCACTTAGAAATGCTCTGCCTCAGTGCAAGGGAAACAGAATACATCAGTGTTGATTGGCCTGGGGTATCTCTCCCCCCACCAAGCCCATGTACCAGACAAGTTAAATGTTTCATTAATTAGATGCTAACTATGGTTAAAATTAGGAGAACTGCAAGGATGTCTCCTCCTCCTTCAGACTAATCCTCTGATTAAAAGCAGGGCCCCCAGTTTGGGATCTCAGGGTCACTCTGCCTTGTTGGTTTGCATTTGCTGAATTTGGGGTTTGTGTCAGCCTGGTGGGATCTGTGGGGCAGAAAGGGATTTGGGACTGGTGCCAGAGTAGGGGGCACAGGGTGGGAACAGGCTGGAGGCAGGGACAGCACTGTTCACACGCTGTGTGGGATGGATGTGCACACACCCAACTCTTCTCACGAGCCTACAGTAAATCCCAACCACGTATGAAGAGAAATGGGGCAGACTCACCTCAAGGGGAAGTATCTCCAGAGAGGGGCACTTAGGACATCCACCATGTCCTTTACTCACACCCATGGAGTGGCAGAAGCCATAGCCTCCACCTCAAGCCCCAACAGAGCAAAGGACACCTCAGGCACCCATTCTCTCAATGATCTCTCCAAATATAGGACACCATCTCCAGCTCCTCCACAGCTCTGCATGCAAAAAGCAAAGACAGCATTCCAATGGGGAAAAATCTAGGTCTGAGGAGAGTTTGAAATCTCCTTACTCCCTCCAAGCTCTCAATTTTGATTTTGCCTTTATGCAAAGATGGATGTTTTGCAGGATGATTCACCTAAAAAGGGATCAGCCTGGGGAGAAATCCCATTTTCTTTTCAAGAAGCAGAGAGAAGATCTCCTCCATCTATCCACCCAAAGTGGTGTCAGACTGTGATTTTAATCACAAAACAATGGTTTTGGCAAGCCATTCTGTCAAGAAACAAAAGTAAACCTGGCCATTGAAGGCAAGCAGCAAGGGAAGCACACCAGAAAAGAAAACAATGAGGACATTCTGTAGTAACCACAAATGCCTAAGTTTGCTGCCATATTCTGTTTTCCATAAATATTGGCCTCACTTTAGTGTAGAGCAGCCAAGAGCTGCTTGTATGAATGCAGCCTCCCTAACCAAGAGCCTTAATCAACTATAAATAAAGTTGCCATGACAGACAATAACAAATATAAATTAACGGTGCTATGGTACATCCTGGTACCTTTCAACAAACTAGAAAACCAGGAAGGGCTGCTAAAAGGCAGATGCTTCCAGATAAAAAAAAACATTATTTCTTTAGGTGTAGTCAGAAACATTTGGGGGACAGCCAGGGGAAGGACGGAGAGTTTCTTTCCTTAGTGCATCCAACATTTCAAGAATCAAACCCCAAAACTGGTTAAAATACCTGCAGTTTTGCTCAAACCTTTCTTCCCAGGTCAACACCTCCTCACTTTGGATTTTCTCCATTTGCAATTCAACCTTTGAGAATGAAGGATAAGTTGGGATGTATTATGGAAGTTTTGTTCCCCGTCAGTCCAGGGGGCTGAAGATGAAATTCTCGCCAGGAAAAGATGAAGTGGTCATGTGACAAAATAGATCCGGGAGCTGAGACATTTTACATACCAAATACAAGGAGCCTGGCACTGGAACCCAGAGACCTGGAAAGTCTGAGGGTGCTACAACCAAGTGGGGTACTGGAGAAATGCTGAAAAGCCCCATGTACTGATCCTTGGGTAGCAGATGTGCTTCCTCAAGAAGGATTAAAATCTACAAGCAAAGACCACCACATTTTTAGCTTTAAACAGGAGGTATCAGGGAGTTCTACCTGATTTTTTAAAGTACACAATTTGAAACTGACCAAACTATCTTAAATTTCACTCAAACAAAACATTCCAGGCAAAAAATCAACCATGAAGTGTTTAATTTCCATTCATCCTCTCTCCTTGAAGCACAAACATGTTTAGTTCTATCTCTAAACAAAAGCTCCAACAAAAATGTTGGAATCAGAGGAAAGCAAAGCAAAGCTTCATCTTGAGAACATTGCAAAGCAAAGATTAGAGCATTATGAATTATTACTCTGAATTCTCTTAGCTGTCATCTTCTCTTGGCTCAAGCACCTGAGAAGCATGATTTAATTTTCAAGCATGTCAGAGGGACTCACATCCACATTTTTTCTTTTTCTGCTAATGAAATATTTGGCCACAAACATTTACTCAGTTCTCATCCCAACACCTCACCAGCTCTGACCCTGTTTATTTCAGGAGAGTTGATTCCTTCCTAGCCTGAAGTGGGGATGACTGGAGGCAGGAGAGACACCAAATAAACAACATTGGTAGGATTTCCCCACTGCAAAAGGAACTACAATACAGTATTTTACCTCTCCCACTGTGCCAGAGAACATCAGAACGTGTGACCTTGGCCACCATGTGCCTTGGCATCCTGCCAGAGCCAAATAGGGCATTTTAAGTCAAGTAATCATTTCAATGTTTTTCTTCTTTTTCATTATCTTTTTCATTCATTTACTGGCAATGACCACTTAGTGAGAGTTTATCAGATGTTTCGTCTCTAATATTAACATGTACAGATATTTACAGAAAAAACAGGGTGAATTACTGGGAGAGAAAGATGCTGGAGTCACACTGCAGAAGTTCATCTCATAAAGAGATAAAAAAGACCCCTAATGTTATTTCAGCTGGAATAGCTGCTAAATTCACTGCTAGCAGCTTCCCTTGCTGTGAACAGTATCTTTAGCCGGGTCAATGCTTCTTAGATTCTGGGATAAATTTACCATTAATTGTAGGAAACTTTTTCTAACTGAGAACCTGGACCTGAGCTTCCATCATGAACCTCAGTGATTGCCATTACCACCTACCTAAAATCGAGCCCAAAGAAGGCTAAAGCCTGGAGAAACCCACAGCTCTCTCATGGCCATGTATAGAAAGGGAAATAAATTTATTTTCTCACTGACCGCTCAATAAGATCATACGCAGCTTGGGATCTGACAGCTAGAGATCCCCTCTCTCCCAACAGCAGAGCAACCAAAGAAAAAAAACCAACTTGTAGTAAAAATCCGGTCAGACTGACAGAGCAAGAGCTCAGAGTCACTCTTGGGAGGCCAAGCCATGGAGCGCTCTGAAGTTTTTCCATGTAGATGTGCCAAAGGCTGTGTCTGCCTCATGTACTTTTTTGCTCAAGAGCACAGTTCAAAAGGGTGAGTCTTGCTGTGATTAAAGCCCTATTATCTTTTGACGAGACTTGGGGCAGACTTTTGCAGCAAATTGGTGGGGTTTTGTGGTTGTTACAAGTACTCAGAGGGTTCCATGGATGCATTTGATAAAGTAAAAGGAAAAACATTCAACTCCCACCGCAAACTTTGGGTGTGGGGAAGTGATTTGGGTAGAAGGTGATTATCAGAAGCAGCAAGTAACAGGAGGCATGAAAAGAGATTCTGCCTGGAGTCATCAGACAAGGGGAAGGTGAGGGCAACAAAGCTCTAGAGCACAAGAATGAGTGAGAGTCACAGAAGAAGGTTGGTAGCAATGGTGCAGGGATGATGGCACACACCAATAGATGGCTAAATACAGGGTACAGAGAGGTTTTATCTCCCCTGAGCCTACCCTTGTGCACCTCTAACCAGCTATAACACAGATGTCTGCCTTTTTAAGGGATGGGAGGCTTGAGACAAACCCAATTTGGTCATTTTTCAAAGAAGTCAGTATTTTTTTCAATGAGTGAAAAATAAAATACAGGATAAAATCTCTTCAGCCAAAAAAAGAAGCAATAAAGGCAAGTGAATAATTCTGATGAATTTCAAAATAGATTGTTTCAATGTTCCTTATCAGAAATATCTGACTCTGAAAAACTTTGGAGTTCATATTTTGATGCCTCCCAGAGTTAAACTCTTTGAATTATTTTGCAAATTGTGGTTTTCTGTTCATAAAAATCACTTCACAAGCTTCGAGAAGGATAAATAGCCTGAAAATTAAAGACAACACTGTGTTTTCAGCCAAACAAAAACATGCCTGGAACCACAATGAAAAATTGCAGGGGAGAGGGTGTGTATCTTACTTCATTTCATTCAAGAATTTCCACAAGCCTCTTTCACTTCAACCAACTTCTCTCCCAGCTTTGCATGACTTTTCCCAGTTTGGCCTCAGAACCACCGCAGGTCCTGTGTGCCCGTGTCAGTCAGTCAGGGGCTCCTCTCCCACACGCTGAACTTTGGATGAGGGTGGAGGGCAGCCAGTGGAGCTGTGTGCCAGTGAGGGGACAGGCTGTTCCCATGGAGGGCAGGAATGTGGCGGCCCAGGAGCCATCCTTGGCTGATGCCTGGAGGAGCTCTTTGTTCAGGAGGAGAGGGGGACAGGCAGATTCAGCGTGGTCTGGTCTGAGTTAAGCCAAAGTTGAAACAGCCAAGATTTCCAGTGACATCCCTTGCAAAGGAGGGGAGGAGAAGGCTGCCTGTGAACTGCATGTAGATACATATAGATGCATAGGGGGATATATGCACCTGTATGGTGTGTACATACCAGATTGCATGTCCTTCCACGCAAGAACTAGTCGAGACACTCCTTGCTGTCTAAGCATGACTCGTGTCTGTTGATGCAGCTTTCTCAGTTGGGTCAGCTGGATGAATGCTGCCAGGAGTGCTCATTTCTATAAGTGGACTGTGACGGGACGTAGGGGGACTACCTGTAGACACTAAACTGGATGAACTCAGCTCACGCACACAAAAGGAACCATTAAACCGCCTGAACTGGCTTCATTAAATCTACCTTGTGAATGGGGCACACAGTAGATGCCTCACACCACCTGTTGGGGTAGGAGTGTTGGACATGCTGGATGGTTGTTGTGTTCTCAGACCCAACTTACAGCACAGAAAAATCCTGGCATGGCCACAATCCCTGCTCTTACCCTTGCTCTCAGGACAGGCCCTCAGCCACACAACGGGAGAAATGCAAGACTGGTACTCCAGTTTAAATGTTTGAAACCAGGCTGGTCCAAATGACCAAGGGAAAAAAAAAAAAGCAGGACAAAGACTGGGATTAACTGGAAGAAAAATGGCATTGGGATACATACAGATCCAATGCTTGCTAACTGTTCTATCTGCTAAAATGTGCTTAATAGCAGTGGAGGAACCTGACCTAAGGGGAAATGGACATGAAAATCCAACTGGGACATACACTGTAGGATTTTCTAATGCACTGCTTAAATATTAGGCAAACTGCTGAAATAACGAAACTACAGGCTTTGTGATCTTAAAAACAAAACAAAACAAAAAAACCCCACAACAAAACCCCAAAAACCCAAAAAAAAACCAAAAAAAACTGACCGAAAAAAAAAAAGGAAAAAGAAAAAAAGAGATTAGGTTTGCATCAGTAATAAGGCATCTGGCTGCTCTTCTCCTCTCTGAAAAATCTCTGTCAGACATTTTTTAAGGGAAGCAAAGCAGAGCTCTGCAGAGAGCAACCAAAATTACCCTGTGTTTCAGTCCCCTTGGGTCACCTCTCATCCAATGTCTTTTCATCCAAGCAGCACAGCACACTGTTGCTCGTGCTGGGGGTTCTTGCATCAGCTGAAAGTCCCCAGCTTGATTGAAAATCCCCACACCAGGTGCCAGGGGTTGAGCAGAGGAACAGCTGCTCACTGTGTCCATTTGCAAGGAAAGTAGGTTAGTAGGTTCTCCAGGGTGGAAAGGCATTTTATTGTTGCGGTATCCGTGACATGGTTGGTTAGAGGGGGATTATTAAGAGCCTGAGACAATTAGGAAGAAGCTGGGAATGTTGCAGGAAAGCTGGAGTGTCCTTCATACCCAGAGCTCAGGTCCAGCTGAAAATGCCAACTCATTTTGGGAACTTCACTACAGAAGCTGCAACTTAAAACACAATGGATGTTGCTGCATCATTTCTCTGAGAAGGCAAAATAAAGACTTCAGTTCCTGTCATTATTAAAAATACAGTGTTCTCTGAATCTCTCCAAACAGAGTAGATATGAAACAAATCATAATGGACAAATAAATTTTGTGGCAGCTAATGGAGACTTTTGTCGAATTTCACCACATGGTGGCAATAGTAGTAAAGGTTTGATGCAAAAGATTTTTCTGGAAGCTCCCAAACCCTTTAAACTCTAAACTGGGCTGCTGTTCAGTCTACCTTGTGGCATAATATAGCTCTATTTTTCCATGTAAAGAAATCAGCTGTCACAGCTCACTTTTTCAAAACTGTGTACACTTCTCATTCTCAACGTCTGGTGAGGACTACAATTATGAGATTTCTTTGAATGTCGTCTTCAGGTTTTGGGGGTTTTTTTTCCCTCCTACCTTTTCCTCCTCCAAAACACATAAGTGCAGCTTCTGTGAAATGTTAATTCACAGAAGGTTGTATTCTCAGAATTGGGAAAATTGCAACATTCAAGTTTTCTTTAGCAAATGAGGGAAACTTCATAAGACATAAATTGCCCAAATGTTCCAGTAAGGTCAGATATTTGTCTACCAGATTAACTGCCAGCAGAAGAAAAAAGAGAAAGAAAAAAACCACCCCAATAAAAAACCCAAAACAATGGCCAGTGGTGACTGACCAGTATTGCAACATCATTTCTAGAGGTAATAATAAGCTTTTATCATCTTTAATTGTGCAGAAATACAAATTCAGGGCTGATGTTCACCCACCTCCAGCGTGGAGCAGGGTGTTTGTACCAGGCATCTTTTGCAGGCACGGAAACAAGGCCCAGGGAACAACAGGATGCAGGTCATACTTTAAGTAGCCAAATAAATATGCATATTGTGTCTCTTAAAGCCACCCTACAGTGATGGCAAAGGGCCCCAAGGGTGCTCACTGTAGTCACATCGATCCGTCAGTGGTTGCACAGAGCAGGAGTTACACCATGACAGCACACACACACAAGAGTTAACACCCCATTCCCGTGAGAAGTGCCAGGGATTTCTGGCTCTCCCGGGGGATTTGCTGCCGATTCAGCCATGCTCCAGGAGCCCCATGCAGCGCTGTCTGCAGCGCTGGATCAGCAGTGGCATTTCCTGGAGCACCTGTGTTTTTCTTGGAGGTCTCTCTTCTCCGTACTGACCAGACCTGATGTTGCTTATCTTCAGTGATTAGATCAGCTCATATCTCCAGGACTGGAAGGAATGATATAAAAACATACCATCCTACACCATCTCAAATGACCTGCCAGGAAACAGTTTATTTATATGTCCCAGGCACTCAATCTACCGTGTAGATATGTGCAAGCAGACAGGTGCAGATTTAGCACGAAAGCCCCCAGGAAAGTGCTTTAACCCTGTTATCAGCCATTCATATTACCAGGTAGAGTTGCACACTCCACTGCATCACTCGGGATCACCTGGCAGCTGCCCAGACTCTTTTGCCACTGCTCTGATTGTAGCCTGGCTAGTAGAACGTGGTTGTCACACCTTCTGGAGGTAACCAAGGTGCTTGGGTGAAATAAGATGTCGCCTGAGTCAGGCTTTTAAAAATGGTCCTTGAATAAAAACCAGGACCAGTTATCAGAAGGTGCAGGATGGTCTTTCAGTGCTAACACCCACTGCTGTCTTTGCTTGGGGCCACCAGCCCAACTGCACCATCTGGGGCAACTCCCTGCCCATCACTGCACCGTGACCACCCACCACTTCTCTCCCAGATGCCATGCTCTGCCCTTTCTTCCCCTGGCAGCCCTAAAGAAGTCAAACAGCCATTGGAAATTGCAATAGCATCAGTGAAAGCGGTAGCTGTGCCGGTGTGGGCTGCTCAGGCCATCCCACGGTTCTGTTTCAGGAACAAAGCTGTTTGCAGCTCAAATGTTCGATGGCACAGGATTCCAAGAAAGGAGCCATCAGTAAAATTGATCTCTATGTCAGAGGAGAGATCTTGGATGAAACCTTTCCTAGCGAGTCCAACAAAAACAGCACATCAGTTACTTCAGTGGATTTCGTTTCTCAACCCTTTAACATGTAATTCCTGGACAGATGCCCTAAACTGAAAGAGTAAAATACTCTGTTCCTGGCCACTTGAATTGCATAAGAGTGCATGTCCACTGCTAAGCACAGACAACTTGTTATTTGTACTCTGCCTGAGACTGCCACAAAGCCTGCAGTCCCAAGGGACCAGTATTTTTATATTGGTTTTCCTGAACAATTAACATAAATCACTCAGGAAGGACCAGAAAGAAATAGTGCTGGGATCTCATACTGGGACTGCTTCATGTAACCAGGTTAACAATTACCACACATGAAAATAATATGTAATAGCTGAAACTCTAGGGTTTGCCCTCAGGATTTGATACTACTGCACTTGGACATCCCTGGAGACACCCTTTGCTTCAGACCTTTGGAGTCTTTCGTCCTTGCTCAGGACAAAACACACCTCTCAAGTGCATCTTTTCTGTTTGCCCTTGGTCTAGTGTTTCTGCTTTTAAGTGAATTTTTTATTTCTCCAAGGGCTGTGAATATCCTGGACAGTCTGCATGGAAGGTGTTTAAATAGCAGAGGAAAGCAGTGAGGCAATTTAGTGGGCTATTGACTCATATCACAATTTAACAGGTGTCTGAAAGTCTATTTGTCATTTAGCTAACTGAACAACACATTCAAGAAAGATATAGACCTTGTCCTAATTTCCTCCTTAGACACACTAATCATTACTGCAGGAGCCCATATAAATCAATCAGGGAGAAAACAAGTCAGCACTTGCAACCCGAATCATAGATGGAGTACTTTACCAGGCGGACATTTCCCAGGGTGGTCTAGATAAAATTCAGCCTTCAAAATCTGATAGCAAGGAGAAAATCAGAGTTTAGCTGTCGTGTCTGCTTGGGTTTTTGTTGTTTTTTTTTTCTTTTTAATATGTTGAAGTGTATTATGCCCTGAACTGATGCTTGGAGGAACAACAGTGTCTGTATATGCCTGGAATATTTGCTGTACAGCCCTCCCAGCAATATACACCAACTTTCTGCATCCTGACAGAAAGACAATGAGGACCGTACACTGCCCACATCTGGGGCTGTCCTCAGAAGCACCATTTAGTTGTGTCATTTAAAATCAGGCTTATCATATGATTTACTGGTGTGTTTATATGTCATTAGCTGTGCTGTCAGTTTGCTTTACAAATGTTATGCTGTTTTTTCAGTAGACAGAAGTGACCCTTTACAAAAGATTTCCCTTTTCACACATCAAACAGTGTTAAGCAATATCCAATATTCCGTGTCACATCCCTTCCCAGTATGCAAGTCCTTAATGAACACCTTATCTGACCGGCCGTCACACAGGCCAAGAAAATTCCTGATTTCTTTGGGCATTTCCTCTTAATTTTGCTCTTGTCTCAGCTGTATTTGACAGAAAGTACTTCAGGCAGCAGGAAATGTTTAGACATATTGGAACCTCCTTACAGTAAATATGTTTAGTTAACACAGTGATAAAGAGCAAAGTAGGGTCAGGCTGACACCAGGAGCACACGGTGCCCCGTTATTCCCATTGTTAGTTGCTGGTGTCTCAGCCAGTTCCTGCAGGGACAAGGGACATGGCTGTGAAACCTGAACAGGGACAGTGTGCAGATAAACCTGATTACCATGTTACCCCTGAACAACATCCGCTTGTTAGCACAGTTGGAACTGAGTGCATGCCAGCACACACTATTCCCTCCAGTGCTGGGATTTCTTCTACCCCATACCTTGCTCAGCTGCAGAGCCCAGCTTCTCCAGCCATTCCTCCTTCCTTCAGAGAAGGGAGGAAGAAATTGCTGAACAAAGCCAAGCACAGCCCATAGTTCTGCTTTTTATCTAGCTTTTGAGGATTCGATGTTTAATCTCTTTCTGAACAACAGCCAGTTCCAAGAAAGCAAGACAGCAAGGTCCTTAGGACAAGATGATGGATGGAGCCATGGAGTTCAGAGCACTTTGTTCAGCCACTCAGGTTCTTTCTTTAGATAATGATAAAGTTAGCTGGATCAATTTTAGAGGTTTACAACAGCAGAATGACTATGGATTGACAAGTCATGAAGTGGATAACCCACTTAGATATCACCAGACTGACACAACACACACTGTACCTGGAATATCCAGTTCTAGTATATTTTTAATAGACTAATTGTCTTGTAGATTACATGTCTTCAATAACACTAAAATCATGGCTTCCCTGTTCAATGTTATCCTGGCTTTATTTTTAACATCACCACCTACTAAGTGGGACAATGCTCGGGCTTTCCTAAATCCATGCCAAAGCACCCATTAAGTACTGTGAGCTGATACTGCTGAGAACAGGAGCAAATCCCCATGGAGGTGAATTAGTGTAACTCCATTAACTTGAATGGAGCTTTATTTTCTCACAGCAAGCAAGCAGCTCCCTCCCTTGGTTTCTGAATGTGCATCACATGTGAAACAGCAGCTCTTCAATGAGTTAAATCAACTCATTTTGTTCTGATGCAAAACTGAACACAGAAATGGCAGAGCTATGTCAACTTCTATTGGACTACAGACTCCAAAGACACTTTCTCTTTGCCATGCTTCTCTCCAGAGTGCTCTTCTAGTGAACGTGAAACTAGGAAACCATGAAAGAAGCTGTCATGGGAGTGTATTGTCCTTGCAACTTGACCAGCATTTTACCTGCCCAACTGGAAACCCATGTGTTCTTCTAAAAGCAGACAGTAGCCCATCATTTTACAGACTAATGCTATTTGCAGCCCTGACCAAAATAGACAAGCTTAGAGTGCCCTTCCATTTGCACTATTTTTTAATAATGGTTCAATTTCTGTGAATAGATGGTCTTGCCACTCAGCAATATAAACAAGGTCAGATTTGTGTCCACATCACTTTCACTGCTCAAGGTAAACTTGTCAATTTATTCTGCAAAGGTACTGGGGTATTCTTTGAAGGGGGCAGCGTTGTTTTAAGGACAGGCAGTGATAGAAGTTTTGATGTTTGGCAGTGAGACAGAGCTCTCCTTCAGATCAGCACTGTGGTTCTATCCAGACACACTCATTTTTCCCCTTTTCCTTGGGTTTGCAGTCTCCTGAAGGGATCCACCGAAAGTGACCAGAAAATACAAGTATACATTTCACCAGAGCAGTTTGTGAACATGAGATGGCAAAAAATGTGCAGATATAAACAAAAATATTTTGTGAGCCATGAGTTGAACATGTTGAAAATTCCTCACCAGCATTATAGTAGTGGGAATTGCCAAGGATATAGTGCAGAGCAGGGTTGCTAAAGGAGCCCTGGTGCAAGTCAGAGGGGAAATCCTTGGTTTGAATGAAAAGCTTTGTAAATTGTGCTGCAAATTGTGTGTTGGTACAAGTTTGTACAACTTTTCATCTTTAAGCAGTCAGTTCATTGCTTCCGTAAGAAGAAGCAATGGAGTGAAACTCTGATATTGTTTAACAAAGCAACCTGTGTGTGTGAGTCAGGTGAGGTCTTGGCTTTCAAGTTCCTTCCTGCCATGCAGGGAAATCTAAAAAAAAAGCCAGCTTTCCCAAATCAAGGAATTGCAGCTGAGTTTCCAGCCCTGATTTTGGACGAGAGATGACTGCCCCAGGCTTATCTTTTGTAGCCACCCCGATTATAGCAGTCATGTTACTGTGCTGACACAATCCTGCTCGTTGCTTGCACTGAAATGAAGCGATGCAGCAGATTCAGTGCAACTTTCACAACCTGAGAAGGTTTGATGTCAATATATTGAGACAACATGGGCCGGTTCTGATCCCTGTCACACCTGGAGCATTCCGGAAGCTGCAGCAGCATTTTAAAGTCAGCATATTGTTGAAGCTCTTCTTTGGACCAGATGGTCTTGTCATTTACACAAGGGTTTGTAATGGTATAATTCAACACCACTGGGTTCCCTCATTTGTGCTCTTTCCAGCTTGCCATGTAGAGCCAGACAAGATCACTGTTTGTTTGTTTATTATTGCTTGGTTTGTGCCTTTGACAAGTTCATAAAACAATATTGAAATTAATGGATCAACCCAGAAAACGAAGATTTACATATTTTAGCAGGCTGAAAAACAAATAAATTTGCAGTTAGCACTGAGACCAACGGAATAGCTTGCCTGGGACAAAATGTTATGTTTCTCTTCAAGTTTGCGAAATTTCATTAAAATTTTATTTTTTTTAATTGGCCTTAAAGATGGTGGCAAGTGTTAAGATATTTGTTCTCACCAGAAAATCAAAACATTCTGTTTTGAAGGGTGCTTTTTTCTGAATGTTTGTTTATTTGCCTCAGTAGGAACAATTCTGCAGAAATGAGGCAAATGCACAAAATGTTTTCATGTTGCCGAATCCCTGCTTTAGGGAGGAAAAAATAAATCGGCTAGAGATTTTCCCAGCATTACTTCCAAACTATTACAGAGTGAAATGGTACTGATTAAGATGGGATGGGGAAGTATCACCCTTGCAGTAGCTCTATCCAAGGCAATGGATTTATGAAAGATGACTCTTGGGTCTTGGTATTTATAAAGCCTATAGTCTACAGTGGTTCATTTTCAGAACATTCTTCTTCAATGACACGAGGGTGGAAGAGTGCAGAGAATAGCCCCAATGTTTATAGAAGACAAAAGAAGCAAGATTTACTCAGACAACAGCATGCAGATACTGAGGTGTGGATGCAGGAGGGCAGTAGGTTTGCTACACGCTGCACACGAATGGTCACAAGAGCAATGTCTGAAAGACCTGCCTTTTGTCTCCTCTTGCTCCTCTCACTTCTTTTGTTGTTTTTGTTTGTTTGGTATGACATGTCCTTCAACTATTAATTGTCATGGGTCATTAACCCATGTTTTAGAGGTTTCACCCTTCCATTTTGCCAACCTGTGGCAGCTCCAGTGGTGCAACCCAATTAGGTTATGCAGGAGCCAGACTCCATACGTGGAAGTGGGTGAGAAGACACCCACATGAAAAGCCCATGAGGCTTTCAGACAGGGCCAAGTGTCCTTCTGAAGAATGCACATGGTTCCGAAGGGGAGGCAGAGGAATTAACATTAAAGTGATGTGTTGGTTAGGAGAGTAAAAAAAAAAAACACAGAGCTGGAAAACACTCTCCACCATAAACTGGAAAAACATCAGCTATTATGGGCTATTTGCCAAGGATTTGAATTCTCATGAGCGAGCTCCTCTGAGCTGATTTGAAAATGCTCATGAACTCTGCTGCCAATCACCCATTAGGTTCAGGACGAAAAGAAAGCCTGGAAGCTGCTGAGAATTTAGAGGGCTGCCAGGCCTCCCAAATCCAAGCGTGGGACTCAGCCGAGCTTTCCCCACCCCACAGAAAGCAGATGACATAACGTTTGAGCTCGTTGTGTCCATCCCCCTTGCGGTGGAAGCAGAGGCAGGAATCAGCTCACTTTTCTTTGTGAGCTTTCACAATAGGAAAGTGACTGATGGAAAATTAGGTGTCTGTATCCATATTTACAAGGAAGCCCAAGTCCAGAGCTGCTCTCCAGCTCCAGCTTGACAGTTGTCCACATTATGGCACACAAACACACAGCTCCTCTGGATGGTCTGGTCCTGTGATAGGCTCATTCCATCTTCAGGTCACTGGGCCTTTGTCTGCCTGTGTCCAGCTTTGGCAGAAGCTCAGGTTGGTAGTGTGCTATAGAAACACATGAGTCATGAGGCTGGATGAAGGGACACCCTTCCCCAGGTCCTCACAGCATTATCAGAGGTGTGAGAGCTGAGCTTGCTGTTCTGCGGAGTTTGCCTCCATGTGAGTCACAGTGATGGGGTCCTGCTTGTGTCCTGCCATGTGCCACACGAGGGTCATTAAAAATATACTTTGTGTTTTACATGTATTTCACTTTCCTGGCTATCTGTCCACGAACTTAGCAGCACCCACGTCCATCCTCATCCACACCTGGAGGCTGGGAAGCCTGCTCTGGTCTAAGCCTTTGAGCATTAATAATACATGTTACCTGCCATAAGCACATGTGGCACTACACATAGGTAGACATGTACACGTATCAGCTCCAGTGAGCTGATCCAAGCAAGCTGCACTGAGGAAAACACTGCACATTGCACAAGCTCCCTTATGTGAGGAGGGAGTGTAGGACCCCCTGACACAAAGTGCTTATTTGATTTCATTTCAGATAAGGACATTCCAAAGTTAAAATCCAAACCTCGATAATAGTGATGAAAAATGAAACTAGTGTTGAATTCTCACTGCCATTCTTTTTATTTTTTCTTTTTCTTTTTACAATCAAAGACATGAGCAAGATCTTTCTAATTATATTAAAAAAAAAAAAAAAGAATGATACCTGGGAAAGAAGGACAATCCAGAGGTAAGGCTCAGCCTCTCGACCTTGTTGCTGTGCATCTGAATAGCCAGCACTGGGACACAATTCAGAGGTGGTCTGTGGGCATTTCCAAAGCTGTGCACAACTGAGAAAATAGAAGACCCTCAGCTAGGGCAATAACCCAGATAAAGCATCACCTTTCCCCTCCACCCCAGCAGCCAGGAGTGCCACTGATTTCCCCAAAGCCACAGAGCAGAGTCCAGTGTCACTCCCTGGCTGTGGCAGTGGAACATGTAGGTGGCAGTAGCACATGCCTCTGAGATGTGCTCACAAAGTCAGTCACCTCCAGATTTTTCTTCTTGAGTAGATTTTCACAGCTCCAGCTGCACAAGTCAAATGTACTGTGTGTTTTCTGCTAGTGCAGGGTGAGACCAGGGACCTGGAGGCACAGCTGAGGATGTGTGGGCACCCCTGGCTGGGCTATTGCTGTGTCCAGGGGAAAGCTGCAGAGGGAGGTTTTGTAACACCCAGCATGGATTTTTGGATGTCAGAGATAGTTTGGGGGGTTTGGGATGTTCTTTTTTTGTTTAAGAGAAACATTCTTTTAAGTGATTTTTGTAAAGGGCTGCTGATAAGCCTCAGCACTGAAATCCAGGTTAATGGAGAAGGGGAGGTTTGCATGGCAGAGCCACAGTTTTGGAAGAAAACCAATAAAGATCAACCTGCTTTAGCCACAAATCTCACACAGGCTCCGAGAGAGCCATTTCAGGCTGCTGTCAGCACAAAGTGGGTATGAACTTCCAAAACTTGTTTTATCCAAATCTCTTTTGCAGTTTGCAAAGGGCAAGCAGTGATTATTTTGGATACAGATTTCTGGGGAGGCCACAAACATCTGCCACCACTTTCCTCCCACCATCCCTATGCACAAGGGAAGGTAACTCGGGGAGAGGGATATTTGTGTTTTCTTTGCTGTTATTTCAGTGTAGGGTTTGTAAATTTTAACGCTAGTGATGACCTGATGATGTTGTCTGAACTATGATATACAGGCAGAGGAGAGCTACTTGTGGGATAGATCTCAAGATGCCCCATGTTAAGTCCACAAAGTCATGGTGCTCTTCTGAGGATAAAAGAAGGTTAAAAGAGTGATCTAAAGGTGAGGGACGCACACTGGCTCGTTCAGGCAGAACCACTCCGCCCCTTCCCTGAGCCTACTTTAAATATCTAACTATCAGGACTAGTGACTGATTATGTGTCTCCAGTCTTCTTGGGCTTTAATAATTTCTGTACCAATCTGCTTTACCACTTTCCAGGGGAAATGTTATCTGAAGTGTGAAATTAACCATTCTTTTGTTATGAACTCACCACTTGGCCATAGTTGCTAAATAGTTTCAAACCTGAAACATATTTGAACTGTTTCCAAGTTCATCTAGAGTGTGACCCTGTGTATTTTAATAATTATAATTTCCTCACTAAAGTACAACTCTAGAACCAGAGAAAAAAATGTACAGACAGCTGCAGGGGTGGGGATGGCTGACCTTAATGATGAGCTTTACAAATATAGCAGGAGGAAAGCAATAAATCTCCAAAACCAAAGTGGTTTCTCATTTTAACCCATAGTATGCAGCAATGCCTTGACTGTAGAGGGGAGCAGCCCTTCCTGCAGGCTGCCCCAATGACAGTGGACACGGGAATGTGGAAAAGGAAAATAAAAAGGAGGAATAGGTATCAGGTTGATCTTCCTTTTCCCATTGAGCTGCTCCTGTTTCAGACTTTCATCTCCAGAGTAGTGGTGTAAATCAGCTGAAAGCAGCAGCCTTTGCCCCTGCTCTGCAGAGCCCTGAGCTCTGATCGGGCGCACGGTCACAGCATTCATGCACATGTGAGTAATCCTGTTGGAATCAAGGACTTGAAAGAGGAGCTTGCACATGAGTAATGTTTTGTAGATACAAGGGCTGGAATCTGGGCCACATGGCTCAGGACAAAGAGACATGTCAGTTCTGCATAAATAACACAGGCATTCAGCTTCCAAACTTCAACCTACTTAGCAATGGTAGAAGTCACTCTTTCCATCGCACGTCTCAGGAGGCAGGGACCAGGACAACAGGGTGACCTTCGCAGACACAGCAAGAGCTCAGATGAGCCCAGGTGCTGGGTGCTCCTGACACCCAGGGAGAGGTGGGTGCACAGCAGCCAACCCCCGCATGCCCCAGTAGGGCAGGGAATGGGATCCTCACTGTGCAAGCAATGAAGTGCTGTGCTTGTGGTGGGGCGTTGCTTGGAAGAAAAGCCCATGGTAGCCTGCTGTAGGTACCATCCCTGCTGCAGGGGAATTTGGGCCAGAGCAGGAGGAAATGGCCTCTGTTTCTCCTCCAAGCACTTTGACTCCACGCAGCAATCAACTCCTAAAGCCTCAATGAAAACAGGGTCAAAACACAATAAAGGGAGAGAGCCAGTGTGAGAGACCACCCAGGTCAGGGTGCATTTGTCAGGCATGCATCGCTCCATGCGATGTAAGGCTTCTCTTAGCCACTTCTGGGAGATTTTACCATAGGAATATGACTAACACAACACTTGGCAAAGCAAAGACTAATAGTGTGATTGTTCTGTCGGCTTCTCCCCTTCTTGAGCAATATCGTGCTGAGCAGTGTTCGAGTTAGCGATCTGAAAGGCCTTTTCATTATTGTATCGAAAACTCCTCTGACTGCAGATCTCTTAATCAAAGGACTTTTATGTAAAGTCACATTTTTTCCAAAACCAGAAAAGTTCAGGCTCAGAGCATAAACATTAGACTCATTATTTAGAAATAGCAAGTAAGTCCTTTGGGTTCTGGTATCAGATCAAAGCTAAAAAATTAAATTGCTTCAGAAAAAAAATTAGTTCATTTTGGGAATCAGCGTATTTCTTGTTTTCTTTTTCATTATGTAGCTAAAAAAGGAATAGTGAGATTCTGTCAGTGGTTTTCAAGTGTTTTCCAAAACTGGATGGATGCTGCATGCTAAGTACTTCCACAGCATGTGGAGGCAGAAAATATTTTGTTGACATGACAATAAAAACATTCTGCAGACTTATAGCATTATTTTCTCCATCACTATTTGCAGCCACAAGAAAGCAGCATGATCACCACACTCCTGTGGAATATAAACCTGTTCTCAGCTGGCATTGCCTTTGAACTGAAGTGTTGGAGCCTGTCCTGACATGCGGAGGATGAGATTTCCTTCCAGGCTGTGGGTGAGACTTGGGAAGTGACCTCAGTTCAGCAGAGTTCCCCACCAACACATGGCCTGACCACGCTGTCCCAAAGAAATCACTCCTTTTGGGGCTGTTCCGTGGTAAGTTATTTTACTAATGGTAGTTTTGGCAAAGATAATTAGTTTATTATTGCCAGGGGGTTTAGCCCCACTACTCTGGTAACCAGTGCTATCCATCTTCCTCCAATCCTACCTATACTTCCTACCTTCTCCTCTGTCACCAAGGAATGGCTTTCAGTGCTTGTTCTGTGGGAAATGCGAGTTGTGTCCATTACTCACCCACAGTTTCCCTGCTTGGCTGTTTCGTCTTTTCACTTCTCAGTCCTCATCTGAACAAAAATGTTAGTAATGAGAGGCAAACAAGCATAGCAGGGCCAGCTACACACAGACCCCCAAGTGTTGAGGGGTCATATAATTTCTTAAATGAATTTGTCACATGATAACTCTTTTTTTCCCCTCCTCATTTACTGAATAATTGAAACTTCATAGACATTAAGAATCTGAAACATGCGTAGCAGTCATTTATATACAGCCTTTTCTCTGCAAACTGGGGTTTTTGTGGGGGAGAGAGTCCTGTGAACACTGGAGAGAACAAGCACCTGTTTCCCACAAGTGTTACAATTCCCACAACTGGCACGAACAGTTGATATTCAGGGTATAAACACAAATTTTCCATCAACGCATTGCCAGATTAGCTGTGTTGTCCCCAGTTAAACCTCCTCAACCAAAATATAAATAAACCTTTCCAAACGATCCAACCTTGCTCCCTCTCATAAGTTCTGCCTTCATCTGGCCTAACTTCTGCCTGAGTCTTTGCGATGGGCATTTCCTGTGGGCTCAGCACTTGAAGAGCTGCAACTACTCTTGTAGATTTGGAGGCCTCCAACCGGTAGGAGACAAGGAGGCCCAAGAATGCAGGTGGATGAGCCTGGTCCCCTGGGTTTTACGGAGTGGGAGACACTTTGCTGTCAGATTTGGCACCATGCTGGCGGGAAGGTCCCTGCTGAAGTGAGGGTATGTGACTTGACCTTGTCAGTTCAGCAACAAGGGAAGCAGGTACAGAGAAATCCAAGCTTCAGCAGACAAGACTGCACTCTGCTGTTCGCTGCTCTTCGGCAAACGTAGCAAAGGGTAGGACTGAGCTGATGCTGAGCTGGCAGCAATACTGAATCTCTTAGAGTTCATGTTCTTTTGTCAGTAAGGAAGAGCAATATATAAAAATGTTTTCTGGCAACTTGCTTCCGTGCTGCCATTCATCCCTGACCTGTTATTTGGGAAGCTGCTACTTGAGAAAGCAAAATATAAATCAGTGTACAGTAGAAAAATAACTTGAAACTCTGTCTCGAGGCAGGGACTCAGAGGAGAGCAGGGTCCAAACTTTCCTGCTAGTTTAGTAAAATGGTGTGATATTGTATATTAAGCAGGGGAAAGGAAAAAGACAAGCTCTGCTGCAGGTGTTGCTGGGCAATGGGAAAAGGCTGGCTGGGAATAGACTCTCTGGGAGAAAGAAATGGGCTCAAGGAAGCAGAAGTGGTTCTTTCTTAGATGGCCTTTCCTTAATGACATGCAACACCGTCTGATGGAGCTCACTGATCACACCATCACACTTTCCACCACAGGGAGATTTTGTGTTACAGATCCTTGAACACGGTGAGCTGGTGCTGGAAGCCAAGCAAGCAGCTGGGAAAACACACCATAGCCGAGGGAACTCTGCACAGGCACCAGACAGGGGTCTGGACGTGGAGGCCCAACCTCCAACATCCCTGCACTCCATTCCAGTGATAACACAGCATCGCCTCCACACTGCCGCCTTCACATCATCACCGAAAAGCTGTTTTTTAGGAAATGGGAATAACACCAACACAAATTGCTCCCATCTGAATTGTTCATGGACCTTCAGACACCATCAAAGTCAGAAGCACAGCGTGTTCGCGGCCAAAATCACTCACTCCATTCTCACACTGGGAGAGGGAAGGGTCAGCACTAAAAAGATTTTATTCTGTGTTTGAAGCAAACTCGCAACCAGAGACCCATCTTTCTTTCTGTAAGAGAGCAAATTGGCCATAGCTGCAAATGAACTGCAGGGATCTACTACAGACCGAAATAAAAATTTTATTTCATTGCAATCAGAAATTTCAGAATTAAAGGAGAAGAAAACATTGATTTAAAGAGTTAAGCATTTTTATGACCTTATATTTAAAAGCATCTGTCTGTAAACATGGGGAAGAAAAGGATATTATAAGCTTTTGAGGAGCACATAGGAGTCTAAGGCCCAGGGAGATTTCTTGTTCTCTGCGTCTCTGGTCACCTAAATATCTTTTAAACTCTGGCCTGCCTACATTTTTGCAAGGGGCAGAGATGTTCCACTTGCTTTTATACCCAGGCTTCACCCCTCAGTGCTCCACTTGTTCCCTGCACACCTTGAGTCCTGGCTGCCACTCTTTGCCTCTGTGTCCTGAGCTTCTTACAGCAGTTTTCGTATGTCTCTGGGCTGCAGTCTCTCTCTTGTTTCATATCTGAACCTACCCCTTCCTTCCATATCTGCACTTATAGAGTATCTCTTCTTTTCTGGTATTACTTACTCCTAATCACTCTATAATTACGTTGTGGAGCCCTGTCAGGCTCCTAGAAACAAAGCTTGTATGAAGGATGCCATGCAAAATGGCCCTGTATCTCAGGGGAAATTGCGCTATGGCAGGGATGAGGAAGTTGTTTGATCATTACTCTTATCTGTAACAAATTGCACATAATAACCTTTAATATTTTCTATCCGATTTTGTTCCTCAGACAGACACAATTTTTCTGAAAATTAAACTGCAGTTAAAAGAATCATCTAAGTATATCTGAGTCCCCAAAATAAGATACTTAAATGTGCATTAAAGAATAAACAAATCACTAGTTCCCTGAATGTGGCCCTTGTTTCACTGCCCTTGACATAGGCTTTGGAGCTCCAAACTTTTGTATTGACTTAAGATAAATGCTGCAAGACCATAAGCAATCCATTGTTCTTATGGTACCCAATAATCTAGTCCTTTTATTTAAATACGATAGTAAGTAATCCCAGAGCCAATGAAAGCATGGAACCGACTAGGTGCTACGTTCCACAAATACTGTATTGCACAGAAGAGTTTAACTCCTTATCTGAAAAACAGTTGGCTGTGACCGTATTAACAATTATATTATCAGTTTTACTTGGCAACATTTATGTGTCAAAATGTATCATGGGTTTCGCAGCTTAGTTCCAGAAATAGGCTGTGATCTGGGTGACATCATGCCTCTCCATAAAACCCTCCTTTTTTTTTTTTTTGCTTTTCATCCTTCCATAAACACTTGTGCTCCCAGCCCTACGCTGAGTCCACTCAGGCCATTAAGGCATAACGAGTTCTTCCCACCGTTCAGTGTTGCAGCTTGTCAGGAGGGTTGAAAAGTTTACCAAAACAGCACATTCTGCTGCTGAGGGACAGGAGCCTTTGTGGCTCTGCTACGGCAGAGCAGGAAAAACACAGGGACCGTGTTAAAACCATGACCATTGCGCAAGGAAGAGGCACCAAAGGCTGTTGGTGGCTGAACTGAGCTGTCTGTACACCGCATGATGTCAAAGGATAAGAATGTGTTATGATTGGGAGGTGCAACTCCCTCCCTCGAACCTCGTCCCTGGGTGAGCCGAGCAGAGAGCTTAGCCTGGGGCACGGAGGAGAGGTAGGATGGGGGAAACATTGTGAAAAGCCAGGAGCAGGCAGAACTGAAAGCCTCCTCTCGGAAGTCTAACTGGGGTTTTTATATGGCGAGGAACAGGATTCTTAAAAACGAAGCGTTAGAAAGTGGCGTTGTGAAACCGCATTGCAAAATTCAACTCGTTGAGGTTGCAAAGAGCTACGCAACAGCCTGTTGTGTTGGAGCAGGGAGTCAGGGTGACGTTTGATGATTCATGAGCAAACAGTGCTCTGTCTTTCCAGTTTGTTTGTTTGTTTGTTTTTTCGTTTCAATTTTTTCACAAATATATATCAGGGGAAAAAAGAACTCTGTAATTCTTTTATAGCATTCAAAGAAGAAAGAACGGAAGACACTCTGCTCTCTGTGTGTCAATCCTTTCCTTCAAAAACTGGTGAAGGCTGAAGCGTAAGGAAAATTTTTAATAAGTTGTTATGGTCAATTTCATGTCTTCATAAACAAAGCCCCAGACCAAAACATTTTCCTTTATTTTGAAGGGCCAGTTTCCTGGATCTCAACATAACTGGCTTTTACCTTCAAAACCTAGGCAGTTATAAGGTGAGGGGAGAAAAAAAAAGGCACAAACAAAAAAATCCACCACTGAACTGAAAAGCTGTCTTGGGAATCACACAGGAAAATTAAAGCAACTAACCTAAATTTTGAAATTGAGTGTTTGGACCACATTAAACTCTGGGGTAGTGTTACTCAAGTTTTAGCTGTTCCAGCTTTGATTTAATTTACTTTGGAAAAGAGTTAAGCAACAGTGAAGTTAAGGCACTTCTGTCAGTAGCTGAAGAGAAGCTTTATAACATACTTTAAACTCTTCAGGGTTTTTTTTGGAAGCTTCTGTGTACTTCTTCCTGCAAACAGCTCTTCGCTGGACAAATGGCATCTGAATGTTGGGATGTTCCTATCAATTCCTACAGAAGCTCGGAAGGTACACAAAGCCCAAAATAAAGATATGTTTAAGAATTTCTTGGAGGGTTTTTTTTTCTTTTCCATTTCCTTTTTTTCCCCAAAAAAGCCAGAAGCAAAATAAAAATAAATAAATTAATTAATAAAGAGAGAGGGGGGAAAATACTGTGGAATTGCAGAACAAATAAGATAGTAAAATAACAGAACTATTTTTTAATAAGCTGGGAATTTGCCTCAGTATGCAGTTCTTGGAGGAGGGGAAGTTTCTGTGAGCTGGCCAGATTCCCCGTTGCAGACATATGGACACCTGGAAGAAAAGACAAAAGAAAGTTTTATTCTTGTATAATCCTAAGGTTACATTTTTGTGAAAGCATAAGCACCCCTTATTGAGGAAAGCTTGAAAGATTGCAGAGCCTGTAAATTGCAGGTTTTGTAGGTTAAATGATAAAGAGGAATAAAATTGGGATCTTTACTCTTCCTGTGAATGGAGGATAGCTCCTTTAACACTGATGGAGCTACAAAGTTGGAAAGTTGTTTCTGAGGGGATGGTCCAGCTGGTGAAAATAAAATACACTGGGAAAAATGAAGTGGAGATGGGAGGGGAGAGAAAGGGGAAATTCTATAAATAAAACCTATATTTGAGTTAAACTCTTCTTGATCTTTAATGAGTTATGTTTCCTAAGGGAAGAGAGGAATAAGAACTGTGATGAGGAAGACAAATACTTGTTGAAAATTCAGAAGATATTTTCCATGGTCCCAGCCTTGAGGCTGAATGGGAACAGAGCTGGACTCGCCTGAGGGAAAATCCAGGATTAATGAGGAAACCTGTACAATCTAAAAGAGAAGAGAGATGCAGAGGTGTGTTTCTCTCAGTGAGACTGAGCACAGGATAGAGGAGGGTTAGAAGCTAAACATTGTTCATGTGTCAACTTCTTTTCAAATACAAGCTATGGAAAGCTTCTTAGCTCTGTGATGCTTTTGCTGATCTTTCTAAACCTGAATTAGTTAGCTGTTAATTCCCTATCATGAATATCTATTTTAATCTATTAAATGGAGGCTAGGACTAGCTGGGGGAGGGATGGGAGGGAGCTCTGGAGCTCCACAGCATCTCCTGGAGAGGTGATACAGAGCCTGTTCCAGTGATGTGATGCTGTAGGGGTCCAGAAGAGGCTGGGCAAGGGAAAGAGGTAGCAGTTGATGCAGTTTATTCTGGGCTCTTTTTCAGTATGAGATGACCTGAATTATGCCTAAATATTGGCAATTGGCCTCAGCTGCTTTACAGGGTTCTCTGGTAGCTCTGGGCACTCTTGCTGGGGACATCTGTGGTGAAAAAGCAACAGCAAAAGAGCTGGCCTGCTTCGTCAAATGTTCTCTGAGCTGTGTGTGCTACTGAATGCATTCAGCCTGTCAGTCACCTTTCACTGCTGAGATGCAATGGGACACTGCACGGAAATCTTCCTTGATGCAGGAGGTCTGGAAATGGACATGCAATGCTGCCCCTGATTTTAATAGGAGATGAATTTCAAGAAACGAGTAGGAGAGTGGGGAAATCTCAAACCTTCTCAATGCACCAAAAAAGAAGGGGGATATTTCCTTTCCTTCTGTTGCAGAGATTTTCTTAAAAATGAAGTTGTTCTGTTTTGGGCGAAGTATGTGCTAATGTGTATGGAAGTGTGTCATTCAACTAGATGTCATCCACCACTTGTGACACTCAATTTTTAAGGGAAATGTGTTTTGCCATCAGGACTTGCAGCACTATTACCAGTACTCATTTTCCTACTCCATGAGCTGCAACTACATCAACTTAAACAGCAAAGTCACTGTTACAAGGGAACATGTGATTATCTAAAGGCAATGTAAGTCACACGGTCTGCAGGTGTTTTATTGGAGTGCTTCAGAGGCACTTTCTCATTAGGGGTTGACACAGATGTGTCTGTAGATTTTAGAATTCATATTCATTTACCAAACCTTTCAACATGTGCTTGCTGGGAGGCATTAAAGACATTTCCATCCCCTCAAAAAGTGCTTGGATAGGCTGTGTGTGTGTCCTCAGGGGCTATTTGTGTGCTCCTGCATCAGGACTGCTTGTGGATGGCCCAGCCTCTGGCAATGGTAAGGATCGAGAATGCAGCCACCTAAATGGTATCTTTTTTTATTTCTTACATAGAGCCTTAGAAATAGAGAATCTACCAGAAAAATCATCTCTCTTTACAGTTAGAAACAACTAATTTCATTATATCTTCCAAATACTCAGTGAAGGCAGAAATACTGAAAAATCTGCAGCACTGAAAAATGAGACTTTTGAAGGCACCTTCTTCCCACTGGCACAGTGGAAACAGACATCGTGAAAATCAGTAGGGCTTTAGGTACACGGGTCTTGTATTCACTTGTCCACAAGATAAAGGTGGAGGTGAACCTCTTCATGCACTGAGTGTAGTGAAAAAGAAAGAGGTAAAGTCAGAAGTGTCCCCTTTCAAAAGGACCTGCCACACTAAGCTGAACTTGAAAAAAGACACAGTCTTACTAAATCACCAGTTTGAACAGAAACAGTGGATGTCCACCACTATAGAACAGTGGGCATTGATGCAGAAGAGCAGAAAACAATGTTTCTGCTCAGTTGGTCCCCCAGGTTTGCTTCACTCCGTGTCAGGAGCGTGGTAGGGCACCTCTGCCCATGGATCCCTTCCGTACTTGATGGTTTTCTTACCCCAGAACTGGGGCTGCAGGGAGCAGGTAACAGCACTCATGATCTGTCACGACCATGGGATTTTTGCGGTCGCTCACATCCTGTCCCTGGGTGTCACAAGCCAATGTGTGTCAAGTAAACACAGTCGTCAAACTTATCTGTTGACTTTTCTGAACAAGTTGCACAGATGCTCACCTCTCCTTTCTAAAAAAAGGATTGTGCTGCAGCCAACGTTGCTCTCAGAGCTCAGGAACAAATAAACGTGTGGCTCTCCTCCAAGGGGTTTTCCCCCCTGTTTCCTCACAATTGACAAAGAAGCCAATGTTGTTTAAGAGTAAGACAGGACGACAAATCCATGCATGTGTTCTACTTTGTAGCTGTCTGAGCCTGCTGCTGCAAGAGTTGTCTTAAGAATGACTGCATTATTATACGTTTCCTGGCAGAGACAATCCAAACTGATGCCCATTTTCTTCTATCTGCCCTGGGAACTGCAAGGAAAAGAACACACAATTGTACCTCAGATGGATTAAAACAGGAAATATCATCTAAAGTGCTGGAAAAACTGGTTGTCAAGAGAAAAAACAAAACAAACAAAAAAAAGAACAAACAAAAAAAACCCAGGTTAAAATAATAATTCAAATCTTACCAGTGGACAGATTTCTGTTACAGTTCATAAGTGGATGCAAAACTAACAATCTCAGTAAAGCAATTGTGTTCTGTTATGCCAAGTTGTGTCCCAAATTACTTCAGTTCATTCAGTGACATTCTTTGAGATGTCTACCAGAATGAAAAAATTGAGTGGGGATTGATTTTTTTAGCAGTTTGAAATAGGTATCCAGCAAAGGAAATCTTGGCCAATTAGAAAAACCACAAACAGATGTCCATCACATTTTCACAGCACAGTCTTAATGTTTGTCAGGATTTACCTAATAAGAAATGATAAATTAACCTAGTCCATCTCATCAGGGAACCTGTTTGGCTTGTATGCAAAGGAAACTGAGCTGTGGGATGGAGGGATCCCATGTAGTTTGTTGCAGCCAGAAAGAACTGCTTCTTTACCTTGTTAGCTGCTCTCCTGTGCCTGAAATTTCCCATGTCTGGGGAGTCAGGCTTGAAAGTTAATCTGGAAGGGCTACAGGGAGTTTGCTGTGGAAGCTGCTACTGTGAAGTTACAATCTGATAAGGGGCAGAGACAAGCCAGAGCCGGCTAACAGCTCTCTGCCTCCTCCTGCTTCTGCCACTTACCTCTGGCTGCCCTTCTCCCAGATTGTGCATAAGGACAGAGAAATATGGACTTGCAATTGTATGAAAACTCCTTTTAACCTCTGACACAATTGCTGGCTCCTCATATCTTAGAAGCCTACTTAAATTACAATAAAACACTCCGAAAGTCCCCCCTTCTTCCTCCTGTTTCCTGTAACTAGAATTATGCTCTACCCTGACTCTCATAGCAACTGTGGGTTTATGACCTACTGCATGTCAAGCAGTTCCTCCTGGAAGGGCTGTGAGTGAATGAGAAACAGCAGCACTGAGAGAGCTGGGGAAGAGCTTGCACCTAGAAGAAAGGTCTGATGGCATCATCATTGAATTCTTTTGGTGAAGAGTGGAGTATGTCCTTGGATGCCCCGGTGAAATGGAGCCATCTGGACATGGTCCTCGGCAAACTGCTTTAGCTGACCCAGCTTGAGAGCTGGGTTGGGTATGATGACCTCCAGTGGTCCCTTCCAACCTCAACTATTCTTTGATGTGAACTCACTGATGAACTTTTTTTTGTCCAATCTATACAATTTCTCACTGCCTTAGTATCTCATGGCTGCAGGCCTCATTTCCGACATTTAGTTATCCATTTTATGTATTAGGAAAAAAAAAGACCTTCCTGCTTCACGCGTCTTCTGCTGAGACTTGCCTCAAACACATCTTACCTTGACAGACCTGTAAGTCTGACAGCACTCTCCATTTGGCCCATATTTTTAACTTAGGGGGAGGATTTCAGGGGAGTTGAGGGACTGGGGACTAGAATATCTTTTCTATTTTGCTTCCTGGGCTTAAATACATTGCTTTCTCTTCTTTTAAACTGGCAATTTTCCCATTGACACACTGGGTGGTAACATGGCCACACTGAATTCACACTCCCTCTTGGGTTCAGTGGAGACAGAATTTCAGGCAGTGTCTTCAGTCACATTGCCCTAGGTCAGCTCTAACATTTAGGACTTTTAAAAATGCCATGTAGGTCCCCTGAAGCTCTTCTTCCCACTGAATTAACTGATTTAGGAAGATCTGATCTTTGACTCTTGGAAAATTATTATCTGTATTCAGAGGGATGTAGATTCTAATGACTGAAGATTTTGTTAGATGATCTGATCTACTCTATGACTCACTCAATGTCATTTAACTACAAAGTTCTCTAACTCCTTGATTAAAAAATGTCTTATCTGTAGGCATCCAGTCACCATCTGAAGACTTCAGAAGATAGACAGATAAGAAGCACTCCTTCATCCCTTTGCTGTGTTTTTTTATAGACTTCATTCTGTTCTGTTCTCTTTACAACGTGTCTGCATACAGTAATGGGAATATATGAAATATAGGGAGAACTTAGTGATATGGAATCAAAATGAATGGTATCCCTCAAAGTTAGGGGCATGTGAAATTTATCAGTATATATTAAAGTGTTTTTAATTAAGGGAGAGAATTTCAGTAGGGTCATTTGGGAAAATAAACAAATGTGTTTTCACATTGCTGAGATTTTTGACTTTGTTTTTCAATTATCAAAGTATGTCAGCCAGCTCAGAGACCAGTGAGAATTCCACCCACCAAAACCAAATTATGTTTATAATGAACAGAAATGGTTGAATTCTGAGTTCTGAATTCTGATGAGAGTGTGTCAATCGCTTCATTTTTCAAAAGGGAAAGAATAGATTCTGATGTAAATATTGTCAAAGGCTCTTTTCCACACCAATTTTCAGTGTAATTAATAACATGTTGGTTGGTTTTGTTCATTCCTTACATACAGAGGTCTTCACAAAAGTTGTGGTTCATCCCAAAGTAGGATATGGTTTACATAAATATAACACCCAGAGAAAGAAAGCCATAAATCAGACAGTCTAGTTTATGATCGTAAAAAAGATATTACCTTTCCACTAATGCTTTGTCTTCTCTAGAGGGGGGAAAAAAAAGCCAATTTGTAAGAGACAACAAAAACATATTTACTTCAAAATGAGTCAGATGCAACTAGTGCATCTATCCAATCTCCACTAGCTATTTTGGTGTAAAAATACATAATTGTTTTTCCTCCTGTTAAGTCATATGCTAAGATCAGGAGGAAGATAGGGAGAAAGGTCAGTACAGATCAATCTTTAAGAGAGACAGATTGTTCATTAATGAGGGCAATAGACTTATCACCGCAGAAAAAATAAAATTTAGTGATTGTATCTGAGAAGTATGAATGTTTTTTCTTGTCAAATGTCATTCCCTTTAGAACTTGGCAATAGTAACTTAATGCAATTTTCTTTCATGTGAATTTCAGCTGGGCTGTGACTCTGTGTGTAATCTTTTTCTCATGATGGTAGTAAAATTTGACATATCAACTGTATATTTATAATAGAAATAAACTTCATTATGGCTCCCCAAAGGGATCTGATCTAAATCTCATTGAATGAAAAATGGAAAGACTCCCAGTGACTTCTCTGATCTTTGGTCAAACTATTGTAGCTGTAGAATTCTTTCACTTTCCCCCTTTCTGCTTTGCATTCAGGAACCACATGTATTTTAAATCTGTGTATTTGAGCCATCTCTTGTTTCATTCCCATTGTCTCACACAGCATTAGAGGTGCACTTGCAACGTAAAACTGAAAAATCATCACCTTGTTTCAGTGCTATTGCCCTGGCAGCAGTGTCCAAGTATGACAGCACTAAAATCTCCAGTTTACATTAGGCTGCATGGAGCAAATTTCACAGGAAGGCAACTGCTGACTTCGGCAGCATCACCAACAGTAACAAGGGAGTAGAATTTGGCCCCACTTCTGCAAAATAACTGTGGCTTTCCTTAGCAGTCTGATCATGTCATAATTCACTTTAATGCTCATGTGTATCAGCCCAAGGGCTTATATAGTTATTATGCCTGTCTCATCATGAAAGATGGATAACTCACACCTGAATACAAGAGTGGGAACTTGTTGTTTTGTTTAGATTTTAAACATTTTAAAATCATTATTAAATGAGCAAATTACATATGCCCTGCAGAAGAGGGTACAAGTCAAAGCTATCTGGATACTTCTTACTACTACTGCTTTGGATTTTGAAGAGAACCATAGAACCATCTCATTAGGAGGAAACCTTGATTAAAAGGGCTGTGTTGAATTTATCTGAATATAATGCAAGGAGTGAAAAACAAGGAGAAACTCATTGGACATACACTACATTCCGGTGGGATTTCAGATTATTTCATAGATCAATTAATACTTTATCCTGAGCCACAGGATCTCATATTCATGAGGGACTCTAATTATGCAGATATGTGTCAGGAGTGCTATTTACATACAGGTTTCTGAATAACCCAGACAATAATTTCTAGTTCCCAGAAGATGGGTGTCCCTTGGCTGGGGAAAAAGAGCTTTCCATATTAGATGAGTCAGCAGCACACATGAAAGCAACAAAAAATCAAATACTCTATGAAAACAAGTGGCAGGGAGATGAAGATATTTAAACCCTAGGGAAGGGGGTAAAAAGGATCTCTTTCACTTTCACAGCCTTATACCAAGGTCTTTGGAGGTTTGTAAAAGGAAGTATTAAACCCTGGGACTGTGGTAAAAGGAAGAAGATCCTGCAGACCTGGGATAATACAAGATTTCTTATAAAGGAAACTCGCCATGCTGGTGGAAAATCACTCAAAGACTCTGAGAAAGTTGTTTCCAGTCACCCCATGTTTATAGTAAATTGCTCAGTTCCCTCCCTACATCAGACCTTTAGTGTTAACAGGTATATATTTAACTTTGAGGATGGGGGGGTGTTGATTAATATGTAAGCAGATACCTGTTATAAATACTGTGAGTATTGCTTGTTGTAGCAACTAAAAGGAGTAGGAGTATGGGCCTGTAAAAGGCAGTTTCTTTTATTTTCCCTGTATTTTATGTTCATTATCTTTATTTTCTTTCTTCTCCAGCCAAATCAGCAACATTTGTATTAAAGTAGGTAATAAATGACTGCATTATTCAGGGCCAGCTCCATGCCTTGGGTCCCTGTTACAGCTGACTGATTGTATAGGTGTAACCTTCTCCCTCTTCATAACCAACATGTGATAATTAGATCAGCTTTACCTCCTGTGAAGAAAGGACAAGACAAGGGCTGAGTGTCCACATCTTGCCCTCTCTGACTCAGGAAAAACCAAGTTCTGAGCTGTCACTCACACAACTTCTGCTCTGCTGCTGCTTTGGCACCAGCTGCCACTGACACAGTTTCAGTTAATACTGAGATCCACAGCTTTGCTTTCCCACTTGCCATCGTGGTAGATGCCGTGTCCAAAAGACTTTGGGAGTTACAAATATTTTAAAATCCAAAGTCCTCCTTTGTCACAAGATTTCTGCAAGAAAAATAGATAAAAGTCAAGGAGGCAACAAGTGCTCCGATACTTACTGGCCTAATTGAATTATTCATGTCAGCCAGGGTCTTATACTTGTGTTTTCCCATGCAACAGAAGGTTTTAGCTGGAGGATACTTGAGTTGATGGTAATTGACCCATGCTGGCAAAGCTAATCCTAAATCAATATCATACACATGGCATTTACTTTCAACCCAGCCCAACCCAAAAACTCAGATTCAGGCAAGGTTGTGCTGTGCTGTACACTGTGTGATAATGTTCAGAGGCTACAGCAACATTCCTGAACCCAGATGTCTGTAAACTCTTGTCACCTGCTCTAATCCAAGTCAAGGTGGCACTTCTAGCATCTTCTACAGTATTTTATAAGTAAAAGGTGATAAACTGAGTTAATATCAGTTATTCCCTACAATTTTCTTCATGACAGTTATCTTGCACTTTGTCTGAATGTTACCCCCTCCTCCATCGTATTCCAGTGGGAATGAAATGCATCTCAGTCCTGTCAGCTCCTTAATCTCTTTCTTTTGCTACCATTATGGTCACCTGCCATGGCTCACTGACCTCGGTCTTTACCTTTTGTCAGAAGTTTGTCCTTTTGGAGTGAAAGTTCCCGGAGCATTTTATGAAACAAGTCCAAGGATTTGCAGGAAAGCAAAGGGAAATTTCAGACTGAAAGTGATGGAGGTTCTGACCGTAAACTCATGAGGATGGCAAGGAGTAAACGGGGTGATTCGTCCCACTGAAATGTTTCAACCAAGTTTGCAAAGTCATGGTTGGCAACTGAGGAGCAGGCAAGTATCGAAGGGAATCACGGGTTAAAGGGAGAAATCCAGGAAAAGAAAGTATCCTTGTGCTATAAAGAGGGGAGCTTTTAGCGAACACTCTCTACTCGATCATCAAGTCTTGCACTTTACTGGGGGCAGTGAGCAAAGCTGAGGAGGATGAAAATCCTTTCCCAAGCACTAATCACATTAAGAATTTCAAGCCTGGATGCCAGGAGGGTGATGAATAAGAGCTAAACCACCTTGATGGATCTTGAAGTTTCACTGGAATTTCCCTTGCCTTGAAAATGGAGTCCAGCCACGATAAGAAGTGCCAGAGCTTTCTTCACTGATGGACCTTCAAAGAGATTCCTCCTTCAAGGTGTATCAGACATGAGACTCCAAGGGGAAGGGGGGCATTGGGGCTTTATTGAGGCAGTAGTTAAAATTTTATTTTTATCTCTTGTCCTGAAGACAACAAAGCTGCACGTCTCATACAGATGTGTCAGACCATTTCAGAGACGGACCACGGCTGAAGCCACCCACTCCATCCCTGGCAATCCTCCCTCTAAAAGACCCCCTATCAAAAAGATTTGTGAAGCAGCTGCCCCAAATTTTCCATCAGCACTTGGTCTTTTTTTCCCTTAGCCCAGCACATTTAGGAGCCTTTACAAATATTAATGCAGGACTAAATATCTGCTATAACCTTATTGGGAAACTGAGATTCTGGGAAAGCTGGAGTGTGTTTGCAATTTTTAAAACTTCTTTCATAGATTTTTTTTTGTTTCCTCATAAGGAACAGAACATTAACATTTAACTGATTAGGTGTTTTCTTGATGAACTTAATAGATTCACAGAAATGGATGGGGGGAAAAAGAAACAAGCAGACTTTTTGTATTTTTAAAGTCCACTTTGTTGATAAATTGGCTTTTCTTCAGTAATGTGATGTTGATTTTCCAGCACACTTTGGAAACACTTTTGTCAGTCCTTCCAGTGCTTGCAAATATTTTGTGACCAGACTGGTATCCCATGTGTGCAGTGACTGGTGGAACACCTGAGAATGGTTCATAGCTCAATTTGTTGCATAGGGACCAAAAAGTTCCAAACCTGCAGGGATTTCATGCACGAACCTGCTCAAACCACTTAGTTCCTTTTCACCTCAGGCTACAGCTACGCCAAACCCCCAACACACTAAAGGTATTCTCTGACCACCTGGAACATCTTCACAGCCATGTCTACAGGAGATTTCCAGCTCAGTCTGGGAGCATGTGCTGAATCCAAGGCATAAATACAAAGTCACCAGCACTCACCTTCCAACCCCTGCCCTTCCTGGGCATGACTGGGATTTATCCACAGGAACCGACCTCTGCTGCTCCAGCAAGTCCAGCAGCATTAGCTCTGTCCCCTGCTCTCAGCTAGAGAGACCTTTTACCCTCACTCAGGTCCTTCCTTGGGACTTTGCTGAAATAAATTCCCCTCCAGTTATTGCTTGACCTTCACAAGATTTCATGTGCATTAAGTTTTTATTTTGCAACCTGCAGACCACTTTGGCTTTCTGGTTTAAATGTGATCTAGATGCAGGGCCAGTCTTGCATGATTTTGCCACCAGATCGTAAAAGCTACCAATGAAATATAAGTTGTGTTGAATGAAAATTGAAGACTCATCTAATGCCAAGTCAGCACAACATTTTAAAGAGGGCCTAAGAAAACACAGTTGGTTCTTGTCTGAAATAAATAGGTATAATTGCTAAAAGGAAAACTACACAAAATATGTGTGCACTTCAAAACAACTGACCTTTGAGCACACCACCCTGTGGTCACATGAAAGCAGGGAAAGATGTATTCTTTCACTGAATTGACAGTGATGTTTATAGGCACCTGGGTCATGAACCAGCACACTTTCACTGGAACTCCAAGCTCATCTTGGCTGGATCCTGTTCAGTAAACAGGTCTGTGGAAACAGAAAGATTCCCAAATTTTTCTAGCTTTTTCCAATTGCATTCCTTTTTCTCTTTAAATTCCTGAGTCCTCTTCTGAAAAGTTTTCAGAAGGAACAGATGGAAACAATATTTTTTTTACAGATGAGAGGAAACCTAAACTAGACAGATCCCACCCACTCTACATGCTTTACTTGTTTTCTTACCTGGTTGAGTAAGTCTGTTATAAGCAGGTCCCTTGCTCGTATTGTATTTGTGGTGTAGATGAACCCTCATTGCAAAGGAAGAGCATCACTCTCATGAGTCATCAGATTAAGTACCTCAGTAGTTTAATACTTCCAAGTTGCTTTGGACCGAAGGTGTGAGGATCTAATTAGGTCTTAAATTTCAGTGACTGACTCTATTTGCTCTTGTCTCCTAAGCAATCAAAAGGAGTGGAACAATAGGAGTGGTGATTAGCTCTCCCCAGGAACTCTGGCAGGGATATTATCTACCTAATGGGATTAGTATGATGAATACCTCTATAGTGCAAAGCTAAATAAGAACGTGTTGATACCGTGACATAAATAAATAAATAAATTAATTAATTTTTAAAGAGTCAACATGATTGGAATAAGAATCCATCTGTCTGCCTTCACATATGATCTTATTGCCAAGGGATCCATGGTCCTGTAGAAAAGAAGGGGTTTTATTTTCTTCCCTGTCCTGTAGCTCCTCCCCAGCTCCTCACCTCAGCTGACCTATGACAAGCACCTTCTACTCTATCTGAAAGAAAAATAAACAATTCTTGTGCCCTCATTGTACAAAAGCAAGTTTAGCTGGTGCTCCAAGGCCCTGAACTGGGAAAAAATTGATTGATTTACAGTACAAGGAATCTCACGAGGAGTCTCTTATATCAGCAGGTTGTAGATTTAATTCTGCTGAAAATAACTTTCTCATCCCCCAAGCATAAATTAATGAATCAGTAATTTACTGAGTCAGTAAATGCTAAATCTTTCAATAGAAGGGAAAAGGGGAAAAAGAAGTATTCTTCAGAGGAGCATTAATGTGTTACCCTCTTTATTTGGTGCAATAATCACATTAATTAGAGCAAACTTTAATTAAACTCTTTTCACCTAAATTGACTCACAGAATTGCAGTTATTAACAATAAGAACACTAATGGCTCATATATGCTGCAGTGGGTTTTAACAACAGCTGTGCTAACTGTGAGAGCTTGCACCCCACAAGTTTTTCAGAATCAGCAAGTGGGTGTGTTGCACCCACTGGACTGACAGAAATGTCACTGTTGTCCACGTTGTTTTTATTCCTCCACTTTCTCCACAATAGCCTGACTCACTGTATACTTGTCTCCTTTGTCTAGCTTGACATTTGGTCCCACGTGACCAAATAGTGTCTGGTTTGAGGTAACCACGTAGGAGTTGGTTGTACTTCAGGTTCTTTTTTTTCTTTCTTTTCTAAACAGGTCCACTTGATAACAGAGCAGTGAGGAATTTCTGAACGCCACAGGGGCACCCACTGTGGAAAAGAAGCCCCTACCTACATTTTTATGGTCTGTCCACACATGAAAAGGTGCCTTTACAAGATGTCCTTCTTCGTACTCTAAACATGAAACCTGTAATTAAATAGGAAAAACGAAGTTACCGAGCAGTAAGTACTAAAAAAGTTCCTGCTTCAATAGCGTTCTGTTTCTAAGAGCTCAGGTTGGCCTGAAAGGATTGAAATGGTGCAAAAAAGCAGGGCACAGCTATTTCTAGAAATCGTGGAAGTGATCAGAGCCCCTTGACGCCAGGAGCTGGAATTTCCAGGCAGTAAAGCAGCACTAAGGTAGACTATATCTGATGCCAAGGAGCTCACAACTGTTCTTAATTCAACCACAAATAAGTGCATTTCAGCTAGTATTAAAAGGTTGAATTAAGACAACAATAGCAAGGACAGTCGGTTGAGGACAGAACTCCAGACCATCAAGCCAAGTTTTGCCCATCTGAAAGTCTCTTGGAAAACAGACAGAATGGCATAAACAGAGATCAAAATGATTTAGCTCTGGAAGGTCTTGTTTTCCCTCTCTTTTGCAAATTAAGGCACTTCAAAGTATAGAAGTTCTTGTGATTAGACTAGATTAAGTTTTTAATTACTTTTGCAATGTTCCTTAAAAAGAACCCTGAAATAGAACAGTAACTATTACTTACATATAATACACATTTTATAGTCCTCCTAATTACATATATTTCACCAATAGCTATTATGCACAGTCAATTAAACATGCACTTAAAACACCTTAAATTGCATACCATGGACCATACCAAGTAAATAAATAATTACGGAGCTATTAAAATGCAAATTCCTAACATAAAGGGGCAATTATGGAAGAAGAAAGTATTTCAGTTCATGACTTATTGACCATATCAGCTTTTCTGGTGGGTCTTTCTGCATTAATGTGAATGTTGCTGACACAATAGACACAGCAGCAAAAAGGCTTGTTTCGGTCAATGCCTAATTACTTACAGCTTTGAGATCCTGAGGTCTTTACTTAATGGATTTTAATGACTCAGAAAGAAAAAGGAAGCCCTCTGCACACCCAAAGACTTCATAACATTCTGATGAACAAACTTCATGCATTTTCTCTGTATCTATCTTTGCCTATCATTCAAAATCAGTCAATTTTTCCCTTTTTTCTTTTTATCAAATTTAGCTCACAGAAAAGGAGCCATTCTCTTTGTCAGACTCCTGTCAGTGAAATCTGAGATTAAATGGAGGTTGGACATCAGAAATTGGCATAGATCCCATTAGGGTTGTGATCTTTCAGCCTACAGAGCTGATGGATGGACTCCTACTTTGGATTCATGGAGCTGCCTTTCACCTCCAGCTTTAGATGTTCCTCCTGACTTTGGAACACAAAGCTCAGCAATGTGACCACCCTGTCCAAGAGCTCATCCAAAGCAACATCAGAGATTATCTCTTAAAACACTTTTTAATTTCCTCAAACATGTCATTGGATGTTCATAGAAGGAGGTGTCCTGAAAATGCTGTCCAGGGAAGTCTTTGCAGTGTTTTGCTTTGTTTCAGGGCCACTTTTTTTCCTGTTTAAATCCTGAAGACACAAATTGCAGTTCAGGAGTTGTTTTCCTTGGTTCAGCAGCAAGTTTGGTATATCCGTAGTTTCTCTGTGCTAATAATCAGATACAGAAACAAGTCCCTAGTGCCACACAAAGCAGGGAAGACTATGGACTCTGAAAATAGCTCAGCCAGCCTGACAGAACACCAAGGTTCACATGCTGCTTGCAGTCCAGCTCTCCCAAAACCACAGCTCAGCCAAACCCTGAAGGAGCACTGAGGGAGGACAATGCCATGCTCTGCCCTTGCTGGCTGCGTGCCTGCAGGACACTACGGTGGGAAACTGGTCCTTTGGGTCTGACCTGCCCCAGGTCTTCTATCACACAGGTCCTGGCTCCCCAGGGCTGTCCCACCAGGCAGAGCTCTTGCATCTCCCACTTGGTGCTGTGTGGAGTTATCAGCTGTTTTTCCAGCACGCTCTGTGAGATCTGTGTTAATTCTGAAACACTGCACTTCTTGTTTGTTTCCCTGTCCCTACACACGCCAGACCAGTGAACTCACTGTATAAATGAGAGAAACTGTTGCCTTTTAGAGCATGTACAGTAGAGCTGTGTGTGTGCATTACTACAAGATATGTGCTTAGCCATCAGCTTCTTTTGTCTCTTTCCAAATGAAAACTAACATGCAATGTATTAAGGATCATTTTCCTTTGCAGCAAGGCATGCTGTGTATGCTGAATGAATTTTATTCATATAAGGAACTGACTCAGATTTCTTAAGCTGATAGTGTTCTCAGTATTACCTTAAAAGTTCTCTCTAAAATGTTCAAAATAAATTTTGAAAACTAAACTTTCTTACAAACACATTTTTCAAGATGTATGAGGAAATTTCTATGCATTCCTGCTCCTACAAATTATATTGGTATTATTTTATTGACATTGTTTTCAGCTTTGTTGCAATAAGTTTCTTCTGATGCTGTATTCTTTGCTATGACTTGGCTAGACTTGCCCAGAAAACCAAAATTAGAAAAAGAGTTGCAGTTCAGGAAATATTTATTGCTATACTAATTGCATATAAAAGTAATTTTTACAAATCATATATTGCAAAATTCCTCCAGGAAAAATAAATAAAAAGAAAAAAAAGAAAACACACAGTGCTTGGAATAAAACAGCTGGTTACCTTTCAGTTTTATTGGCATGTACGATGTGATTGCATCAAGCCAACTCCTTAGCTAATGAAAACTAGCAAAGCTGTACTGCCTCCAGTACCCACGGCTTTAACCAGAAATAAATCTTTGGCTCTTTCATTGTATGTGCAAGGCAAATAAATTTAAGGGTATTTCTTTTTAAAGATCATTGCTTAATGAGGGGAGAAAAAAAGACAAAAACTACTGGCTTAAAGTTTTCCCTTTTAGGGAAGTAGTGCACTCCAGGGATAGCATCTCACTGAGTCCATCCAGCAGATGCTTTGTGTCGTGGTGGAACCCAAAGTGTGTGGGTATGGATGGAAACAGGCAGTGAGCAGGAGATGATCCCACACCTTGTGGTGTGCAGTCTGAATGTTACCGTAGTGTACTGATTATTATTTCTTCAGTTTACTGATTATTATTTTAAAGCTTTTGCTTTCTAATTGCTCATGGCTATACAAGATCCCATCTTTAGTCAGTGGAGCTTCCACTAAGTGAAACCAATGTTGTTTCTTAAAGCCCCTGCCAGGCTGGAGATACACTTAAACAAGGCGAGCCAAAGAGGGAAAATACTGAAAAAGAAAAAACGTGACCCTGTACACATCCTGTTATCTCTCCAATAACTTCAACTTAAAAAGGTTAGAGAGGGAACTCATCTGATATTATACGGTTTTCCGATTTAGGAAGAAAGAGAAGTTCCTCATAGTACCATGGGAATGAATGTAACTGGTTTCAGTACATTAAGGAAATCATGTGTGGCATTCTTCAGTGAAAAAAAAAAAAAAAGAAAATTCCTCTGCTTTTCCTTAGCTCTCAGTTTTCAACTCTACACTTTGAAAAACCATGTGGGTCATATCTAATTAAATGTGGACTCCTCTGATAAAGCATCTTTGCCTTGGTTTGGATAGCAGCAATCTGTAACTCTGATGTGATCAATACTTCCAGATCTACAATAGACATAATGTGTTCTGTAAGGCACACTGGGCTGGGGCTGTGAGATCTCCATGTCAGCTCCTAGCCGAGCAACATGGACCCAGCATGATTCTTGTCTGCCCAGTTTGGGTTTCCCCCATCAATGAAATAACTTCTCCACCTCAAGGTACTACAGGCTGGCTGAAATATGTTAATGAATGTATGGTGCTTAGATGAGTATGTGGATAGATAAGTGAAAAGAGGATTAAAACTCTTCATTTCATTAATGTCTCAGTCTTTAACTGCCACTCCACGCCAATAAAATGTTAGAAATATATAATGTACTCACATCATGTTATCTTTCATGCAAATGTTAAAAGAACCACAGTAACCTATTTAAAATATGCATGAATACATATAGCATGTTTACATTGGTAAACCCAGTCTGTTTGTACTAGGAAACATTTTTAGCAAATAATTTTATTTATAGCTTCTGTGCAAGCATTCCAGACATAGATGGTCTGTAAATTCCAGAAGACACTAGTTAAAAGGGAATTCTTTAACCAAAAAATGAAACTAATAATATCCCCCTGAGGTGCTAGATACTGCTCCAGCTGATACCAAGTGTTAATCTTTGGAGAAGTGAACTCATTTTTGTTTTGACACCAAGATAATGCTCTATGATTTCACAGTGAAAACATTATCTACCCCTGCTCTTTCTACCTCCAATAAAGTTTTACAAGCAATAAAGAGGCCTGGAGATCAGCTATCTTCCAATTGGTGCCGTTGAAGGTTTCCTTTTGATGCCTACCGCACAGAAACCTCCCCAGGGAGTTATTGCAAGGAACACTTTAATACCCCTTCTCAATTTAGGTATTTAGTCTGAGCTACGGAGTTGGGGGATAGACAGGCACTGGGAATGGCACGTTCATTAAGGGAAAGAATATTCCCAGATAGGAGGAAATCCAGGTTAAATCTGAATTAAAAACAACTTCTGTTTTCTGAGTACTGGTTGTTTTCTCCTTGGCTGCTCCTGACTTGGTCCCTTCAGAGGCTGGTAACGCCCAGATGTTGGTGTCATCCCCAGGTGGCAAAGCAAGAGCTTGTAACAGGCTTCACTCTCACATATAATGACACTGGAGACAGGGGAACTCCCACTTCCTACCCTAAATAACTCTCTTGGGAACGATCCAGTTTGTTCTGAGCCAAGCGCCATGTCTTTTCTAACTGGTATAGCTTTCCTACTAAAGTAGCAATTAGGAGAAACATTGCCAATTAGCTAATTGCATTTCTCACAGCTGCCTCAGTACAGATTGCCTTATATGTCATAAACTTCTCTACAGTTTATAAATTACTTATCTCGGAAGTATTTTTTATAAGCAATGTGATCATTTATACTTTAATTCCAGGAAAGTTGTTGCTTTCCTGTTCCAGCCCGTGTAGAACAATGCACCCAACCAGATTTCCTCCAGGGGTTTGCTAGCCCTACACTCAAAGAGACCTGAACAAGAGCCACAGCACCCTCCAGCTCAGGAAATAAATCTCAGTTGCTGCTGCACACCGGAGAATATCCACAGGGACACATCTCCATAAAGCCATGTTCTTCTAGTCTCCTTGAGCATCCACTTCTGCCCACTGTCAGGAACAGGATATGGCTCTATATGGCCTGTAAGAGCTGGAACTCCCCAGAATGGCAATTCTTGTCTTATTATGCTCTATAGCTTTTAGCTGGTGTGCACAGTCATGTTAGTCACTTCCTCCCCTTCCTCCTGGAGCCTGTTCCAGGAAAGGAGGAACAATACCCCCTTGGGCAATTCAGTCCTCACCTGGCAGGCGACACAGTGCAGTGGTGGCACGTGGCACTGGGACACTCACCCAAGCACGACTGCCCTGAGATGGAGCAGGAGCATGGAAGAGCATAATTAGGAAGAGCCTAATCTGAGGAGATGTTCAAGATGATGTTCAGACTTCCTAAGATTAACTTGAATTCTTAGGCATCCTCTTATCTCCCTGATCCAGTATAACAAAAGCTGTGGTTACACTGCCGTAATGTGAGTAAAGCAGAGGGATTGAACTAATCTGCAAATAAAAAAATGCTTCCACTAGAATAAAATGGCCTAAGCTTTGTGCACAAGGTCCAGTCTGTGCTGCAAAAGGATTTTTCAGGGAGTGTACAAGTAGGGTTTGTTTCAAACTTGCCCAGTGTTCACTTAAAAGTTTTGAACTTCCACCGAGGCTAGGCTCAGATATAATGAAATCCAAACTCGGCAGCAATTTGTAGAGGATGATTCTGTATGGGCTGGTGGGTGGAATTGCAGGACACTGGGGAAATTAGGCCTTCCTTCAGGTACATGATGAAGAACATCTACTCTACCTTGACCAATCCTATTGCCTCCAGTGGAAAATGCAAGCCCTCCCATGGCTCATTTCATCTTTCTAGTCTACATAAATGAGTTATTATGAAGGCAAATGACAAACCTCCCATTCCACATGAGGAATCACAAGCCCATATCCTTTGAGAACTGGAGGGGTTAAACTTCTTTATTCCATCCAAAGGAGAGCATAAATGGTCTTCTTTAACTAAATTGTCCACAGATATATTATTTAAATCCAGGAATAATTCTCATGTTTTCCGGAACTGTACTGATTAACCTTTTTTATCTCCCTGCACTGTATCTTTTTTAATTGCTTTTCGTTGTTTTGTGTGACTTCAGGTCCTGCCAATGTTTCAGTGCAATTGCTAAGTCCTGCACATACTTAAAATGATATGCTTGAGCTGTCTTTCATCTGAAGCCAAATGGGTTTTAATATAGTTATCTCTTTAAAAGCAGTGTTCCTCCTCCTCTGCTGCTTCACCAAAACAGGGCAGGCAGGAATTTCTTCATCCAACTTTCATTCACGAGCTGGCTCATAGTAGCTGTTGCAGACAATGAGATCCAAACCCCACTGAAAGTAACACAGAAAAATCCCATTGGCTTAAATGGTCATTGCATCAGGCCCAAATAGCTTTCTGAACCTTTATCTAAGTTTAGGGACCTTCCAAAATATTTATAAAGTAATACCACTCCTTGGCTGGCTGAAACATAACCTTTCACATTTGCAGAGACTGTGTTCTTTTACATAGCTGGATGAAAGGTACTGGAGACCATACTGAGGTTCCTAAAAGCAGAACAGAAGACCTTTATTTTAAACCTGCTCATTAACAGGTAAGGTTTGGCATGTTCCTACCCACCTTGGAGAAGGATCCCTCACTGCTGGAGCTCCATGTTGAGTGGGAGCCTGACACACTCATTTACCTCTTGGAAAAGTACTCCCCCTGGGCCAAGATGGTACAAAAGGTCATGTCTCAGACCTTCCTTTCTGCCACAAAGCGGGCACAGGAGAACGAGTACTGGGCCCTATGTATTCCCACCCATTGTCTTACTCCATTGAAACTGGAGGGAGTGAAGAGAAGGCACAAGTGATGGCAGTGGAGGTGAGAAACTGTTCTGTTTACTGAAGTGAAGAAAAACTATTCACTGTGAGAAAAGTATTCACTTCTCACATAAGCCAGGTCATAAAAGGACCCTGTTTGCAGAGCTGTGTTAGTGCAGAGCCTCAGTAGCATGAAACTACCACGCCCCAGATGAGAGTGCCTAAGCAGTAGAAAGCAAAGACTCTCCTGAATTTGCTTGGGTTTGTTTTTTTTTTTAACTAAATTGGCAGAAATTTTAAATGTCATTGTCAGGAATCAGAGGACACAGACAATCTGCTTCTGGAGTGAAAGGAAAAGGATGCCAAGGCAATGATTTGCAGAATGAGAGGGATGAGAAATGCCCTTAAAACTGTGGTGTAAGCTCTGCTGCTTGCACCCTGTCACCCCATCATAGCCCAGACACTGCTCCTTGCTCACCCAGGCCCAGCTTTTCAGGCTTGCAAAGGCTGGAGTACTCACATTTTGATTTTCAGTTTGGATGACAAATTCCACTTTATTCCCAGGGTATATTACTAAATCACTTTGCGCCACATTCAGAGTGAGTTGGCCTTTTCAGACACCCTGTGCTCCAAGGACAGACATTTGTATGAAAGTCTGTGCAGTGTATATAGGCATTTAGTGGGAAGATTAATATTAAAATACTCAGCTATCCAATGAACTTATTAGGATAATGCAATGACTCGAGTCTAGATGTTAGAGTTCACTTAAAGTTCACTGACTATTATGGGACTGATGGTATATAGAATAGCTTAATCTTACCGTGGGAAAACTAAAATCATGTAGGGGAAAATTAGGCAAGACATGGAGGATAAACTCCCATTCCTATGAGAGATACCACGGGACATGCCAAAAAAGGCAGAAAAGGAACCATTTACTCCCAATGCAGTGGGAAGGCTGTGCAGTTACCAACACATACAGTAGCCATTTGCCATCCCAATCTGTTTTGTAGACATTTTGCAAAAGCAAGGAGGGGAAGAAGAGCTGCTTTATGTTTCTTTTTCAGCCACACAATGCAGAGGGGAAACCAGAGATTCAAAAGACAGCTTTGCTTTTCAGGCTAAAGATTCCTGCTTCGTTTACTGACAGGACCTTTCTATGCATAAGAGGAGACCTCCCACACCTTAAATTACTGTGCTGAATGGATTTACATTCTGCTTTATCCTCTGCATTCCAGCTCTTGCCCTTAGCCTTGTGATTGTGTGCATCCAACTCTGCCAGCTACACATCCCAGAGAGCTCAGGTCATCTCCCAGCAGAAAAAAACAGATCCAAGCCCACCGGAAAAAAAGGGATCCTTATTTAGATATATCCTTCCCAAGTGCCACTGCTTCCCTGAGTGAAATTAAACTTGCAGAACAAAACATTTGAGAGAAAGCTGCACAAGGTTCTTTGGCTTCACTCGTCTAGAGAAGTATAGCTCTAGGCAAGCAGGAGCTTGTTGAGCATGAAGAAATGTTACCTGCTTAAAGGCAGGTAAAATCTGGCATAAGCCGTTAATCCATCATTCAGGTTTTTACATGCCAAAGTCCTGTAAATGTTTTTCTACCACATCCTGTCTCCTCCTTCCCCAGCTAAAAAATAATAATAATTTTGGAAGAACATGAATTAGGCCTGTCATTCTTTTTTTTTTTTTTATCCTTGAACTACACCATGCAAACTCCCCATCACTCAGAGCACTTGATCCTGCACTCCTGGTCAGGGGGCAAAATTCACCACAACTTCAACTTTGAGTAAAACTCTGCATTTTCAAAAAAGCTAAGCTTTCCTCCTTCCCATCACATATTCCCGGCCATCATTAGAATGTTGCTTTGGTCAGCTGCCGGTGACCCAGACGGGGCTTTTCAGCAAGAATTCAGAACGTGTTCACCCCAGGCGGAGGCAGGTGGAAAGGGAGAGAGAGATTGATATTGCTATGAAAAATGGGGCAAGGCCAGATTTGAGTAACCTCAGCCACTGCACAGAGAAGTGTTGACAAAGCAGGCAGCCCTCTGCCAAGGCATTATTCTGCATGAACAGTCCTTGACAGCAGGTTCAGCACAGCCGACAGCATGATGGGTCTCTTGCTGTGCCAATGCTCACTTGTTGCATCCGTTGGACCTTCACATCTCCTGCCCGTGTGCATACAAGCGCATCCACTCTCCTCTGAGTAAGAGGGAAGAAGACTTTTTCCCTTTTTTTTTATTGGGAATCATAGGAGTTGTGTGAAGTGTTCAGCACCCTGTGATGAATGTGGACAGGCTCCACTACTCATTGCTTTAAACCTGTGCATTATTTCAGGGCCAGTCCCGCTTTCTAATGACAGGCTGGGTCACTATCTGATGGTTTCCACGTTGAGAGCAGCAACCCAGGGACTCTGCAGACAGTCCCATTTGGTCTCTCCAGCATTAACTCTGCAACAGACTCCGTTCCTCTTGGCAGGAGTTTCACAGCAGAGGCGCCACATCAAACCCAAAGGCAGCTCCCTCTTTCCCATGCACCCCCTCCTTTGGTTCCCATCCCTTCACAGGCCTGGAGTTCTGCAGACCCCCTGGTTCACAGCTCACCTCTCCAGATGCAGGTAACAGCTGAAGCACAGAACACCTGGACTTTGCAGCACAATTCTGCTGCGAGCCAGACACTAAAAGAAATATGCAGATCTAACAAAACATCCGAACTCTCCAGTGCACCTGCAAGTTTCTTGATTGCTCCTTAGCATTCCTTGGTCTGAGTCCTCAAGGGTGCTTGCAGTCCCTCCACCTGCACAGGGCTTTCCCATCAACTCAACCCTCCCTCAGCCTCATTTCTCTTTGCTTAAAGTCTTCTCTCCTCTGTAAAATAGCTTATAAGATTATGTTCTTTTCTGCTCCCATCCTAAGGAATGTCACTAATTTTGCTCAGTTTCTGAGGATGTAAGCTGATACTTGATGCCACATTTGCCAAACAGGCTGGTTTCACCTGGGGACTCTGCCAGTGCTCACAACATCACCCATGGCATATGGCCTTCCACCACTCTGAGGAGATAAAGACTGCACAAGTCAAAGATTCCCTCATGGAAAACACAGTTGGCGGAGTTGTGTAACATACACAGCCTCTGTTTAGATTCTTTGACTTGATTATGCTTCTTTTCCATGAATTTCATCACAAAGTTATGTGTAACACCTTTTACATGGCATTTGACATTTACCATATATATGGAAATATGAGCTGACTCCCTGATTTCCTGTTTACTATGTCACCTCTCTGTGGAAGCATAACCTCAGAGGCATTGATCAGTTGCAGAATATTTGTCTTTTAAAATTTATATACACAGAAGAGAGCACTGACATATTCTAACTTTAGGTCTAACTTAAGACCAAACTCCCTACAGTGTCAACGCAGCCTCCAGAGAGCAATTCAGGATACCTAAGCTAGAATCCTAAATTAAGCCATATGAATGCTTCCCAAAGTGTCAAGAAACTCCACACTCAGTGTAAGGAGACAGCCCACTATGAATGAACCAAGAGGAGTTGTTGACCTTAAGAAGACCAGGATTTTCATTCACAGATTTAATGATCTTTTGTTAAAGTGAATTTTGGCTTTTTGTAAGCTGCTTATGAACTTGCTTCAGAGCTTTATGAAGCTTCATGAAATAATTAAGCAAACAAATCTAGTCCCATGCTAAGTTAATTACATGCCTTGTGGTTTCATATATATTTTTCTCCCTTTCATAGTAACCTTTTAATAACTCCCCATATTTCTTTCTGACTTTTCTGCATTGCTCTCTTTACTCCTCAGGAAACCCATTATTACTCCTGGGACCAAGTAATCAAATACGTCTCACTAAGTGCAATTAATCTCTCCAGCTAGGAGGCTGGCTGGGAGATGGCCTTCACCTTTGTATTTTTGAAGTTGCTATGGATCAGCACAGCTTCCCCCTAAACTCATGTGCCCATGTCCCTCTAGTCCCTGTGGTATGTAGGACCTCAAACCAGGGACTGTTTACAGTGGTCCTGGGCAACCATGAATTGACCCCTTACGTTTGACTATGCTGAGGAGGGGGAGAAGAGAGGGCTTATTTCAGTATTTCAGTGATACCCTTAATGAAGCAAATGATTTATCTTCAGGAAGGACAGATTAATGATAGTTCTATTAAATGTGTGTATTTAAAATGTTAATAATGCAGCAGAATTATAGCTAAGTGCATTTTTATGCAGCTTGGCAGAGTCATCACTCTAGGGGCAGAGCTTTTGGTCTGATCTCCGATCAATTCTGGGACCAAAAATGATCATGTGTCCTACGGAAACGTTAGAAATAAGAGATTTAAATCTCCCAGGCTATTTAGAGATATACCTTGACTTTAGTGAAACTCTGACAGTGTCTAGTGGTATTCTTATCAGCAAGTTTAAGAAACAGATTGAAAATAAACATATGCAAAATGGGAACACAAAGTGTGAAAAACTGTTCTCAGAGAGACCTATCTACAGCTTCCTTCTAGAAAAGAAGTGTAAGGGTTAGGATGTTCTAAAAGCCTGCTACTGATCTTTAAATATATTAAATAGTAACTCATACAATTGGCTAGAGAATATGTTTAGTAAATCCAGTTAGAAAGCTTGCAATATGCTGGAAATCCATAAAAATCTTGTAGACTGGGGAAATGGCCAAGAAAGGATAAAAGCCAATAAGAACAGATAGAATTTTCTGCAATTGGATTTAAATAACTGATTGCAAAAATGCAGGATGTGAGTGACCATCAACACACCAGTTCTGCATGCAAGAACCTCAGGTCTCTGGGGCATTACAAGGTAGACATGGGCCAGGAGTGTCCATGTTGTTACGACAAACGCACTCGAGATCCAATACCCAGCAGTTTAGCACTACAGTTTAAGAGAGATGTGGGCCATTCGCAAGAGTGCAGAGGACAGCAGGGATGACAGAAGCCTTGCAAACAAGGACCACTGAATTTTGAGGACTGTTTAGTCTAGAGAAAGAAACAAAGAGTCTTCAAGTATGTGAGATCCCAAGGATGGAAGTCACAAATTCTTGTTCTTCGCCATCACATATAGGACAAGAAGAAACATTCACAAGTGGCAGCAAGGGACATCCTGCTCAGGCATTAGGAGAACTTTCTGGTGGTAAGGGTAGCATGCACTGGAAAAGATTGCTTAGGGAAACTGTGAAGTTCCATTTATTGGAGGTTTTTAAACTGCTAGCAGAGCACAGAGGACGAATAATCCTCCCCTGAGGCAGAGGGATGAACTAGATGACCCCTTGAGGTCCCTTTCAGCCTGTTTTCTCTGCTTCTGTGTAAGACAAGCAGCAAATGAGACATAGGAAAATATCCTTTAGCAAAAAACTATAGATCCAGGCAACACAGCTTTGAAGGACAAGTCAGAAATCAACTGATCTTTTGGAAATCTCAAGCAAAAATTATGCTCTTGCTCTCCTAAAGGTGTTACATAGCTTTTTCATAGCAATGTAGTACTTCTAAATTATTCCACTATCCTGTTGAAGCAAGTGGGAGGACAGTGGGAATATAGTATTGAGCATCTGAGTACTTAGACAATTATTCAAAAGTGTGGCAGATATTTATAAGCAGAACCAGCAGTAAAATGGGTCAGACAAACAGCAAATTGAGAGGTTTTACAAGCTGCTCTGTCTGACCATGAGTAGTTTAGTTCTGAGGATGCAACCTTTTTCTACATTCCTCTCTTAAGTTGCATAAAAATGGAATAAAATATGAGTATTTTTGATTGCCCCTTACCCTGCAGAAAGGGTAGGCTTGGAACCTTTTTTGAGTGGAGCTCATGCTGTTCAACTTGTCCTGAAGATAAATAGTAAAGTAACAACTCAAAGGAAAAAGTTAAGCTAGGCTGTTTCTAGATGTTCTCACCACTCCTATGGGCCTAAATACCTCTGGAAAACTCTTGTTCATGTGAACTCATGCAGTTCACAGAGCTTTCTTGATTTAATGGGACTTACATTCTGATAGCCATATAGGAAAGTGTAACACAAGACAGAAGGAAAGAGAATATTACACAAAAGCGGGGATATTCTGAAACTGAAAAAAGGGGAATGAGAGGGAAAAAAATCACCCTACATAATTACCCGCTGCAAAGATGATACTCCTTATGTAACTGAAGAGCTTGCTGCATTTCAGGCATTTAATTTTTATTTTGGTTTCTTTCTGCAGCAAATATTTATAGCCCTCGCTTTCACTTCCAAGAACATCCAGTGGTATTTTAAAAGGATTTCAGTAAGCAGAGTGTCCCTGTTAATATCCACTTTGCAATCAGTTCGACTCAGTTTTCTGCAAGGTATTTTTTCTCAGTGATGGCAAATGAAAACTGCTGTCAGACTGAGATGTATCTGTCAGATGGGGGTAAACAGAGCATGATGCTGACAAGCCAAATGCACCTATTAGTATTTTAATAAATTTTTGGTTCAAGCCCTAATAATACACAAGGAGTGGAGGGGGAATTGCTTTTGGTACATTCTGCATGTGTTCCCTGAACACACTCCAGGCATCACCATACAACTGGAGAACTACAGCTTGGAGTGGGTGAGAACAGGGGACCTCAAATCTGAACCGCATCCGTTTCTGTGCAGCTGATGAGCACCTGCCAGTCCACACTGGGGCTTCTTCCAGCTTCTGGAACTCAGGGCTCTGGAAAGCATTCAGGGTGCTCCAGGTTACCCAGTGATTTTGAGCATGCAGGTTTGGGTGACTGGCCATGGTCATGGGCAAAGGTGGAGGTGAAAAACAGACCTCTGTGCCCGTTGTCCTCATCAATCACTGCCCCATGGAAAGCACTGCTGAGATAATGCAACTGCTCTCTGAAGCTCATTCACTCACTTAAAACCTGAGAGGACTGGATGTGCTAACCCAGACCTTTCCACAACCCATTTACATCTCTGCCCAAGCCAAGAGTCCATTTCAGACATGATAAATGGTGGTGATAGATCATGTTTCATCTCAGTATCAGGCCAGTTAAATAGCATCAAGCTATTATAATTGTTATAGGAGGGTTGTTCTCTTTTGGAAATACAGTAAAACATTTGCAGCATTTTAGGAAGGACTCATTCCTCTGAGTTTTACCACATAGAATGGGATAAATAATTTAAACAAACATTTTGAACAGTTTTGCAAAATGCACTTAATGAATTATTCAATGAGCTCTATTTATCCTCTTCAGACACAATACTGCTGTCAACAGCAATACAGAACTTTTTAAGTAGGTTTAAATATTCATTTTTCCTCATTTGAGAAATAATGTGTACTCTTGTCCTATCACCCATGTTAGCATGTCTTAGAGAGAAATAGTTTCACAAGTTGTCATCTTTCCCTGTATTTGTGTTAAACTTTAAATTTAAGATTAGATTATCTCTTACATCTATTTTTTTTAAAGATAAGTGTAGGGAAATGTTTGCTGTGCCAGTTAAAACCATGTCTACAATGTTAAAGTGAGTGAATCTCTGGATTCGAATAGTTACATAAAAACACAAGAGAAACAATGGAGAAGGAATGGCATTCCTGGAATGCAGTCCAGATGTATATGGGTTGGTAAGGCCAGATAAAGTTTTAGAATAAACTCTGCAGTAATAATCACTTAAGACAAAAGGTCTCTAAAGCTCTAATTGCTGATGTAATCCCAGGGTTTTAAGGTGAGATGTCTGAAATTGAGACAGCACTAAGAAATGAGTGCTGTGTGATTTTGCTGACAGATAGTGAAAAGAAATGTGGCTATTGAAAAGGGAAGCATGAAAATGAATATTCCCCAAATTTCACATTAAGGGTGAGAAGCTGCTGAAAAGGAAGCAAAGTTTCCACTGGGTTCCTTTGAGATCAGAACTGCTCCAGATTTGCATTTAATAAGGCAGTTTGATGCAGAATACTGCAGAAGAAGAAATAAAGGTACAAAATGTAACCAAACTGTGGCACTAGTTTTTTTTCTTCTGCCATTCTTTTATCACTCCTTTTTCCTTTACCTATTTCATGAAGCTCTCAGCCAGGGTAGTTTCCCCTCACAATCCATTGCTGGTAGGGGGGTGGCAGAAACAGACAGAGAACAGCCCACACGCCATCTCCGATTCTCTGGTTCCTGGACTGGTTTCGTACTGGATCTGCTTTTTCTGTGACTCTGCAGCAACACAACAGCTCCACTGGGGTGGAACACCTTGGAAAAGCAATGCACCACCACTGACTGATGCAGTGACATGTAGGAATGACGGACCTGTCCCTTGAAGGTCAGAATGTCCCCCTGCCCAGCCAACATCCCTGGGCTATCCCCATTTGGAAGCCTGAAGGGTCTCTAGTTCTGTTGCAATAAAATAATGTTTTTCTACAACATAATAAATTCAGGTAAAATTAGACCTAACACAGAAACTCCTCAAGCCTCCGGAAACAACTGACATTCATTTAACATCGTACCACCGGCCCTGACTGCACCATATCCCATTTTCAGTATTTCCTTCCCCCATGATGTCCCATGAATATCAGATGGAGAGATCTGCTGGATATTTGGCTCCTACCTGCTGCTTGAAAGCCAGAAAGGAACTGGAGCAGGCAACAGAAATCTGACTCAGAGTCCTGTCAGGAGAATGCTTCCTTACAGGAACAGAAACACTCAATATACCCTTAAAGAGATATTATAGTAACTGGAGATCTTTGGAGGGAAAAATGTGTATTTTATGTATCTATATTTATATACAAAAATCAAACAATGGGGACGTTGGATGTTATAGGAAGGACAAACTTACTTATGTCAGGACCCATATCCACTTCTCTAACTCTTATCTTTCTAACTTGCAAGCTTCTGACACCTGTTAGCTTTTCTTCCTTAAGTATCTCTTCTTCCAAATACAACCAAGTTAAAAAAAAAAGAAGAAAAACATTGCAGCTTTTACCAAAAACTCTCAAGGCTGTATGTGATTTGTTTTTCTTTTAAGACAAGGTGAAACTTTAAAGCTTCTGAAAGGAAGTTAGTTTAACCTCAGCATCAGAAAGCTTTGTTTGCACATTAATGTACCGGTGTTATTTGAATTACAAGAGCACTACAGCTCCTGCAGTCTAATGGCTTAAAAGAGCCTGAGGATGCCAGACTCCTGAGGGCCTCTGCTCTCCATCTCAGCCGTTTTGTTTTGAAGTCACCCAAGACTGCTATAGAGCCAGGAAGGGACCCCAAATCTCCCACATCACCTTTGTCTTGCTACCAGATGACATGTTATGCCTGCTGGTGTAGCACTTGCTGAATTTAACTAATACGTGACTTCAGCAGACGGAGAAACTGAAGATATCCCCCTCCTCATGCAGTAATTTTCCTAGTTAGGTACGCAGCTGCTCATTTTTTATTCTTGCATTTGACCAGAATTTGGATTAATAGCATCCAGGCCATGTAAAGACCATCATCTACATGAATTGTTTGTGGGGTTTTTCTTTCATTGGTGTTTTCAGGCAGCAAGTGGACAAGCGACAGTATTCATTTCCAATGCATGTTAACCCTGAATTCAAATCTGTGTGTCTAGAAGCTAAAGGCTGGAATGCTTTTCCAGCATCCCCACATTAACAATCTCACTATAAAACTCATAGGGGTGATTATATATTAATTTCCAACCCATCTCTTTAGCAATGAATATGAAGTGAACTGGTGGAGATGTAGCACTGATTTCTTAGAGCTTCAACATTTTGCTAGTTAATCCAGAGAGGCCTTTTTACTCCCAGAAGTAATGACGTTTCTTGCTAATTTTACACATTTCTCTTTACAGTACATGATTCTCAATTCTTCATCCTTACAGAAATGCGTCAGACAGGCCCCTGCTGATGGGAGACATTGGCTACCTTGTAGGTATTGTACTAGTCGACTTTCTGTGCATGAATGAACACATGTAGAAGCTACACATTACAGTAAGTGTCCCCTTAATATTTTTATTGGAATGCCCTGCAGCAGCTCCTTACCCTGCTCAAAGACAGAATGTCTAACTCAACAATTTACTCCTAAACGGGCATGCTTGACATCCGCCTCCACTTAACCCCGAATCACAGGAACCACAGTCTAAGGTAAGAGGGCAATTCAGCCCTGGTCCTCAACAAGTCTTAATAGTTCCTTTCTGCAGCAGGCGCTGCCAAATGTGGTCAGATGCATACCTGGGCGGCGGCTTAGAAGGGCAGTTGGCTGCCTGCAAAGCACTACATTGACATCCCCGAGATTTTGGAATTTTTCAAATGCTGCAGAAAGAACTTAGGACAAATAAAAAGAAGAAAAAAAATAGAAAAGAAAGAAAAGAAGAGGAAGAGAGAGGAAGAAAGCTGAAAGATGCCTGTGGTACAAACTTCAGGGCCATCTGGGTGAATTCTATTGAATAGGGCAGGTAGTGAGATGCTGGCTCAGTCTCACCCATGTGCCTTGCCTGAGAAAGAACCCAGAGATTTGGCCCTGTTAGATTATATATCCAAGAAAAATCTTAAAGCAAGAATTAAACTAGAAATGCCAGGAAATGTAACATCTGGTGCAGGACTAGGGAGTATTTTAAAGAAATGGGATGTCAAAATGAATGGCTTTATATCTCTGTCTTCCTTAAGCACACACTACTGAAAAGCTCTGTCTTTCTAGTTCACAGAGCACAAGTTACACTTTGGTAAATTTATAGGTCTGCTGCCTTTGCTGTCTTTATACACCACCAGTCCAACTCCAGCTGATTCTGGACTGAGATTAGATACAGCCCTGCGTTCCATCTGTGCTGATAACATGAGAGAAAATGAAATGATTTCTGCAATCTTGTAAATCCGTTTCACTTGCTGTTTATCAAGAGATGGCGAGGGCAATGACAGAAGCAAAATCCCCAAGGTCACTCCAGCACACACTATGCCTCCTTCTCACAAAGGTCTTCTCTTGCTCTCTCCTGAATTAGTTCACGTGGAAAAAGAGAGTGGAAAAAAATGAGGAAAGGAGTACAGACATATCCAATGTTCCAAAAGAAAAAAACCAAGACCATGTCAGATTGCTTTATGTTCCCTTCTGTAAGAACAAGCATGTTCAAACAAGCTCTGCAAAAGTATTTGCCTTGCTTGCTCTGAACAATGGGGAAGAAGCTCCTGTGTGTGAGGGGAAACTTCACTCGGATTTGGATCGCAGACTTCTCTTTTAAATCAGGAGGAATTCTGAGGGGGTTGAGACCTGCAGCGTTTGTAGGGGATCATAACTAATGCTTACATCACACTGTATCTCCTAAGGAGAACTACTGTGCGGACCTGGATCCACTAGAGAATATGCCCTGCTATATACCTATTTGGAAGTTAATATAACATTTCTGCAAAGCAGATTGCTTTCCAGGTATCCTAACCTCCATGGAAATTGGATAATCCAGGATACTGAAATGCAATTATCCAAACCTCTACTGACACAGGCTGCCATCTCTTTAGAAGTCTGTTTCATATTCCATGAGATTTGTTTTCAGTTCCTGGTGACAACAAACTTTCTTGTGAAGTCTATCTGGGTCAAGCTTTCAATCTGTTTTTATGAAAAAAATTTACTTGGGAACATTGCAATGTGATGAATGTGAGCTTAAGTATCTGTCAGTAAAAGCCAATTCATCCTTCAGTATCAATATGGATTCAGTTTTGCTTGCAAGTTGTGCTAAAAGCTGAAACATACTGATTCTCCAAGTCATACACACAGGGAAAAGGAAAAAAAAAAAGAAAGCAAGTTTGCAGAAACCTGGCACTAAAGTACTTAAATCTTCAGAGTTTGTGGAGTCAGAGATGCAAAGCCAGAGCTGGAGCTCTGTAATCTCCGAAGCAAATCAATACAAAAGATAAGCACAGAAGACATGCACAGATAAATGAGCAAGTGAAATGGAGGCACCCAGGTCACCCGCTTTGAAAACCAAACCGTGTAATACCATGGATTTCGATCGCTTCCTTGGTCACATGTCTCTGCTAAAGCTGATGCCTGCAGGGCCAGGAATGGAGTCAATAAATGGGTCAGAAAGCGTGAACTTCTACTGTAACAGCCTGCAGGCTTTGCTGCCCAGCCAGAGCCAAGGCTGAGTAAGCAAAATGCTGCAGACAACATGCTTTGCTGTTCTGCTCCCCAGAACGGCTGTGGCAGCAGCAGCTCTGCCGCCTCTCAGGGCTCCACGGTGTTTGCTCGCTCCCAGCCCCGGGAGGAGGAACATGCATTTCCTAACCTTGGCCCCACAGCAAACTCATAGCTGTGGCTTGGCCAGCAGGAGAGGACCACGAGGGAGATAGGCAGTATCTAGAGAAATCATCTCTGCGTAGTGTTCTCTGCTATTGACATAAAAGGTTTTAATAGGATGAGGGCAACAATAAGGATAATGGGACAGCTCCCTCTGTGTGTGGTTGAAGACTATCCCGGAGAAACATGAGGTGGTCCATTTGCAGGCAGATAAATAGCAGCTGCAAACTCTGCAGACACCACCACAGATGGAGGTTAGCAACCTACGGGTGTCTCTTTCAGTTCTGCAAGAGAAGAAGAAGGAAAAAACCCCTGTAAATTGGAGGAATCACAGTGAAAAAGGAAAAAATAAACACTGAGGATGGAAAGTTAATTATAAAAGTATGTTGCACAAGTTCACAGCAGTGAAGCTTTCTCATCTGTTAAAGAACACAAAGTAAATGTTCACTTCAGAAAACCACCTGGGAAATGCCAACCAAGGGTGGTATAACACGATGTCCTTCCTTTATTTGCAGGAGTATAAAGACCTTTTTATCAGGCATTCTAGTCTTGCTTAGCATTTAATAGGACAGGGTGCTGGGATATCCACTCTGCTATTTACTATTTAATTAATTTGACAGAAATCCAAAAATACTGAAGGCAAAACAGTGTATCAATATTTACTGTTCTGATTCACTGGAATTAAAATACTGTAAAAACATAACTGTGCACAGACACCGTTTGTCTTGGCCAATTAAATATTTTGAAGGTTCATGTTCAAAACACAGGTTTGGAGTAAAATTATCACTGAAAGATATCGATCAGGCTGTTAGGTTCCTAGCTTTGTCTGGTACCACAAAATATGTTGAACTTCATTAGCTATGGGATCTTAATGATCCATCCAAGGTTAGAAAAACAAAGGGTTTCATTGATAGCTAAGTAAATATTGCCATTAACACACTAGCATCTGGAGACTCTATTGGCCAAAGCTGGACAGTTCATTAGAAATATGAAGTGAAAGGTGGAAATGTTACACTGATTTTTAATATAGCAGAATCTTACCAAATTGTTTCTGTGACACTCCTTCTTTTCTCTAAATGAGTAAAAAATACTAGACCTGGTGAGCGAAAGACCACATCAGGGTCCTGCAAAAGCCAAGTGATACATCAAATGATAGGGGATTTGATCTGGAGGATGCACAGAATGTGAATCTGCATGCTAAAGGCTTTTGTTTACTGAGCCACTGAAAAACTCTTCCTTCAATCCACATTTTTATGAGGAGTGCTACAGTCTGGCTTTCATTCTCAAGCAAGTATTAGTCATTAACTGCATAACAGGAGTTCTGCATGGGCAACCTGTTCCCAAACTGAAGTGCCAGAGCATCAAAAAAACCCCAAAAATTGAATACAATGTTGTAATACAATAGAGCATAGCTCCATTAAGAGCTTGGGGGGAAGATGATGGCAGATGTGAAACCCAAGAGAAAAAGGTTAGGTTATGAGTGACCCTTACAGAATAGATTCTTGGAAAAATTCAGCAAAAAAAGTCCTTAGTTAATATTTCGTGTACATAAATGGCCATGATCCTTCTCTAGTGTGGTGTAACTCCATCCAGTCACCACTGTATTACCGAAGGCATGGTAACTCCATCTGCACACCACGGCACTGCTCTCTTTCTTCTCTATGTGCTGAGTGGTCTAAAAGTACATGTATAATCCCAGTGCTTGAGCAGAGGGGCCTCCAGCACGAGTGGGAAGGTGTTCTTAAGACAGGATGGCCAAAGTTTGGGAGGGGCCAAGCTTTCAAGGGGGGCTTGCAAGAAAAATCAGTTTAAGCTGGAGGAGGGTCACTGGTGAGAGCTAGAAGAAAATTCCGCAAGCTTGAGAAGTGCAAAGAAAGGAGTTGACCAGAACAGTATATAATTACTAATCCACCTTTCTCAGGAAGGCAGGTATCAGGAGTACATCTCAGACCTGTGTTATCTTAAAAAAAAAAAAAAAGAGAAGATAAGAAAGAGATATGGTATCTCTGAAAAAAGAGATACCAAGGTTTCTGTTGCCCACAGCAGGGGTGAGCCATCAGGCATCAGTCCACACCTCTGCGATGGCCTGGTTTCCACAGTCAGTCCCTGCCTTTGTGGCGAGCACACATCAGTGTTTTTCTTGGTTCATGCCTGTAAATTCGGGACGTTAGGCAGGATCTAAATCAGGTCAAGGGAACTACAGTTCCCCACTGCCCTGGCTGGAAACCACGATCTCCAGACAGGCAGCTGCAGAGCGCAGGGGAGTGAGCTTGTTTAGCACATTCCTGAAAGGCACTGACTATCTATAGCCATTTTCAAGTGGTTCTCCTCAAGTCGGCCCAGGAATGTGCTGATGGGCCGTACAGGTAGGGCCAACCTGGCTGAGAGGATGCAGGACCTTCACGGAATGGAACGTGACCCTTCAGCCCCTTGGAGAGCTGAGGGGAGGAACGTCTGCGATGGGAAGCATGGCAGGCCAGTGCTCCCCTGCAAACAATTTGTTATTAGCTCACTTAATTGCTTAGCCCCTTTGTGCTTTGTGTCAGGAATGAACCTTGTGCAATCACGTGAAATAAAATGAGGTGACAGAGGAAGAGAGGGATGCTGGAGTGCCATAGAGAAGCCAGAATTCACACCAGCTGGGGAGGTTGTGCTTTTAGTCTTCCAGAGCCTCTGGCCCGAGCTGCAGCAAGCAGTGTTTCACTCTTGTGCCAGTTCACTGATTCTGAAGGAGGAAATAGGCTGGTTGAGAAACTGCTTTTCAGAGAAAAGCCAACATCCTCCAATACGAAGCACTTAGAAAAACTCTACATGAATTAGTAAGTAAATGTGAGGCTGGAACAAGTAAAGAGGGACAAAACTTGTCAGTTTGTCGTTCATGCAATAATCCTGTCAAATGTGAAATTTACCCCATTGGTGAATTTTGGCTTTGTTGTCTGGAAGGCAGGAAGGAAGAGGGATGTTTTAGTTTGTTTATGCTGCATTTGTATTTTTTCCAAAGAAAGAATCAACCCTACTATTTATGATCATTTTTCGTCTTTAGAATGTCACATGCAATTTTAGGATCCTCTGTGAGTGGCACACTGATGTGCAGCATCTGAACATCCCTATTTGTTTCACTAAGATGGACAATAGATAAATCCAATTCTCATTACGTATTCAGAACAATGACTGATGCCGGTTCCAATTCTTCATGAATTTTAAACCTGGCTGGAATACAAATAAAATCATAATCCTATCTTTTATTAAACAGTCCACATTTTTTGCCATCAATCTCCAACCTGGGTCTTGTACAAAAATTTCATTCCAAAAAGCCCATTAGAGTGTCAAGATCTACTGTTACAAAAAGATAAAGAACTGTTCATATTACCAAAAGTGCTCTAAAAAAAATTGTCCATCTTCTGATTCCTTGAGAAGGGAAAACTAAATTCACCCCAATTACATACACAGATGTTGCTGCAAGAAACACTGAAAAACTCACACCAGATTGGTCTAGGTGCCAGTCATCTTACAGCCCTATGAGGAAAATGCAAACAGCTAAAAGCATAAGTTATTGCATTTTTGGTGCCAGAATAGAGACCTAAAGCAAGAACTGGAGCTCTACAGAGCATAAGAAATGGCACCTTGATTGTCACCCAAAAAAGCATCTTTGTCTGAGGGTTAGTGATCTCACTGGCAGGGCTCAGAAATGAGTCCAAGTTTTCAGATTTAAAACTGACACAGGAAAGCACATAGTTTCTGATCTGTGAAGTCAGACAGAGGAGCTGTTATCTGAAATAGTGCACAGCGTCTGAATAATCTGCCAGACTTAACACATCCTGCCTCAGGAGTCCAGGTGGGAAACTTTAAGAATCAAAATGAATTGCAAAAATACCTACTAATAGTTCAAGTAGTGCGTCATCAACACCCCACAAATAAAGATGTTAAACTACACATATCTCCACCAGTGTAACTGCTATGCCAACTGGGAAAAGTCTGTAGGGATAGGTTCAGGGAAATAGGACTTCCATGACCTGTCCTAATTAGGGCTAGATCAAAAGATGGGATTATTTTTCTTCATTAAATAAAGCAAAGAGGTAGAGTGGACCATTTGCTATACAGTTATGGAAGTAATCCTAGGTGCAATACACTGACATGAAGACTGTCTCATGCAGGAGGAGTGACCTGCATCCAGGCACTGATCTGGATAGATAAGCAAGCAATTCATGGGGAAAAACATATCCCATCTCCCCGGGAGGACGTCATTCCAAGATCAGAAGGATCCAAGTTCTCTCCTCTTTAGACACTCTAAAGCTTTTCTGGCAGATATTCCCTCCTGTCAGCTGTGCCAGGTTCAACCCCTTATCACAACGTGGAGGGGGATGTTTCCCCATATTTATATTTGGCACGAGAATTTTCAGCTCAAAATGATGGAGCTGTTACAGAGGTAGTGCTTATGAGAGCAACATCCTCCCAGATGGCCTCATAAAAGAGGGAGAGGATGAACTTGTCTCACTGGCTTGGAATTGCCAAGTCGGCAGAACTAAAGATCAAGTTTTTAAAAGAAAAGGTCATGTTGCATCATGGAAGTGCCTCCCTCCCCAGTACAATAGACAGCCTTAATCCAGCATCACTCAAATCAACAAGAGTTTTTGCAACGACCTGAACAGCAGCAAGATCAAACTTTGACGACACTATATAATGTCAGGGAAGATAATAGGAAACTTTCTAATCACTGGGATGGGCTTTACATCAGTCCCTAAATGACTAAGACATGAATCTATGACTGGAGAGAATAAATCATAAAAGGGACAAGAGCTCAGTGTCGCCAGTAGATAGTTTTACATTAGTTTAATATTCAGATTTCCTAGGTGTGCAAGCAGTGATGTCTTCTCCAAAAGTTTTGAAAGCAATCAACAGTCAGATGAAGTTTTGCCTTGCACAGATGCCTCTTCGCAAAGGTTTATAGATACCAAAGCCAGCTCAAAACTGCCAACAGCCAGCAGCAGAACATGATCTGGAACCATACAAGGTTTCCTCGTAGGACAAGTGTTAATGGCCTGTCATGCCCCAGACAGACAGAAGCTGAGCTGCCATCAGAGTGTTGACCACGGGAAACTGGCACATGTTCTCTTTTGGGGGTGGTTGAAAAGGATGGATAATGCACAGTGTGAGTGCTGCTTTCCAGCCAAATGCCATTCAGGCAAACCAGGTACCGCTTGCAAGAGGCTGATGCTGAACAGCCTTTTGTGCTACACAATTGCATAAATCTTTGCCGTTTAGTGACAAAGCTGTGGGAGTTTTTACCAAAATAAAGGGAAAACCAAACATGCAGACAATGCCTCTTCCCCCTCTCCTTGCTTCCCTTCCCTGCTGTAAAGCATAATCCACTGGTATGTGATAAGGTTTGAGCTTCCAGTCAGCTAAAAGTTGCCAGTTGGAATTCAAATCCAGACAAATCCAATGGGAAAATATTAATCTTCTTTTAACCAATGCTGATTAGCCATTAGAACATCTTAGCTTGGACTCAGTATGTATCGACTTGTAATACATATCCCTCTGGCAACCTGTTAATATCCAAGTTGGGAAGGGTCTAGGGTAAAGTTTTGGGGAAAAAAATTCATTGATGGTGGGCCCAGACTCACAGAAATGTGTTTTCGGAAACGAATCTGATTTTCCAGCCAGGGCTGGATTTTTCCTTCAACTATTTCCCATAGTCTTTGTGGCAAAATGCTTAATCCACTAAATTCAGCCTAATTTTCTCTTGGGCAAAGATACCCTGAAAGCACAGCCCATACCCTTGTGACTGACATTTCGACTTGTAGCTGGGTGTTTCAAACCACAAGGATGACAAGGTCCTGTTTACTGGATTCACATTTCCTACTAACAGTCTCTGATGAAAGATTTGTAGTTTGATTTTGTTGGGTTTTTTATCCTGTTGAGTTTATTGGAAACACCTTAATAAATAGGGCATTCATTGAAATATTCTGTATCAGCCACAAGCTAATTCAAAACTGATGATGCCTGTTGCACAGGAAGGGTTATCTCAGCTGTACTTTATACACAGAAGTTACTTCTTGTACTCACACAGGAACCTCCCTACTCTGAGGCAGATGCAACATGACTAATAGGCTCATCATGACTAATAAGTTCACCCCAGTTACAGCACATCAGTCAAATCAAGTATTGCTTTTCACCAGACATGACACACCATGATGTGTAAGGCTGGGAATTTTGAAAGATAATGTTAGTGATAGACGACACCCTGATGCAACCTCTCAAAATGCAATTTTAACTATCTCCAGGGTAACCACGTGGAATTTCTGCTGGGAAGCCTTGGGCCAGGATCTCTGCTGAGTGCCCTGAGTAAGCATCAGGTGTTCATAAGGATATTGATCTGCAGTGTCCATATCCTCTTGTTACACAGGGGTTGTTTTCAGAAGGTCAGTCAGACAGGTTGGTTTCCAAGATTATTGGGATTAAGGTTTGAGATGGAATCATGCCTTAGGTGAAATGCTTACAAAGATCAAACCTTTGAACAGCTTTTAGCTAGGATTAGGAGGTGAATAAAACAGGAAGCAGCAAAAGTAAGCACTGAGTAAGAGTGTTGGTTAAGGTGGCTCTGGAGCAGGAAGTTCCTCAGTGGCTGTCCCAGCAAGACAGGCCAGCGAGCACTGACAATGAAGGAAAAACTCTTGATGTCATGAGAAATGGGTGCACCTCACTGAACTGTACAGCAATAGTTCAATTACTGCCATAAAAAAGGGCGTTGGAAGCAATAGAGTATTTTAGAAACAAGAATCACGTCTGGTACTTTTCTGCCATAGCCATGACCCCATTCTACAGCTTCTTTCACATTCCACCCCAAAATCTGTTATTCCAGGTAAAGAAATGCCACCTCTCCTTTAACCCTCACAGCCCAAACTGTGGGAATTATGATCTCCTCCTTGGGTTTCGCCACACAGAGCCCTGCAAATGAGGTGTAGAGTGAGGGGCTGAAGCTTTATCACAAGAGCATCAATGTCTCTTAGACAGCTTCAAGACTCCCAAGTTTTATGTGGAAAACTCAACTCTTTAGCATTTCTAGATACTAAACCCCAAAGTGCAGCTTTTGGACTGGCACTGGTGGGCAGTCACTGGTTACCTGCTAATTATAGCCTCAAGCTGTCTGTGAAGATCACTCTAACTTGTGGTATTCATGAAATGTGCAGAGTGAGAAATATGTAAGCCAGAAGGGAACATTTTCTTCTGACCTTTACAAATTTAAATGGTGATGTGGTGGTCACAGCAATGGTCAATTTGTTTTGGGAATCCTTTCTTCATTTTTACTGCTGCTTGATGCTGTAAGGCTAACTAGTATAGAAGTTAATGGTAAAAAACTCTCCTAAGCTGCAGTTAAATATGACATAATGAGGACATCAATTAACTTAGGGCAAGGATTTATGATTAACTATGAAAATCAGTAGCATTCAGTGGTGCATAACATCAGAGGGAAGACAGTCTTCCAGACCATTATTTCACTACAAGGTCATAATGTCAGAGCAATTTCAAAAATGTCCTGACAGAGAAAATATTAATTTTCAGTAGAGCTTTTATTCTGGGTGTTACTACACTCATAATATCGGAAAAGGCAATTAACTTTTCATATAAGTCTCTATAGATGTGACTCTGCCTCCTCAACCTTTATTGGAGCAGCAGAAGAGATGTTGCACACTACAGACCAAGACTGCCAGCTGGTATTACTACATAGTCTGGAGAGAAATAGGCACTCATCCTGATATTTACCAGGAGGAGTAGAAAAATTACCTGCGGATTCTTTTATTTATAAACCATCTCACAATCTTAGAAAGGGGATAGGAGATAAATCTTGATAGGAAGAAGAGATTTATGGATGTTTCACCCTGGGTAAGAATTTGTAAGATGAAGATGTAGCAGAAAAGGCGATTCTGTTAAGAGCTGTTTTCCTTCAGAGAGACCTTGCAGGCACAAAGGAGAGAAAAACCAGGCTGTTTGTGTGATCTGACCTCACCTGGTCCAAGGGGCCAACCCACAACTGACAGAGGCTGGCAGACCTGCAGTGTCCAGCCCAGTTCTGGTTAACTAATGATGAGAAAGATAGGGACAAGCTGGAGGGTGTTCAAGAGTATTGCAAGGTGAGAGGAATTGAATTATAGGAAGAGATTATAACAAAAATGAAATATTGCTCCACACCAGGTCTGTGCCTAGAGCAAAGCTTTACACATATAGAGTTGCACTGATTTATATTAGGAAAGATTTAACTTCTAATGTCCTCATTCACTTCGTACAGAACATTTTGATCCTTGGATGTAATAAGGAAATCAAAGTGAAAGTTTTGCCTCTTATCAGAACAGGATCTTCATGGATAATCAACAGGGGGAAGTCAGTTTTGTTCTCAAAGTACAAAAAGCTGTATTCAGTAGCAGAGATTTCTGCAGAAATTCAGAGGGGGAAAAGTCATGCAAAGCGTCAGTTAAGGTCTCAAACACGGGGATTTAATGAAGGCCTAAAATGAAGGTATGTTGTTTGCCTACCAAAAGGTTCACTGGCCTGAGTGAGAGCTAGTGGTGCTAAAGGCTGAGCAAGGTATCCTTAATTTGTGTAATATGTGTCAACCCCACGGCAGAAACAAAGCTAAACACTTTGGTAATGATCAAAGCAAGAAAACACACAGCAGAATTGAACAGTATACCAAAGAGAGAGGGAAAATGAGGTCTGCAGTAATCATAGGTATAGATATTCATAGCTCCACCCTCCCACCCATAGCAGACTACGTGTTGTAGGGCTAACAGGCTACTAGACTGTGTAAAACAATGGCTTATCTCTGTAACCCACTGCTGGGCTTCTGAACAAGTACTGCTCACCCAGTGCTTAATAACCATCTCAGAGCTCATTTCTAAACTGCACAGAACATTTTATAAATGCGAGTGTACCATAACGTGCCATTGCAGGTGTCTCGATTGCTTTGAATAAAACATCCGCCATGAAGGCAGCAAGTGTAGTTCAACATCTAAATAGCCCAGACAAGCAGTAACAGCCAGAAAAATGCATAAAATTCCACTTGCAGCAGCTGCCAAAAAATTAAAATAAATAAAAGCAGACTTACTCTATCCATTAAATCCACCAGCCCCTAGGAGATCCATTAAAAAACCTGCTCTCCATGCCCCAAGGGTCCTACTCCCCAGGACGCTCTGTGCTGTGGCCAGGGCTGTCCTACTCAACGAATGCTAAGATGCAGAAGTGTCTCCTCATCCTCATTCTGTGGGAACCAAGTCTCTTCACAGTGGGTATTTTTATTTCTTTCCTCCCTGTACTCTGGCCAAACGTCCTGCACGCTGCGTCTTCTCTGCACACTTCATCAGAGGGGAGGTGGTCACGGCCATGCCACCCCTCCCTCTGTGCTCATATCCAGACCCCGTGAGCTGGGAGCTGGAGCTCGAGGTGTCAGACCTGGCTGGGAGCAGGGCTGGCAGCCTGCTCTGCTCTGCTTGGCTCACAGGAGAGAAAAGCTCTCTTGGTTTGTAGCCCTTTTACAGGAATCCTACAGGCTACAGCCCCCCAGGAGACATGAGTGTCAGAAGCACCTGTGAAAGGAGTCCCACGCTGCCTGGTGGGACTGGTGTAGGACTTGCTGTGAACATAATTTTCCACAACACTGGGACATTTTGGGGTAGGATAACCCGTAATGAGCTGATGCTGACACACAAGGTGCCAAACACTGTTGCACTGTTCTGAAGGACAGTGTCCTTTATGATCACTCCAGCCCAAGATAGCACCACTGCCAATGGTACTTCCTCAAGCCTGTGACATGTACTGTTCTCCAGTTTTTGGAGAATACCTTTTCTTTGTGCCCATAAACTCCTGTGCTCATCCAAAAAAAAACCACTGCAGGACCTCGGGAAATGGTTATGAGCCTGACTTTTGATGTTTTCATTATGTTCTGCACAACACCGGTGGATTCCTGCTTGCTATCATATTTTCATTAGGTACCTAGAGATACACACATAAATCAAAGCAATGTTTCCTGTAGTACAGGCAAATCAAACCAGCAATTATTTTCCCGTTTCGTTTTAAACCACTGAAATCCTGTTTTATCTCCAGATAATGATGACTATGGTTCTGACACCAGAGGTCCACACACTCCTGCTCTACTCCTTCCCCATGGAGCACAAATAAGTTACTTGTTAATATATGAACTGTCATGTAAGAAGCCACAATTATGCATGATTCACCCCTACGAGCTATGTAGATCTGTGGTGTGTATATATGATAACAAATGAGTGTTACTTGATGAAAAAACACAGGTGCCAAGAACTAGGACTCTCTGTACTGCAGATGTCAGATATGGCATCAGTGTTAACACCTCCACCAACCCTTACCTTCAGGTAGACTCATTTCCAAAGGCTTATCAAGCATCTTCTATCACTCCAGTCTGTCAGAGCACTGGCAGAGAGCCAGACCAGATCCCAACCATGCAGCATTGTTTAGCGGGAAGTCAGGAGAGCAGATACAGCATGTGCCTCCTTCCACAGACCAAAAATTACAACACTTCCAGCCTCCCTGCTGTCAGTTTTATATGGTCAAAATTTGGCCCCAAGGCTGTGGTTGCCATAACTTTATTGAATGGTAGTGACAAACCATAAGGGAGTTGCACCACGTACCTGGAGCAGCAGGCTGATTCTGTCTTTGGCTAAGGAAACTGAGGAGAGGAAGCCTCCTCTATCGACTTCCAACTGGTCCTCATGCTCCTTGTCAGCAAAGCTCCTTGTCAGCCAAGCCCCCCAAGCATATTTTCAGCATCACCCTGCAGCCCTGGGAGAAGTTAACAGGTTAATGCCCTGAGCAGCTCCCTTCCTACATGTGCCCAGCCTGCTTTCAGTCTCACGATGCCAGTGAAAGGCCACAAAAGTGAGTCTGAGTTATGGACAGAGCACGAATGCAAAGTTATACTTTTCATTCCAGAGGATAAATATACAAACCCACTGGTTTCAGGACACATCCTGACCACTTCAAAGTAAAATTAAAGTTTACAGTGGTGGAAAGCTTCATATCAGCCCAACTTTTAACATTCTAAATCCTTGATGAAGCAGCTACTAAAAAGAGTGTTTTGTACTATTTGGCTGTGATTTATTAAGGTTATAAATTACAGTGTAGACTACCCTGTAATCAAGTGCTTGTGAACCCTGCATGTAACACCTTGAAAATGATCAAGTTGGTAGGTAACAGAAGCAGTTTCCTTCTTTAGATAAAAAAGTAGACACTTGAAACACAAGCCAGAGCAGTCCAAGGGTCAGAGGGAAAAAAACACTTGTGCTTGCAGGTTTAGAATTCTTCTTCATGCCATTCTGTTAGTTATGGTATTGGATAACATCTTTGGTGTTTCCTTCGCCCCCAGTGGACAGTAATACACAATTGGAATAATCTGTGTGTTCTGGGAACAAAGGGCTCCATTGAGTCACCGCTCGCACGTGTCAATAGGAACAGGCTGAGTGCCACCTCGAACAGGGAGACGTTTTGATATGGGTCCTTGGTTCTCACCCACACAAAGGAAGAAAGACCACTTCATTTTTCCTGCTCCTGGCTACGACGCTTCATGCTCTAAAGGCTGGGAAAAAAATCACTGATTTCTCTCCTTTGAAAGGAATAAAATTATTCTAATTGGTACTCCCTGTAGGGGAAGAAACTGGTGGGCAGCACTAGAGAAACACTGATTAGGCTGACGGTGCAAAGATATAGCAAGGGACTGGATATAATTATGCCAGACACATCATGTTCATTGTAAGGTGCTATTCACAGGAATTCTTATCTCCTGAAAACTTTAATTGTCTGAAAATTACTTAGGATTTCGAGTGTATCCAGGTGATACCGTGACAGGTCTGGTATCTCTCAGGTATTTCTGCACTGTCAATCACTGCAGCATGCAGACAACAGGGCACACCGTAACTCAGTTTGATCTTTTTCTCCCTCCTCTCACCCTGTACCACCAGGTGTGCAGGGCTGCTGAAGCAGGTTTCCCCCTGACTGTTCCTGGTGCACTTCCTTGGCACTTGAAATACAGATGAAAGATGAATATATATGGCTACATTCACCAAAGGGAAGAGCAGATCTTTTGCTTTCTCTCTGTTGTACAAGTTTCGCAGGGCAATCTCTTGTCAATCACACTCCATTCCTGTTCATGTCCCTGAGGTGCAGTTTCAATACAGGGAAACACAATGTACTTTGCTCTGTACCCTGGGGAATAGCATGTGCATCAAGGAACTATCTCTTTATCTCTGTATTCACAGTGCCTCCACTTAGAGTTTCAAAGTTGCTCACAAATTCTTTAAGCTGCTTCTCCCTGCAGTACATGCTTAGTTATTAACAGCACCTTAGATTTACAGATTTGCAGCTAAAACTCAAAAATTAAAGGAGTTTCTGAGCTCTCCATGTTTCTACTTTGCTTCTGAAAACACTGAAGACCCAGACCTCAATGACCTGCCCAAGGTCACACTAGGAGTCAGGGGTAGAGCAGAGATCTGAATTGCAACTTCTGAAAAATGTGGAGGAGAGGACTATCAAGCCTTCCATAATTTGTACATGTGATGTCAAACCAAATAGGCTGAGGAAGCTTCAACACCCTGGATTGCAGAAAACAGAGCACCAAGGCCCATGTAAACCCTTCCCAACGTGGCTTCAGAGAGTCCCTTAGGTGGTTAGCACATGTATGTTTGATCTTCCACAGAATATCCCTTAAATAATGCCTGGTTTCTTAAGCTGGTTTGGATGATTTTAGAGGTCTTTTCCAACCTTAAGGATTCTATGATCTCCAAAAGAGAAAAAGCTGACCACCTTTCTGAGCTGATGAAGGTGTTTCTCTTTATATTTTTCATATCAGGGTGAGGGCATGGTAGAAAACTTGCTGGGGTTAAATCTCTTTCCTTGCCTGTTTTTCCTCTCAGGCCTGGATTAATGTTTTTGTTTGGAGGGCTTGCTAACAAGCTGAGGTTTTCATCTTAGAAGGTTTGCTAATAGTACAGGACGTTCCCCTGGATTTGTGATTTCAATGCAGGGTTTTCTTTAGAGAGTGAGGAATTTTTTTATTAGAACCAGCCAGTCTAGAGAACTGAACTGTACCTAAAAATAGAAGGGTTTGCACTTTTTTCACATGTTAAAAATAGAAATGTGTAGAAAGGGTCATGTATAGCCTGATTTTTACAAGAAGAGAGAGGTGCTCTGAATGGAAATATTTGCTATCTGCCATCTAGTCGAGAAATGCGGCATTTACAGTGTATAAAGAATCATAGAGTAAACCTGGATAGTCTGAAAATGGAATGATACCATGCTGAAATACACACACGTTTTCAGGGAAAGAATGAGACATTTGGTCTTGTGAAGCACAAACACACGCAGCACTTCAGAGTCGGGGAGGTGCAATGGGGCACAGGAAGCAAAATCGTCCCATGTTGTTACTGAGCTCGTCTTAATTCTCCTGCTGGTGGAACCTCCCTTGGCCCTTGCTCTGAGCACTGTGGAAAGGTGGATTCCCTTTTTTTCTGCTGAAAAAAAGTTACCAAATTTCCTTTTTTTCCCCCCTGCAGAATCCCTCAATGTTCACCCACAACACCCAGGCCAAATACTGAGCAAAAACACAGTCCTTAGAGGGGAAAAGTGCTCCCAGAGAGGCTTTCAAAAGCAATCAAATCTCACACCCAGTTAGAAAGCTGCATCTTCAGCTAAGCCTCATCTTTTTGGGTGATCTGGCAGAGTGAGGATCATATAATGACAGATGGATTTTGTTTGCTGTGCTCTTCCTATCCCATGTTTCTCACAGTTAAATTGTGGTCACATTTATCTGCCATATTATAGCTGAGATAGTCAAAGCTGTTAAAGCAATTTGGATAAAAAGTTACCAATAACTGTAACTGGAATTTGGCATCTAAATCTGTTAAAAGGGGAAAAAATCTCAGCCTTGAGGTCTATATTCCATTGGAAATCTGCAGCATTCCTAGTTCTGTTAAGTATTAATAGGCTATTTCAAAAGCAAACGAACAAACAAAAAAAGAACCAAAGAAACCAACCACCTTGTTTTAAGTGGATATTTGCACCAACTATCTGCACCACAGAGACTCAAGGTAGATTTCATATGGCGTGGCTCAGACTGTACAAAACACTGTAATATGCCACCCCAACTCATCTAAATGAGTTACTGCTTATTTTATTTTCCTTTCCCCTCTGAACATTGTAAATGGTTCACCAAGTTCCTAAGATACATTAACCATCACCTCCCCAAACTACCACCACCGCATAAATCCCACCTGGAGAACCAGCTGTGTCTCAAAAATCTCAGGTCAAGCGTTCATAACATTTCACATGATGTAAGTTCCATGTGTGGCAAATTCAGTCCTCGATTACCTCCAGTTTGGAGACACTCATATTTCCATCAAAGGATCTGATACTTCTTGATTTAATGACTGGGGCCGTTAAGTTTTTATTGGTGTACAGAACTCCTTTCAGTTACAGTCATGTGAAGCAGCCACAGCTCAGTTCAATTCTTTCTAAAGCCAGGAAAAGAAAGTGGCCAACAGCAGCTTGATGTCAGTGGTCTTGTAGAGCTCAGCATGCCGCTTGACCTCCTGGTCCATGAGGATGAAGATGCAGAATAAGAGCTCCCTTCCAACAGAGAGCAGAAAAGGAGCTTAAAAAGCACCATGGCATTTAGAAAACAGGGAATGCCTTATGTTCTGCTTTGAGTCTTTTTCTCTTGTAAGACTATTCCCTGTAGAGATAAAAAGAGGCATAGATACACAAACAAAACAACAAAAAAATCCAGACCTGAATCAAAGATATAACAAAAAGCTATAGCAGTTCATATGCTGATCAGTTATTCAGAGGAAAGATTTTGACTAGGACCTCTGAGGTATAAGTCAGCACAGGTCTCAGGAGTTGGACAGAACAGATGAGGATGGATTTGTTGAAGCAAGAGGTCCCATCCTTTGGGTTACTACTCCCATAATTAAAGTTGGTTTAGTAGTCGTGTCAAAATCTACGTCTGAACAAGTGCTTGTTGTGTCCATGCTAAGTGGAGCTAGAGTCCTTTTGCTATTTTGAAGTTAAACGTAAAACTCATGTTGATTTCCAGGGAAAAAAATTAGTTCCTTACACTGTTTATGCAGAAGAGGTACCATATTTTTATAGCCTCACGCATATCCCAAAAGCAAAGCTGAGATTATGAGTTTTTTAAATAACTATGGATAGATTTGGCAGTGGGTCATCACATGGATTATGTTCCTTTTGAAATGGCAGTCGCGCTTTGAAACAGAGTAAATAATAAACAATACTAAGCAACACATTGGTGAAGAAAAGCGTGTATTCCCATCATAGGCAGTAGCTCCAAACTGAATACTTCCTTCTAGAGTCTCAAACTGTAAACCAAAGGGCTTTTTCTGGACTTTATAACCACTGCATGAGCAGCAGGTCCTTAGCAGGTAAAGAATGAAGTGCCGTAAGAGAAGGCATGGAAAGATGGGAACCCTGAGACTGAGTCCTCTGACATACAGTGTTTGCCCCTGGAAACTTAGAAGTGGAAGAATTTTCCCCTGTTCCTTAAACAATCCCTTTATGTCTACCACATGCATAATTGATTGTAAGCAAACCATTCATGCTGAACTCAAAGCTGCTTCATACACACAACCACATTAGAGGAGTTGCAGACCATGGAAAGACCAGAACTGATTCAGGCATCAATTATGGATGAGAAACTTCTTCAGTATAAATAAACTTGCTGGTTCACCACGGTACACAGAAACCTCTGAATAAAATAATTGATTATTCAAAGGCAGAATTCTTGCAGATCATCTCAAGGACATATTTTCTGTTTGAGCACATGCACGCACACATGTGACCATGAACACACTTGGTAAAACTCTTAAACCTTGACCAAACAGAAAACCGACCTTAAACTACTAATAGACTCCTCTTTCTTGAGTGGCTCTATACCAGGAAAGAACTTCCTCTGAGCTCCCTCTGAAGCCTTCTGCTATATTTACAGTCCTGGGTGTCCCACTAAATCCCACCATCCCTTCAGGAATTTTCATGAAGGGCAGGTCTGAAGTTCTCCCTTGAATGGAACTATTCCACTTATTTGTTCAATTTCAGGGCAAACGCACACACATGTGTGTATAAATATATAGCTCTGAAGGTGACCTATTTTCCAGCTGCAGAACACTGTCGCTATCAGAGGCTTTTTCCAGCTAGGAAAGGATATGAACCAGAGAGATGCAGAGCAAACTGCTGTGTCTGCATTATTTAGAGGCTCAGCATGCCAGGTTCACAGGTGTTCAAACTACCCAGGAACCATTTGGCCCACTGTAATGGAAAACATGATCTTAGAGATTGAAATCAGCCAGCAAGAAAAGGTGTTTAACCAACTGGCTACGGCAGGACAAAGCAAAAATCAAAGTTTTCTTTACATTTCTTTTTATTGTTTTTGTTACGTTTTTCCCCTGGCACCTGCAATACTGCTTGCCTGACATGCTTGGGAACTGCTGGCAGTGGAGGGATTTATTAGGTAGAAAATCCCCCAAAGTATCTGTAGGAACTATTGCTCACAGTTGCAACATTTCAGACAGAAAAGAACTTGCAGAAGGGAAAGGGACTAAAACTCGAGTTCTGAGTCTGGAGTGAGTCTCTGAATGGGGACACCCTGTGTAAAACACGACACAGAACATTTCATATGTTCAGCTTTGCCAAGGCAGTCACAGCCCAATGTTGCTGGGGAAAGTGGGCAGGACAAAACAGGCAGAAGGTCTTGTCCCTTTCCAATGTCCTGCTTGAAAACTGCAGATCAAGTTGCTGGAGTTTGCTCAAAGCACATTTTCCACCATTTCTCCATGCTGGACTGGGTTTGGGGGCAGAGCAGAATTATTCTTCAGCAGAGACTGAAGCCCCCAGAGTATCAGTCCACAACAGGATCACATCTGCAACTGGGTGGCCAGAGAACATGCAAGTACCAAGCAGCATTTCTTCCCTAAATATATGGGGCCTGTCTAACCTGCCTGGGAGGTACCAGCACTGCTCAAACCCAACACACTCTGCCTTCATCACTCCTTCCCAGCAGCTAAAAATAAAGCAAGTCACTCTTCTAAGTTAGAAGTCACAGCCACTGTGCAAAACTGCACTCAGCTAACTCTTTCTGCCCTTACAAGTCTGTGATTATCAAGCAGAAAGACAAATATTATTGTAAATATCTTTCTGATTATGCAGAGGCATCTAAAAAAGTCTTTTCTCTCTCTGTTCCTTCAGTTCCAACTCACTGCTAAATATACACCCAGAAGTATAGGACAAAAGTGTATAAAATTGCCTCACTGACTTAATTCAAAATCCAGTTTCTAAAGATTTTAGGACCTGACTGACAACAAAAATTAGGTATCTGAAGACACAGCTAAGAATATTCCTGAATATTCAGACATAGCCAAGTCTTATGACCATAGATTTAAAAAGACTTCAGGCTCCTCAATGACTTCTGAGAATTGCAGGTCTCTTTCTGCATTACTTAGACATTGCAAAATATAACCATATATTTTTTGCCCACAGTTCCTACTTTGCAGAAACCAAATTATTTTCTTTCCTCTAAATATATATTTATAAATACATATGCACACACTGTAGTTCTGCACTAATTGGTATTTGCAATGTAAGCACTGGCCTTTCCTTCCTTTTCCTCAATGAAAGTAAACATGATCAAAGTCTGCCAGTATTTAATGATGAAAATGCACCGTGTCTCTACAGTCTTAATGTCATTGGAATGAACTTGAAGAGAGGTTTACAACAAAAATAAATAAAAAAAGGTTTTCATAACAAATTCAGAGGGGGAAAAGCCATAATTATCTTCTCTTTCCTAGAATTTTTATTTTGTCTAAGGTAAAAAAAGGAATAAACAAAGATATTTTAAAATTACCTGTGAGGAACAAAATAAATGCATAGAGATTTTATCCAGCACTTCTAAGGATCTTGGAAGTGCTACAACTACACTGTAGTTTCTTTGTTACAGCCCTGTATACATTTATACAAAAGAAAGATGAAAGGGGGGAGAGGGTGGTTGATATGGGTTGTGAGAAGTTGGTGGAATTAGATGGCAAGGGGTCAGGTTACAGACAATGTAAGCTAAAATGCATCAAAGCATATGAAGCAAAGGACTAGATCAAAGTCTAAGAAGCCAAGTACAAGAATAAAAGAGTGATAATTGTAGGCAGTGAGAGAAAGCACTGGAATAGAAATGTGATAATGGTATGACCTCATGACTCAGTCTCCTTTTTTTTTTTCATTTTCCCCAAGTCACCAGTTCCCTCACACGGGCTGGAGAGGGCAGGAGTGCTTGTGGCAGCAGGGAGCAGCACGGGGAAGAAGGGAGAGGAATTCTGGGGTTGATAGCCTTCCTGGGCTTAAAGGAAAAAATCACTTTATTTTTTGCAATGTGCTTCATTCATAAGTTTCCCACAGGATCACAGGGCTGTCCTCACAGGCACTTGTGTGAAACAGGGAGCCTGGGAGGCTGAAAAGCTGACGGTCAGATCCTGCTTTCCTGCAGCCCAGCAGAACATACCGGGCACCAGTGGGAGTGGCTCTAGAGAAATTATTGGGCACTGATGCCTCTCTGCTCTGGGGCTGAGACAACATGGCTGGGAAAGCTGTCATCATCCAGAGAGCTCCTAAACTATACTCGTGTTTAGCTGTAGGTTTGTTCTGAGGAAGACTTTGCATCAGATACTCACTGTTTTTAGGAACCAAATGCATTTTATTGCCAAGGAAGAACTTACCTTTCATATCTAATAAGGTCCCTCAGCCCTCAGTGTTGTACAGCACAGAGTGGAAGTCCCTATACATCCAAAGCAGTCTAGCAGATCAGGGCATTTCTCACCCTGGCTTGTTGGGTGATGCAGGACCTCTTCAGCTCTCCCCAAACCCCAGTGGGAGCCAAGGGCATCAGTTCAGCTGACTGCGTCAGTCAAGGCTGGGCTTTGTTCCTTGATCCCTGACAGGACACATTTGCCCATTCACACAGGTTTCAGGTTGAGACTGCGTAATGGCCATCATCATCTGGCATGACCAGCTCATACTGATACATTTCCTGCTGTCTTTAAAGGTTGAGGCCAAGGCTGCACAGGCTGTTCACTCTTCTTAAGAACAGGTCACTGCACTTTGGTCTATGCTTGATCTATGGGAGCAAACAACAAATGGGGACAGTCATCACAGGCAAGTCTCCTTTCACTGTCCCCGTGGCTGAATTGGTGCCACAACCCCACCCTGTTCCATCATCTTTGGAAAAGGGAAACAGTTGATGCCAGAGAAAAGCAACTTCTCTGATGCCTCCTCAGCAATGCAGACACCTATTTCTGTTTGATCTGGAATGGAAAGGAGGTACCACTGTCTTGCATCCTCCAGCCTTTTTTCCTTGCCTTCCCTTCTCCAGCAAAGCCTCCAGATATCTGTATTCTCTTTAGTGGGTGAGCAAATCAAAATAAACCACTTACTCGTCTCTCAGAAGTCCATTTGTTGCTTGAGATTTGTGCACCATTTATCTCTTCACCTCCTTCCTTTCAGTGCAGTCTGCTCAGAGTCATTTGGCAATGTGTTTATTTATTTTTCAGATGTAGTGGTTGAGATCAAGCTCTAGACCATGGTGTGGGATGGAGGAATCTGTCAGAATCTTCTGGGTTAGTGGATTTTGAAGAAGCAAAAAATCTTTGAGAAATTCAATGTGCATTCAAGTCTTTCCTTGCTGGGCCACAGGTTCATGTTCAAGTCTCTTCCTGGAAAATAAGCTAATGAGAAATAAAAGAGGCAAAAAGGCAGACAGCTCCTTCTCTGCCTCACTGAACTGTCTCTTAGCCTGTGTAGACTCTGTCCCGTTTGTGTTCCATTGCTTTGCTGATGAGAGCTCAGCTCTTCATTGAAACATCTGAATCTGTCATAGGGACATGGTTAAGCAGAATCATTCTGAAATCTCTTGAACTGTGTTTTAGTTTATGCCTGAGTGAAAAAGCTTGCAAGACCTTCCAAACAAAGTCCTATACCTCTGTTCTGTACTCTTGAGACAGTGAAAGCTGTTAGTGTGTTGACTGACCCCATTCAGACAGGTTCTTGCTTTCCAAAGCAATTTCACTTCTCTGTGTGTTTCATTTCTTGTATTTTCAGCTTACATAGAACACAAAAACTGATAGACACATCTGTAAATTGTTGCTTTTGAGCTCAGATGTGCATCAATATTTCCAATGTTTAAAGGTCACTACACATTATCCCCAGGAGCTGAACTGGCAGGGAAAACTCAGGAATTTTGAGGACTAGGGAGAGTATGGGAGAACAGATAGGAGTGTGGCAGTCACAGTGTGTTTGTCACAAAGCATATGAGAAATTTACAGGAGTGGGCATTCTCAGCATTACATCTTCTCTGGCTCCCTACAGGCTTTGATGTTCAGGTGATGCTCCTAAAGAGCAGGTCATATCTGGAGCCTGGTTTTGGCATTGTCTGACCCCAGCACACCTGTGGAGCAGTAGCAGAAGGTTCTTAGCCAGAACTCCAGTGGCCTGGAGCTGCTGACTAGCACTGTGGCTGAATGCCAAGCTCCCTTGCAGATATGCTGACGCTGACATGGACCAGAGGTACCTGTGAAGTGTGGTGTGCTCTGTGCTGCTCTCTGCCCTCACTACACCCCCCTGCCCCGTGCTGATAAAACAGCTCAGAAAACACGGCCAGGTCTGGTCATGGTTCAGCTGTGCCAGGCCTGCTACAACTGCTGTGAGTCATGGAAGATAAAGAGAGTAAACATGTAGGAACTTTTGCCTTGAAACTTGCTTAATGCCATCAACTGTTCAAAATTGACTACAGTGGAGCTGGAAACACCAGATCTAAAACGTCTTCTAAAGCTTGAAAGAACCATTGGCCACTGCTCTATCCACTCTTGGGTAGCCACATTGGCATCATCAGCACCCAGATCCACCAAAGAATCATCCCATTGTGACTGAACCACCAATGGTCCCACTCTGAAGTCTTGGAACAGTGCAAGAGTCTGGAGAAATCCGCACAGAGATAAGAAGGAAGTGCAGCCTGCACAGTGATATGGAAATTGTCTTGCACATCAACAGAGAAGCAGCCAGCAGGAAGAACAGAGTAAAACCCATTTACATTATTTTTGTTTTAGGTGAATTCCTGCTTTGAATTCTGACCCTTCAAGATGTATTAGAAACACAAAACTTCGTTCCCAATGATCATCACAAACGTGTACGTGACAACTCCCAGACCCAAATGGCGTAGCAGGATTAAGGAATAGAGGTTCAGTGATATTTAAAGAACACAAGAAGAGCACAACACTGAAGAGCACAAGAAGCATGTCTGAAAGGTTTCATTTTATTAGACAACTATTTGTTTTTAGACACCTGTAGAGGTCCTGCACCCAAAATTGATGTCATACAGTGTCTTGTGGTTGTCTACTCCGGAAATGTGAGTAAAAGAAACTTCCCTAAAACCAGTTCCTGTTTTCTTCTCCGTGTCCTTTCTTTTGAGTTGTGTAAAACATGTGACTTTCATTGACTCACATCTTCTTGAAACAGCTAATTCAGACATGCTTTTTCCAGAATGCTGCTAATTTCAGTCACTTAGCTTGAGTTTAACATATCAATTACATTCCAATATATTAATATTTATCAAACTCTGACCCTAGGAGACAATGGAGGCGCACAGGATAACCCAACAGCCACTGCCACCCTACATCTGGCCAAGGAACATAACACACAAAGACATTGACACTCCTTGTTATTCAAAAAGATGAAGGAACAAGACTCACAGTGGGGTCAAAAGGATGAGGAACCTTTATGGACTTTTGACACAAAAGCCACGGGCTTTCCAAAGAAGAGGAAGGTGAAGGTTCTTCTGACCTAAACCAGCCTGGCCAATTTCCTGGACCAGTAAGTCTCCATATTTTGTTGCATCCCACAGTTTTGACATAAATGTGGACATGTTGAACTCCTTTTTGCCCAGCTGTTTCCCATTGACACGTTTGGACAAGAAGCCACAAAGGGAGGAGGGCAGTCAGTGATGGGTGTTGGGTGTGCACAGGAGTGTAAAACATTTCTAAGATCTTCTGAAGGCACCAAAGAATAAAAATGCCTCATACATAAATCACATCACATGTTGTGTCTTTAAGGGGCAATCACAAAAAAAAAAAAGTCTTCAATAAAGTCTCTGCTGTGAGAAAATTGTCAGCTAGTTTTGATCAATCTGGAAAGTCAAATCAGACAGTGATGGGGGAAGTTTCCTTGACTGAAAGGAGCTGGAAGGTCCTGTTTATCAAAGTTGATTTCTTTTCTGTACATTTTCAGTTATTTAAGTAATTTTATGGTTTGGTATTGTTCGATGTCTTTGTTAATGTGAACTATTTGGCCCCAGTTAAAAAGCAGAGCCACGGTTACCTGGCTTTGACATTGGTGTAGCCCTCTCAGCACCAAGACTCTTAAGGTCAGAGCTGCTGCAGTTTCCTCCCAGGCATCTTGTCAGTCCCACACAGCTCTTGGGCAGCCCGCCAATTAATTATTTATCTAGCAAGGCCCCTCAAAATATTCTAAGCCCTCTTAAAATAAGACATTTTCTTCAATTGACAAAAATCAACAAAAATGGCCATTCCTCCTGCAATTTCATTGGGAAAAGTTGATAAAATCAGAGAAGGCTCAGAGGTTTGAATCCCATTGACTTTCCTTTAAAACTGCTAACATTTAATTTTTTTTAGAGTCTTCTACAGCTTCTACAGTCCAAAAGAAAAATCTGAAGCCCACAGATAGTTCAGATTTTCAACTGCAAGAGGAAAGCCAAGCCAGAGAGGACACCTGCTGTGGGGACAGTCCTTCAGCCCCCTGCTAAGGGGCCAACAGGGGATGAGCAGATGAGGCAAAAATGCTTCTTGGTAAGTGTTTGGATGAGGGATATCAACAAACTCCTAACAGCCCCAGACATCCACCAGCAACACGTTGGTGTCTGTGACCCAGAGATTTATAGCCTTCCTTTCTAAACCTTCTTCCTTTCTGTTGCATCTACTGCGGTGGCACAAACCCTGTGCTTGGAGACACAGCAGCAGCTGTGTTTTCATCACACACCCTGTAAAGCTTTACAGTTGCCGCTCTCCTTTTAGGGTCTTCTGTCTCCCCACTCACTCCCCTTTGCACCTGAGCATCCCCTTCAGCGAGGGAACCCTCTCACAGTAAGGAGACCCTGACTGGGAAACAGCAATCATAAATTTTGCAGATTGATTCAAGATACTCTTCACCTCCTCCTCCTTTCTCGCTGTATCTTTCAGTTTTGGGGAGATTCATTCCCTTGCAGGCTTGTTTGCTTTCATACCCTACTTTCCCACTCATGGTGCAATAATGGCTTATCCTTGTGACAGGGAATTTTAGACCCAAGCTTAGTCCAAGGTCACAATTTCTACCATTTTGCAAAACAGTAGAAAGCAGAAATTCCATAATGGCTTGTTACTATGAGTTAAGTTCAATATAGCTAGCAGCTTCTCTTAGGCAGATCTGCAGCAGAACTGACCTCACTGACTGAATGAATCACTTGTCCCCCAAGGGCAGGAATGTTTCTTCCAGGACAGGATTGAAGCTGCTTTCTTACAAAAGCACTCTCAGTCCCAAGCAGGGAGTTGGAAGCTGCCTGAGCCACACACCTGTCTTGTAGATAGTTCCTAGGCCTGCCAGGCATTTACCATTCAAAAAATATACATTCTTCATCAACTTGAGCTGAACTTTGGCAAAGGGTATAGGGGGAAGAAAGGAGAGGAAAGGAGGAGGGGAGGGACTTAAAGGGTTCAACTGGAAGTTTTTGTTCAATTCTTGACAGAAATAAATATCCAACTCTGTCCATTTTGGCTCTTTAGTACGTTTGTTAAATGTGCCAAGGCTAGAATTCTTACCCCATATGTTTTCCAAGGACTAGTTTAAAAAATAATAATTGGTTACTTGTTAACAAGAGTATTCCAGCAGCTTCAGGTGGAAGGAGTAAGCACCCAAGGAGAGAAAAATGTGACATGAACTAGTCTGGTCCCAAACGCAGGTAGTCACTGTCCTGCCTCAAACTGTCCTGTAGGTGTCACAGAGGAGAGCCCGTTCCCACTGGGTTTGCAATGGGGCACATTCCACCATCATCCCAGAAGTATTCGCTCCCTACATCAGCCCAGGAGTAATCAGAGAGTGAGTTGGACTTTTAGAACTACCCGCAAAGCAGACGTGCATGTGACACAGCATATTCAGCTTGCTAATGGTCAAGGTTGCACTCCAAAGTGAGGTTGTGACACACTCCCCAAACTGGCACTGGACACATCAGAGCAGACACATGGTGGGGCCCTTGGTCTGTGCTGATCACAGCATCACTGGGGCTGGGGTGGGTGAAAAGCATGGAAAGACAACTCGGGAGAGCTTGGTACATCCCAGCACTTCAGCATGCTTTTATCTTCAGACATACAAAGGAACACTTTATGTATTTCTAGCTAGAAATGGGCTGTATTTAGAGATTTATGCCTTAATTGCGGTGAATAAAGGCATAGTCACCTATTGCTGTGGCCGTGGCTAAGAGATGCTGCATCCAAGACTTAAATATTTTTGCATGCCTGATCCATACCTCCCGTGTGCTAAGAAGCCTTTAAGCTCTTTTTAGCTGATGAGACATGAGCAGGTGGTCCAATTGTGAACAAAATGTCAGAATCCCTTCCCAGGTACAAAACCCCACTTAGAGAGACAGTCAAGCTATGCTGATAAACGTCAACTAGCCCCAGGCACCACCAACCCCCAAATCTCTGCTTTCAGTGCTAACATTAAGTCTAATTATGTTCATCCTAAATCTGCTTCCAGTCTGTTTTCATTACCTTCATTCACGTTACTTTACTATCACTTGTCCCTGCTTGCTGGCCTGATCTGCGATCAGATCAATTAACAGCTCTGATGCAGTGTGTTTGTATTCCTCATCAGCTTGCATGTGGCACTTCTTGCTTTCCTTGACCTGCAGCATGGTTGCTACATTGGGGATGCAAATTTCTTATACTGGACAACAGCTCCATGACTGTTTTCTAGAACATTACCAAAACCTCTTCCTCCTGAGGTCAGCAAACAGAAAAAAACATAAACCCTGATGTGTCACTAGTGGGAAGCTGTTCTTTACACCCCACAAACAGATAGTACATGTGTTAGACAAGGCAGGTAAATGAGGTACTTTTGCTGGATTTCCGGGAGCTCTGATGGCTCTGATGGGCTTCATAAGTTTTGACAAAGATGCTCACTCTCCAGCTAACTGATCAAACACTTGGAGAGAGCAGTGATGTAAACACACTGTGGAGGGCAACTCTGCTTCCTGTAGCTTGGTCACAGAGAGTGACAGGATAGCCTGGAGAAGATAAGGCTACGGGGAGACTTTATAACACCTTCCAGTACCTCAAGGGGCTACAAAAGATCTGGAGAGGGTCTACTGACAAGATCATGGAGTGACAAGTCAAGGGGAAATGGCTTTAAACTGACAGAGGGCAGGGCTAGATTAGATATTGGGAAGAAATTCTTCCCTGTGAGGGTGGGCTGGCCCTGGCATAGGTTGTCCAGAGAAGCTGTGGCTGCCCCACCCCTGGAAGTGTTCAAGGCCAGGTTGGACAGGGCTTGGAGCAACCTGGCCTGGTGGAAGGTGTCCCTGCCCACGGCTGTGGGTGGGAATAAGATGGGCTTTAAGGTCCTTCCAACCCAAATCTTTCCATGATTCTACGATAACAAAAGCCTTTTCCAGTTTCCCTGTTTCACTTGTTATATGCTGGAAGGTAGTGCTGTCTGCAGGTTACATCAGGGAATATTGCAGTCCAAGGGCCTGGATTTTCAGATGTATTGAGCATCCAAGTCTCCAGCTGCTTACAGCAGGATGTGTAGGAGCTCTGTGTTTCTGAAAATAACATTTACAATTTAGACCTACATTTTATATTTGCATGAATAAAACCCCTGAAGATTATCTCATTCTGGAAGGGGTCTAGGCACCTACAGCTACTCTTGTGCCCACTGAGTGTGGCAGGCTTGGCTCTGAAAGCAGACAAAAGGCCAGTGACATCCCTGGGATAAGTGCACTGTTCCCAGTGTAGCTGCCAAAAGGACAGACCTAGATCAGAAAATTGTTCTCCCTTCTTCAGAGAGTTGTTAAGGTTCTGAAAATTACTGTAATAAATTGTGAGACTTCGAATGCAGGGTGCCACTGAACAGTAGGTCGTTATGTCTGGGAGGATTTTATAGGCATTTCTACAGTACTCATGAAAAAGATAAGGAAAATTATATTTTGATCACATTCTCAAATGCATGTGTCATTTCTCTGTGCTTTTACCCAGATGGCAAAGGAGACAGAATTTTAAAGGATACTCAACAAGTTGTTACTATCCCAGCATAATACAAGTTTTTTTCATGGAATTTTTAAGTAGACTATTTACTGATATGCAATAATCCTCAAGCCCTTTTTATATTTAATAAATGAATTTCTAGTATGATTTTTAGTATTTACCACTCTCATGCTTTTAGTGAATTTGGTCAGTAAGACCAAGGATTAGCCACTCTTCACAAAGGTTTCTTTTCTTCCATGTCTCTATTTTGAGACTGTCATTTAAGTATGATATTACTATACCCATTCAGAATTAGGACTATACCCACAGAGATGAGTAATGAGATAGACTTTCATCACATTCTTTGCTTTATAACATCAGTAGAATCGCCAGCATCACTGGAAAAAGAATATTTCAACTGACAAAGCAGAAAAGAGGAAGGTTCCTGAAAAACTAAAGGAGATTCAGTAACTCCCTTCCTTTGTATGAGAACAGACATTAATTAAATCAAGGCCCTCCTTGATCTGTGCAGCTGAAAGAAACGGGAAAAACATTGGATTTCGTGTTCCTTGCAGAATAATAATTCCTAACATTTATAGTGGTAAATGGAATCATTGCAAAACACCCTTATAAGCATCTGCTGGGACAAACACAGGTGACTAGCTCTGTTACAACCAAGGACATGAGACATGTGAGGAGCAGCTATTTGCAGCGGTGCATAATATAAGCAGTAGATAATATAAGTAGTAGATAAGATTCAAATGACATATTAGCATGCCAAGGTTTCTTGTTCAGTATCTGAAACCTCTACAGAGATTAAAAACCTTTGGATATTTGAGCAGCATATTTTAACTCTATTTCTGTGTTGTTTATTTGTGGTGAGTATTGCCTATCCATCTAAATTATGGGGTTTGGGGTTTTTAAACTCTTCTATAGAAATAGGAACATGTCCTTCATTAACACCAAGTCATTAACAGTGTCAAGTCAATGCTTGTTGGCATAAAGGAGGCAGCCTTTTAGGAGAAAGAAGTGTTTTAAATTCCTGTCTTCTTCAGTCACTTTCTGAGCTTCGCACAAGCGTTCTGCTCCTGCTGGTTTACCGTTTCACACTTGGGCAAGAAGTGAATGCAAGGAATAAGTCTCAGCCCCAAACCTGAATGGCTGCACGCTGCCACTGATGTGTGGATTCCCCATTCTGTAAAGCTTTGCAGTTCTCTGGGCTGGACCCTCAGAAAGTCAGTAAAGAGGAGCGTCATTCGGGCTTACTTTTGTGAGAGGATTAATGTCTTAATCAAATAACTTACTTGGAAGAAAAATTAGCAGATGCTGCAGCATTTCCATTGTCCTTCAAAACACCATTAAAAATTCCTTATGCTCCCTAAGATCAGATACGTGTGTGAGGGTCCCCATTCAGCCTGTGTTTGCAGTTTGCATATTTCTGTGTAATGTGTGTCTTACAATTAGCTTGAGGATGTGCTTACAGTTGCTTTTACAAGTCCTCATTCTTGACAGTTTTACGGATGTTTGCACTAAGTAGCTTTTAGTGGCATACTGGTGAAACTAGGCACCTTGTTTTCCTTTCTTAAAGGCCCTTGGTTCTAATACCTACAAAGACTAATCCATTTGCCTCAGCTAATCCAGTCTAAAAGTACTCCAGTGCACTTGAAAGGATGTCCTGTGAGCAAAACATCTCACCTTGAGAATGGGGAAAAACTTGTTTTGGAAGTTGCTTCCCTCTGAAGCAGCAACTCCAATTGGCTAATCTATTTAACAAAATTAATGAGAGGGCCATGGATTGAGTTTCATGGCAGACTAAAGCCCAGCTTTCTCAAAGAAAGGAATTCATTGTTGAACCTTTGATGGTCTAAAGGAGGAGAGGTGCATTCATATGTTTTGGGTAACTCCCTCATCATTACTAAGATAAAATAAAAAGGCTTTAAGGTTTCTTTCACCAATCACCCCACAAGTTGGCAATTATATAGGATTACTAGTATCCCATAGACCTGAGCTACCAACAGCTATTTTATTCACTTGTGTAATGCATTTTATGGTAATAACAAAAGAGCCCTTCAGGCTATTTTGTGGTCCATACAGATTTTGAAGGAGGGAGAGCTCTTATTTTTGTTTGTGTTTTGAGTGGGGGTGATGGGCAAAAAGGGGTTTCTTCTGCCAAGAGATTAGTGTGAAAGAATGAAATGAAATGTTTTGGTCTTGTTCAGTTCTAGTCTAATCAAGCCTACTCTCAAATTAATGAGCTCTTACCGGGGGGAACATCTCTCGATGCTGGAAGGCAGCAGTAAAGCTATGCACTTCTATTTCGAAAAAATGTAAAGCAATATCCTTTTTGGCTTCAGATAAAACAGTGAAAGAAGCATTTTTCATCTTTTAAGGTTTGATTTAATGCTACACTGACTTGCAGGGTTTGTGTTTATTGGAGGCATTTTTCTAGAGAGCTGAACAAATTGCCAATAATTTGAGGGTTAGTATTCTGGTCTCTTTTGGCTCATGGTGAATGAAAAATGTGGGACAAGGAAGTCTAGCAAGGGAAACTAAACTCCATTTATTTTGCATATGGGGCTTCCTAAACCCTGCTCAGGCCATACCAATCCATCTTTAGTCCTTTCTTCTAATAGCCCTTCCTTGTTCTTCCCTGAATTTGTTCTCCACTGCCCTAGCTAGCTGCGGAAGCATCCTTCAGCTCTGGAGGGATGAGTTTTATCACAAAGAGAGAAAACTTTATATAAAATGCATTATGCCTCAATGGCTCACAAGACCACAGCTGAGGGGCTCTTCTGGGACTGGAATAAAGCACAGGCACAGGCCTGTAGTGCCTGAGGGCTGTAGATCCTGGTGTTGTGGAGCAACAACACATGGGAATCCTCTGTGTGCCAACAGATTCAGGTCACCTTGAGGTACTCCACAGTGCTACGAACAAAATCCCTCCATGTTCTAAAAAAAGAACATGTTCTGTACTACCAAAATCCAAGGCTGGCAAGTCTCGTGCTTGCACAGTAGGAAATGCCCATTGAAGTCTCATGTGCAATTGTAGTTTCCCTTTGTGTGCTTATTACAGAACTCTCATGAATTATCTCAACACGTATTTTCTCACTTTATTTATCACAAAGAGTGACTGGGTTTCACTGAAACCGCGTGTGGCTTGTATTCTCTTGTAACCTTGTAATTTCAACAGTGTTTTCAGGTCTTATCTGCTGTTCTCTATATCCAAGCATTGTACTGAACCAAGGTGTGTCCATACATTCTTTGAGTTTCCTATTCTATTGCTACTATAGTTTGACAATATTCCAAAAGCATCAGTTAATCTTTACAACAATCTGGGGAGATAAGGCCTGGAAGGATTAAGCCCAAACTTGTCATATTTTCTAGTGTGAATAATGTAGGGACTGACTAAATACACTGTACTTTGATAGGACCAAAGTAGAAATGTACAAATACAAACCTCATAGTTCCAGGTCTAGGTGAGATCCTAGTGGGGTTTGGGTTTTTTTGGTTGATTTTGTTGTGGGTTTGTTTTTTGTTTGTGTTTTTGTTTGATTGGTTGGTTTTGGGTTTGGTTTGTTGTTTGTTTTTTTTTAACAGGCTGTACCCTTCTGTGTATGAGGAGAGTTTAGTAGAGGAATTTACCATGAGTGAAGTAATGTGGAAAGGTTCCTCTTAAGTCATCTGTATAGCATCATATCAGAACTCCCTGCTAGACTCCATGAGAAAGTCAATGATTCTGGTCAGGGATTCAGGTCCCTCAACCTCACCATCATCCATCTGTGTCCTTCGCCAAGGTCCCTGCCTCATTTACTGTCTGTATTACAGCTCCTGGGACATGTGAGGCAACGGTCTGGCTAACATCAGCCTCCTTCAGCACAAACCATGATTCATTTCCTCAATATCATCCTCAAATAATGCTAGAGGCCGAAATGCCAGACACTACAATTCAATTCTTCTAATGTCTGCTATCAAAATACCCTAGGATTTAATTTTTTTTATTTCTTTTTAAGAAGAAAAATTCAAAAAACAGGGCTTGCCACTGGTGGAAACCAACTGAATTTCACCCACCCAACCAGCAAGACTGGACTTTGAGAGAAAAAAGTATACATCTACCTTTTGAAGCAAGAGAGGAACTGATATCAGCATATACACAGCATTTTCCTCTCTGGGCAAGTCCTGATGGGGGATGAGGCAAATGAGTTGTTGACAGTCTGCAAGGTGGCAAACAGCATTGGCAAAACTGGCCTTCAAATTTGAAAAGGAATAAAATGGCATCTCAAAAAGCTTTTAACCCATCCAGTCTTTATCTTCTGCTGTTACTGCTGCAGCCCAGCCTGCTTCTTGCTTCTCTTGGGTACCCTCCAGCGTCTTCATTCTGTCTTCAGTGCTGTAGGGCCTGTTGAGTGAGAGAAAGACTCTTTGTTCCTTTCCCCATATTGGTCTTCATCAGCCTCGAAGAGCAGTTCCAAATACATGGCCTGATTGTTGAAGCCACTTTCTTCAAAATCAGTATGGTGTCCTCAAGAGAGCTTGAGCATATGCAGGCAGCAATGCTCAGGGATTTCAAAAGTTCTCTTTTTAAAAGCTATAACCTGGTCCCCAGGTGAGCTACCCAAGCTCATTTTCAAGCTCCTACTTCAAAGCTAAACAACACTGCAAACTTACAGATGAAATAGCTGCAAAAAGTGCTTTAAAGTTGTTCATATTATTTTTTCATCATGTTTCATGCCTTCAAAATACCGAAACTATTTTTGCTAGAGCATCCCCCAAAATGTTTGGGCAAAGGAATACACCCAGCATGGAAATTTCCAGTAAGGACCATTACAACCAACTCCTTGTGATTTTGCCAAGCACTAACAGGAAGAGACAGGCTGCTGCAGTGATAGCTGCTGGTGTCAGCTCCATGTGGAGTGACACCAGGAACCGAAATTGTTGAGTGGTGCCACATGTAACTTCTGCTAGTGCTCAGAAAACAGGACTTTGTCTCAGTAAATGGTAACTCGACAGGCCGCAGTTGGATTTTAAATGAGTGGTTTTACACTTGTAATGAGCTGTGAAGATGGGCCTAAACAAGGGAATCTGTGTGACAAAGTCACAGAGGGTTGTTTGCCAGAAAGGATCGCTGTGCTCCAGCAGCCTGGTTTCCTGCAGACCAAAAAATGAAGCCTGAAAGCTTAAGGTGAGCTCTTCATCGTGGGCTGCAAAGCAGGGACTGATCTCAGGCAAGGCATGTTGGTGAGAACCAGAATTTAAGTTTATAAAAAATAAGTAGGAGTGCAGCAAGACACATTCCGTGTCAGAAAGGGCTGGGAAGAGGAAACAGTTCAGCCTGTCTGCAAACCAGCATGGAGGGGCAAACCTTTGTGGGATGTGGCAAATCCAAACGTCTTTCAGGTAAAAGCCTTGCCAAAATGCAGCAAGTGTTCTTTTCAAATAAAACCTCCCCTTATTCATCTCCTTCAGCCACATAAGCTTTTAATTAGATCATATGCATGGCTTCATAGACAGCTCCCTGAAACTGGAAAACTCCAAGAAAGCCATATCAAGTTGCCCTTGTTCACAGCATGCCCTTCCCCGGAGAAAGAAGGAAAATTGAGAGTTCAAAGCAGACGACAAACACCAACACACCTGAAATGGCTTAAGGGATCATTATTATTATTATTATTACTATGTCTTACAGCGGTCAAATGCATTTCAGCTTAGAGACTCCAAAGTCCAAAAAAGAAAATCCAGCTGGAAGTACTGTCACCTTTCTCCTTATCTACCTTCTCTTCAGATGCCATCTGACACATTTTCGTGCTTGCTTTCACGACAGATGTGAATCATTCATACATAGCAGTGTCACTCAGGCTAGCAAAACCTCTCGAGCTCAGCTCGCCCTGTAGCCTTTTTATGAGGCTTTCTATCACTCCACATAGTTGGCAATGACGTGTGGACTACCACGGATCTGTTTCTGATCATATCTTCCAGTTATTCTGCAAATGAGAACTCCTAATATGGGGCTATCAGCAGACAAATTGCTTAAGCCTAACAATGCCACAAGAAGAAGTGTAAACAACTGGAATCTGCTCCGTTTAAGCAATGCACAATGCTTGCATTGTCTGCCCAAAAACAACAACTGGAAGGATCGTTTCTGGATTTTTAAGCCGGTCTGCTGCCAAAGCAGAATGGGAAAGCACACAAAAAAGGGAATGTTTTAATGCATCCACTGACACTGCTTCAAACTGGAGCAGGATCACAGAAAACCCCGGTACTTGGAAAAATCAAATGCTTTGCCCTTGAAATTCTGCCTGTGAAGTAGTTTTGGGAAGACTGGGAGGACTGAGAACAAACAGTAAACAGAAAAACAAGTCACCCTTCAGAGTCTGGGTTTATTGGCACAACCAAAAGAAGGTGCAGCTTCATCCCGTGAAGGTTACCTCTCCTCCAGCTCCAGCCAAGAGGAGCAGAGGGGGCAGCAGTGCAGACTGGCAGTCCCGGCTTCAGCGCCTTTGCTCTTGGCTCTCTCCCACAGCACTGACGCTTCCCTGGCCGTAGGATTTTTCCTAGATTAAATGTGTAGACTTCTCCACGTTTTTTTTTCTTCTGTCTCTATTCATCTCAAAACATGGGCAAAGAAAGTTGGCTCGCTCTCAGGTGACAAGCTGTGAAGTTCCATCCTCTCTCCTGTCCAAATCATTTAAGTGAGAAGAAGGGGACACGCACTGAAGGAACCAGTTGGAAGAGTCTGATACCCGGCTCTGAGGACTGAGAAAGGCATACTAATATTAAGTCACTTTGATGGCACTAGCAGAAACTGCATTTGATGCAAGCTGGCCGTGATATCTGGACTTGTCTTTCACCACAGAGCCCTCATTTGTGAGCTCTCTTTCCCTGTGGTGTTGTTCTTTTCTATACTAGAAAGGAGGGGAAAACAGAAGGTGTGAAGAGGACTATTCCACACTTACTCACAGGGGACAATTACATTTTGAGATACTTTGAAGGCAAGTTCTCTTTTTTCCCGCTCCAGAGAGAGGCTGCCTCCTTTACATTGAGGAAGACTGGTATCATTCATTAAGGAGAGCACTCCAAAACAGAGAGGCATTGATGGTCACAGGGCGTGGAGCTCAAGGACCTGTCAAGAGTCAGAAGAAAAGCACCTCAAGGCTCTTTGGGCCTTACTGGCCACCTATTTGGGCCTTTCTTATTTTGGTTTGGTTATTCAGAGTTTTTTCATTCTTTTCTTTATAACAACAGAATGAAAGTCTTGTCACATCAACTTAGACACTAGTGGACATCTCCTGTTTCTAAACCCTTCCTGTGACCATGTACTTTGTGCAATCTCAGCTATGAAATCAAGCACTACAACTTTCTCCCAAAAGTATTTTGGCATTCTTGGATGAACATATCTCACTTTTGTTCCCTCTAAGAGGTCACTCCCTGAGGAAAAAAAGCCTTTGCCTCATGTACTGGCTGAGGTTTATTTCTTCTTTCTAGTGGAGCAACCCTTGCAGATCCACACTAGTGTGGTCTCACCAGTTTTCTATAGATGAATGACATCTACTGGCTTGCAGCAAGATCTCAGAGGTATCATCAGTTATTTATTCTCCATATCCACCCAAAACTGGCATCAGAGTCTCCTCAGAAAACTGTAACTGGTAGTTTCATGAAAACAGTGATCGACCAGGTGACACTTGGTCTGCTGTCCTCCTGCTGTGGCTCTGCGCAAGTACATTGCTTCTAACAGCATTCACTTGGGGGTATTTTGCTTGTGACCCTCCATTCCTTACTTGTTACACAGCACAGATCAAATTCCTGCAAAGGAACATGAACAAAAACATTCTTAATTGTGGTTGGGAACCACAGGTTGTGACCCCAGAAGGAAATGTCACACCTTCAGTGAGTATTTTTACTTTTCGAAAATTTAGAAAGTCTTGTGGATGTATCCATCACTAGGGCAGTTTCTTGCTGATTCACTAGAACACAATTTTCATACAGCAAACCTCAAGAGAAAACATGTGAAGTCAAGAGAAGGAAATGGCCCGGTGCATTCTTTGAAATTTCAACCACCAGACCTTGAAACTGGACGAGGAAAGCTTTACATAAAACACAAAGTGAGGCATTTGAAATAAAACCAAGCAAGTGAAGTTAGAACCTAAAAGACTGCAGGACTCAGGGGGGAAAAAAAGAAAAAAAGGGTTACTTGATGAATCAATACATTGTTTTCTTTTTGGGGATCTTTTTCACCACTGATAGTTTTGCTCCTGAGCAAAACAAAACAGGGAATTTCACTGCACAGAGATTTGGGGATTCCAGAAATTATACCATTCCTTTTCAGAGCAAAATTAATTTTGTTTCCCATGGAAAATTTTTGATTTGATAGAAATTAAAAAGTTATGTTTCACTCATGGCTCTTTTATACTTAATATATAATGTAGTATCAATTTTTAAAAACAAATCACACAAGTTCAAAAGAAAATAATGTATCTGAGGGTTTTTTTCAAGTGTGGAGCTAATTTAGAATGTTTCAACATTATTGGAACTTTTTCATCACTTTTTTTGAGATGAAATTTCCCCAAAAGCAACATGAGCTCACAAACTTCTTTTTTATTATTATTATTTTAGCGCTACTGCATTTTACTGATGGGGGAAAAAAACCCTTTCCATCAAAGTTTTTTTCCAATGAACACTACTCCCTGAGTCAAGTAGGAGCGTGTCTGAAAATCCCTCAGATGGAAGATTTATTAGGTATCATCGGGGAAAAAAAACCTTTGCAGGGCCAAATTCTGATACAAGCTGGTTTGTGCAAATATACTGAGTTCCGGCCAGTGAAAATGAGGCCCTTTCAATGTACTTTGTGCTCCTAAAAGAGAAGGGTACCCGGCAAAGAGGCCCAGAACCATTAGTGTGTGTATGTGCAAATGCACACGTATGTGTATGAACAGACACTGCTGCTGCCCTTGGCACTCAGCAACAGCTTTCTAGATTGTTTGAGAGATGTGTATGTTCAATGGGATGACCCATCGCCACATGATTTTCAGGTATTTTTATTGGCTTCCTGCTTTAATTTTTTTTTCAAAAAACTTTTTATTTTTTATTTTGAGTGGCAATTTTATAAGCTACAACCAGATATAGTGATGAAATTCTAATACTACTTAGCAAGACCCCATTTGCCAAAAAGCCAATGTGTAGCTTGCCTGTCAATTGGAGCTTCCCCCCAGAACTGTTTAAGAAAAATACTCGCTTTATAGAAGAACAACAAGTTGTGGGTTGCAGAAGTGCCCAAACCAGCAAAAGGGTTAAGGAAGTTGTGGTAGAAACAAACAGGAGTGTTTCTTGAGTATTATCAATTATCCTCACTACAACAACTTGTATTTTTAGGAAGACGGTAATTAGAAAGATGCCTGTGTTGCCAAGCTTCAGAAACCCACTCAGCCCAAAGGTTGTCTGAGAACGTTAGTATGATAATATGGCTTTGCAGACAAAAACATTGGGATGTGTATCAAAATATTGCAAAGGGGAAACTGCCCTCCCAAAATGAGAGCCAGCCCGGAGAGATGTGAAGCACAACAAGCTGGGCTGATTCAGTCCATTGCTATAAACAAGTTGCAGTGGAAAGAGGTTGCATAATTAACCCACTGCCCTAATAAACAGCATTTAATATGCCATCTATTTAAAATTAAACTGCTGTCAAAAGCAGCGTTTTTATTTCTCATTTTAATTCTGTTCAAAGCAAATAAAGCCGTGTCTGCGGTATTGCCCCAGGCAATGACATTAGCTGTTCCAAATGTGGGATTTTGCAGCCTGATTTACAATGTTATGGAATGGCCAACATTATGTTGCTGTTTGAATGACCTGGTGAGAAACACCCCGTGCTCATCTGGAGCAGGAGAGACGACGACTGAACGCTCTCCTTGGGCCACCTGGATCCTGTTAAATGCAGGCATAAATCAAAGCAACCTTCACTGACAGAAGCTTGTCCAGGCTGGGACTGGGTCAGACCCACTCCTTCCAGCAAACTAAACTGAACTGTGAAAAGTTGTGGGATTATTATTGCTTTGTAGTAGCTTCTGGAGTAATTTCACCATGAAAGTGGGGGAAGTCAAAGTCCAGAAGAGTCAAACTTGTCTTCTTTCCTTGTGCTTTGGACTCATCTGCACCTATATCCAAATTTCATGGACAAGTTTGGCCATTATTAAAGGCTCAGCCAGGACTTCAGATGTAAGACTGATGCTACCACAGAGGACAATTTGCCCATTTTCTGGTGGCAGAGAACTTAGGGCTCCAGAATTATCAGTTATGAGGCTCTCCCTGGCCCCCAGTGCCTGCAGGGAGAACAGTGTTAGACAGACCTGAGGTTTTCAGTTGAGATTGATACTGAGAGGAAGATTTCTGCAGGTGGTAGAACTTTAAAATACCACCTCGCTACATGGAGGAGAGCTTTTAGTTCAAGAATCACTTGACAATTAGACAACTTTTAGTCTTCCCTAACCTATCCAAGATAGACTGCAACAAACACTCAGATGACATACATATTTCATTTAGAGTAGTAAATATTTATTCTTGTAGAGGTCCAGAGCTCAGCAGCCCTGGATAATTGAAGTTATTCCTGTATGTGCTGGCAGTCTTCACCTACCCCAACACTGTTACTTCAGCCCTGACATTCAAGACCACCCTCCCACATTTACCCTCCATTGTGGCCATCGTGAGTGCAGAATGCCAATCACTCTGAACCACATGGAGCTTGTGGTAGGCCTTGTGCTTGTGTTGTGGTGGCAGCTGTTCTCTGCAGTCAGGGAAAAGATTCTCTATAGGTGGTCTCTGAAAAAGATAGCTTTTCTGGTAGGTGGAAGTATGCTTGGCATTTTTCATATTCAAATGGACAGAAATGGGGTTGAATTGTGCATAAATGCAAAGTGAAAGGTAGGAGCAACAGGTGAAACTACTGAAAATAAAGAAGATGTAAGTGTCCATTAACACATTTTGTATCCTTGCTGTTGGTGGAGAAGGCTAAGAATTATCTGCAAAAATCCATTAAAAAATCCATCTCCCGCTGTGGAATTCTGCTTTATGTTTTACTGGCTCCTATGAAGTCCTTATCACCAGAGTGTAAACCATTTCACTTCTGAAACATCATAAAATTGCTGCCATTAAAGCCCTGGTAATTAAAGCTTGTTTGAGACCACAGAGTTTGTAAGCTGCAAGAGAAAATTCCTAAAGCCGTCTTTTACAGAGTTTTGATTAGAAAGTCTTTCCAGATATGGGCAGATGAAATGTTCTAGAGACAATCTCAAGGCAATCTTAATTCATGTAACATTGATTTACTGAGGAGCTCATAGCTCAAGATAGGCTTTGATGGCAATATCTTATCTCCTTGAATCTGATAAACTCTGAGGACAGATGTATTGCTACAATTAACATAAATACACACTGCAGAAAGCAGGCAGCAAAATAACAAGTCTAAGAAAACAGGCCCTCCTTAATGCCACCTCCTGTACACTGTGCACTGCAGAGCCAAGCTCCACACTAATTGCAGGACTCACAAGTAAGTTCCAAGGAAAGAAATTTACGCCGGGAGGGTCCCCAACATGTTTGAGCTCTTTCCAGAGGTGATTTTTACACCCTAATTAGCATCTGTCACCAACGTCTTCCCTCATCTCTTCCTGGGGAAGAAAGCTCTGCTTGTGGCCCTGTGTTCAATGAGGCCAGGGGCAAACTGGAATCATTAGATTGGATTTCTCAATTGCTGGATCGGAGCGTTTTTTGTATTTATATTTTAAAAGTCTGGGCATTTGGAGAAGAAACAGAAGACACCTCTGATCTCCATCATTGTGCAGGTGACTGGGCACTGGAACAAAGTGCCCAGAGAGGACATGAAATCTCCTTTCCTGGAAATATCCAAAAGCTGCCTGGACACCATCCTGAGCACTGTGCTCTAGGGAACCTTGCTTGAGCAGGGAGGTTGGACTAGATGATCCCCAGTGGTTCCTTCTACTCTTACCCCTACTGTGATGACACTGCATCTTTGCAGAGCTTCCTGCCATGCTTGTAGACCATCCCAAAGAAAATTGTTGTCCTGCAGAGGCAGATGGTGTCCCATGGTGTGGGAATTGTCACTTTTAGTTTTCCTATGAGTATTCCAGGCACAAGATATTGGTCTAGGGTTTGGACTTGCAGCGGGAAGTTACTTGCTTGTGAGAGTAATGTGAGGCTGGGAACGGCACTGAGACCATAACATCAACCTTACCAACACAAATAAAAGCAAGGCAGTCCAGTCTGTGTGAGTCTCCGGTAAGAAAGGATGAAGAACTACCTGAGAAACAATTGCTAATGTCTTCTCTAACACTAAAACCTTTTTAGAGCAGTCAGCAATGGTCAGAAACTGCTTCTTGGAAGTATCCCTCAAAACCACATAAACACAATCAAACCAGAAGGTGCTGCTCTGTCTGGCTAGCTTGTCAAAAATAACATCAGGGGTAAAAGCAAAGCATTTCCAAGTGACCAAAGGTTGTTTGTGCCATGCAGTGCCCCCTGGGAGGACACAGCAGGAGAAGAAGTGCTGCTCCTCACGTGGTTTTCTACCACCTGACAAAATGGATGTTCTTTGACAGAAAATGTCTTCTCAGGGAAAGAAGGTGGGAGAAAGGATCATGAAGTAACACGGCAATTCCATAAAATTTCTCAGGTGCCTCCCTTGGCACTGACCCTCAGGTGCACCCTTGGCCAGTCAAGAGCTGAGGGATGTTTAGCAAAGCTGGCTGAAACCTGGAATTTCCCATTGAAGCCAGGGATATTACAATATTCTGATTTTATTTTTTTTCATACCTTACCAGAAAAAGAACAAGGAAGGTTGACATTTCCTATGGAATGGAAATCCTGAGTGGTTTTGTCCTGATAGCACCAGCACATCCTATTTGCAAACAGTTGTTTCAACATGCCTTGCAGCCTTCACAAAGTCACAATGCTTCACATCTATGGAATTGTTTAGAGTTTTAGAAAAACACAAATTCAACAGGAATTTTTGAGTGAAAATGCAATCTTTTGTTTTCTCAAAACGGTGGTTCTCAGCAACTTCCTCCTGAAAAAACAATCAGTTTCCTTTCCAAACATAGATTTCCTTCAATGAATAAGTACACTTTGCTGGAAAACATCCACAATCTCCTGTCCATTTCCAGTTAAGCCTGTGCAGAGAAGTATTGCAAGTGTTTACATGTGTGCAGGAGCCTCACCATGGACATATCATTACAGCTCCAAGTTGTTAAATCTTTTGTCTAAATATAAATGGGTGAGGGAATATCAGTAATTTCCTCTGTCCCCCTCTCTGTAGGGGGTTTATCTGTGCGAGGGAAGGTTTTAGGATTAGGGCCAGTCATTGGGGCTGTTTCCAGGCTATCTGCTCAGGAAGGCTCATGAGCTGTTTGGAGATAGCACCCTGTTCATACTTGGCCTGATCAGCCACGGTCCAAGGGACATCCCGCATCAAACCCAGTTGACTTAAAGAAACAACTCTGCTGTTCTGTGCCTGCTGCTTCTGGTGCAAAATGGGAATTTTCCCACAAGGCTGAACTGACCGAAAGGGCCTTTTCCTTTCATTTGGCTGTTTGGGCCAACCTCCCATTTCTTTAATTCCCTGCTGATTTGGGACCTGCGAGTGAGCAGAAAGCACCTTTTTCCCATAGACCATGGTAGCCCGATAAAAGTGGAAGCTGTGGGTGGTTTCTTCAAGAGAGGTCTTCTGGAGTTTTGAGCCAGTTTACAGGAGCTTTTGCTCTTACTGGCCATGATCACTGCCCTTATCTTTTCCCGTAAGTGTTAGCAATGTTTTTCTTTTCATCAGAAATGTCTTCTTTTTCTCCCTCTTGATCTCTGGTGGGTCACTCGCCTACCAAATATTCAGAAAAAAGGGATGAGCATTCACCCTTATGAACTTGCATCCACATTCCTTCCCAGTCCCAATATTATCCTCATATGACCCCAGTTTCTTCTTTCGCTGTCCAAGTCCTATAGCTAAAAAAAACAACTCCATCACAGTGGCTGGCTGACACAACCAGATAAAGACGACACAGCTCATAAGGAAAACTTGGAAGGGAAGCCCTAAAGTTTGATTGCACTACACAGGGAACTAAACTTTATTCAAATAAAAGGCACACTTCCAAAAGAAAAAGGTTCCTGTGGGATCCCATTACCCCATAGGGATTAAGACCTGTGCTTAAGCTGGGCAGCTTTCTTGCTTGCTAATGTCATAATTTAGAAGTCTGCTGAGCTCCAGCTATTTGCAGTTGTTAGACTGAAACGTCCTTTCATCTCTGCAATCTCATTCAGTCCCTTAGCATTGTGGGGATGTAGGCAAACCACTATAAATAACTGAGCCTTTTCATGTCAGCTGGTACAAATACCAGCTACTTCGAACAATCTGACCTTTCTTGGGGATTCTGACCAATCTGCAGTGGAAGTTGGCTAATATCTTTCAGGATTTTCCAGGGTTAAAGTATATATAAAAATTGCTGGCTGTTTGTGTGCACTCTAAATGCTTTCTGGCTTGTTTAATCTGGCTGTGACACTTTGTTCTGTGGTTAAAAAATGAAACTAATGTCCCAGTTAATGATTTTTGATGAAACCCATTATTCTCACAGCTATTTTTAAACACCTTGGAAGGCAAATCAATCTAACACACCTACAAGACTAATATTTTAATAAACTAACAGAGACAGTGGGCTAAAGCCATGGTATTTTTTTCCTCTGAACTCTTGTTTTTAAATGAAAGCCTGTGAGGTTACCTTGGCATTCCTTTGCACAGAGAAAGCAAAACCTAGAAAATAAATTGCTGTTGCTGTCTCCAGAAGTTCATCTTCAGCTTTAAATGGAAAACAAAATAGAAAATGGCTTCAGCTTCATAATTAGCAAAAGCTGATGAAGGATGTTCCTCCAGAAGGTATTAAATGATTATGAGATTTCCCCTTCTTCCACACACCTGTTAAATGGAAACTGATAATGCCTCCCTCTTATTAATATCTTATGAGGAAAGTCAAAGGAGATGTATCCTTGATCAAGAGATATCTATTTTATGCTTACTGCTGTAGTTCATTCTGGAACAGAGAATGAATCGTGCCTCTGTGAGAAACTGAAGAGATTGACCCTGAGTTTAGTCACTGCAGTTAGAAAAATAATGAGAAAATGTTATAAAATAGGGAAAGTAATTTAGACTTGTTTCCTGGCTTCGCTAGAAGCTGCACTGAAATTTGAATCAGATTTTTCATGTCTGGCATCCCCTCATTCATTCACAATGTATCTGAGAGCTTTACCCATTTATAAGGAGCAGAGCAAGAAGGATCACAGTTTTCACCCACTGCAAGAAACAGCTTAGAGAGGTAAATGTTGGGAAAAAATTAGACTATTTCCAGAGTGAGGCCCTACCCAACAGGAGCAAGAGTGGCTGTACTGGGCTCACCAGAATTGTGAGGTTTCTTAAGCCACTTTGCAAAATCCCTCATAATCATAGTACATTTCAATTATAGATGTGCATTTGTTTCAAGGTAAAAACATTACAAAATATATTCAGAGAGCAGAAATGTATCTTGGTCTAAAATACATTTTAGGCTTTCACCATGACATTTTTTGGGGTTTGCCCTCTTCCATTTTGCCTTTTTGTAACTTGAAGACAAGTTCCCTTTTGTTATAGCTAGTGGCAGAGCTATGTGCATAAGAGAAGATGCTCAAGAGCACAAATCCCCATTCTATAGGATAAATATACCTGAGACTTCAAGATGAATTTCCTATCATGTCCTTATATCAAATCTTAAGTTGTCCACCAGTAAGCAAGAAGTATGATGGTGAGAGGATATTTTGCTGATGCAGAGTAAAGCTGGAGTTCATGAAATTATTGCCACATTATAAAGTGTGCGAAAGCATATTGTCCCTGCAGCTCAAGCTGGGAGCTGTAGCAAGGAGCACAGAACGACCCCATGACTGGCATTAGCTGTGCTCTCTCTTTTATAAAGGCAGCTGTCAGAAAAGGAGAGAGTTACTGAACGTCAATTAAAATGCTTCAGTGATTTAAGTGGGCAACTTCCATGCCCTGCTTTGTAACACTACACCCCTCCGTGTCCAGCTAACAGCACTGCTCTTACAGAAGCCCCTAGCAGGTCAATTTATGCAACAGCATTGACAGTGACCTTAAGGAGGGATCATTAAACTATTCTCCTCTCCTGAAATTCGTAACTCTATCTGCTTTCCCGGCGGGAGAGGATGAGACAAGGCTGGGAGGGAAGAAGCAGTTCATCGACCACCCAGAATGGAGAACTTGGAATTACTTTATTAGCCCTGATTCTTCTGGTGCACATTCTAAGCAGAAAAGTGAGCAAAAAAAGCAGGCGATGTGGTACCTGCAGTGGGTCAGAGCTTACTGCTGTCTAACAGCAGAGCCGGAGGGATCTTGTTCCCTGATGGAGTGGGAGCACTCTGAAGGCTGGTGAGGGTCTGGGGGCAAGGGGTGCTGCCCTGGGGAGGACAGCGGGGCCAGATGCACCACCAGCACCCAGCAAACTGAAACACAGCAGAAGTCCAGGAGGGGACGTGCTGGCAGCCGGCACCAGGCCAGCAGAGGTTTCGGCAGCTGTGCCTTAAATTACGGGAAAGGATGACTTTTGTCACTTGTCTCATCTCAGGCAGACTGCAAAGTTTGGCTGAAAGCTTTTAATGGTCCCTTGACTCTGAGCCTGCAGATACAGAGCGATAGAGAGCATAACTTTCAAAATATGATCTAACTGCGTAACACATCAAATGTGTATCTTAACTGTATCCAGTGGAGCTGAATGGAAACAAACACACCATTTCAAACCAGACCACACACAGCAAGATAGTGCACATGACTAATTTTGATGACTGATTTCACGTAAATAATGTACCAAGATTAGTAGGTGCACTGTAACATCTCTTCATTCCACTCCTTTAATTAACTTTTCATTGAGAATCCAATTGGAAGTGGCTAACAAAATGTTTGCTTTATGCTACTTAGATTAAAAATATATCCTGTCCTTACCAAAAACAAGGACAAATGGCATGAAAGTCAGGAAATGGTCTGCTTGATGCCGTTCAAAATAGTGCCAGTGTTACAGCTCTTAGCTGGGTGGCAAAGGAAGAAATAACAGGTGTAGATAAGGAGTGGGAAGAGTACAGTATTATGGTTGCTACATGTTGTAAATTGCTATGGGAACCAAACAGTTTTGTTCTAGATCAGTTTTGCCACCTACACAAAAGGGGAATAAGACACAGATAACCCTACAGCTGAGTTCTGTTCTTCTGATGCCTGGCAGTGTTTAAATGAACTCATGAAGGAAGTGTTGAGTAGTGAAAGACAAATGACCTTTCCATCTGGGAAAGGTCTTAAAATCTTAAAGCTGCAATGCCTATGTTTATCAGAAGGGAACGGAGAGAAAATGCAGGTGAGGAAGAGAGAAGCCAAATCCCCACTGTCTGAATTCAAAGAGGATGGCAGGATTTAAAAGAGCTAGTGACCTTCAGGAAATTGATCCTGGTGTTGATGGATCACTATATATAGGATGCAAGCTAATAGGTCAGCTGCTGCCTTTTCACTGTATAAAAGGTAAGATTTCCTACCCCTCCAAAGACAGAAGTTTTAAATGGTTTTGAATGAAGCAATCTTAACACTTATTGCACCATCTCCAGGCATTTTCAAGCTATTTTGCAAATAAGGCAGGCAGGTAGGGCAAAGAAATCCTCCCATCCTGTCATTACTGATGGTAAACCTGATACAGAAAGATATGACATGACTTGTCCCAAAAAGCCTCTGTAAGAGGGACCCTTATTGTTTGTTTTAAAGAAACAGTGAAACTGAGGCAATTTTTTTCATTATTTTAATTTTCATGCTTGGTTCTCACATTCTACATTTGAATGTGCCTGAAGGGTTTTTGTGGAAGGCAGCTTGCAGATTTCCAAGACCTTTTTCTGTTTCAGACTTAATCCCAAATTTTTACTATACTGAGGCTGACAGCCCCTCCATACAGCATTTGTAATACTAAAATCTTGGATATTATTTGGATTGGACTTTCCAAGACACATTAGCAACCGAAGTCACATTTTCAAGCCCCATCTGTAGTGGGTATTGCCCCACTGTCACACCATGGTGTGGGAGAGCAAAATACTACAACAGCAGTGTCAAAGCTGGGTAGGGGAAGTTAATAACAGGACAAGAGAAAATAAATAATAAAAGGATTACCCACTGCATGGAAAGCTTCCCAAGGTTCAGTATGACATGGGAAAGAATTCATAATCCCAGGTTGCATTCAGATCATTTCTGGGAACAAAGGTACCTGTATTTAAATCACTGGTGTTGATTTTGGCAAACCATGATCTAAGAGAACAGAAAAGAATAGGAAAATGGTGCAAATCTGATTATCCCTGGGCACATAATTCTTGATGCTTCACACATTCTCTCTGCCCTTCTCACATACTTCTTGGCATGATCTGGTATCTTTTGTTTTGCACCACATCTTTTTTGATTGAGTGAAATATCTCTAAGATGGTAATAGGGTGAGTATGAGAGAGCATTCTGTAGCTGGAGTGAGCAGGGACAGCCCTACCATCTGCCAAGTCTCACCACAGTCTCCTACCCCCTGGATTCTTTTGGAATCCACCCTGAGAAAAATTCAGTCGTATGTTTAGTTAATTTTAAACTAAAACCCAACCAGAAGACAACCAGAGTTAATAGCACTCATTTAAATTAGAAGTTCTCCCATATGCAGAAAAAGTCCTTGGCTGGGTTTCTGAGCAACTGGAAATGCACACAACTCTGAACTCCTGGACCAGGAGCTGTTTCACAGCAGCTCAGCACCTTCCCCAGCACTCCTTTCTAAAGGCACCAAGAAAAGAAAAGAGAAACAGAATAAATGATGGAATCAATCCATAAAATATTGTCAAGATAAGGATAGAGATAATAATAGCTAGTAAAGAGAAAAGGGGGACAGGATCCTTCCAGAGCAAAGCGTGGAACTACTGGGTACTTCTGAAAATCAAACTGTAGCACCTTAGCACAGCCCCCAAGAGCCAAAGCATTTTACAAGCAGAAAGAGGTGCTACCAGTTTAAAGTGCCATTCACTGCTGAACTGTAGCATGGAGTGAAAAAGAGCGTGTATTCAATAGCTGTTTGGGACAGAAAGTGAAAAAAACCCATAGCCTTTGAAAGGGCAGGAGGAATTTCTGGTAGGCAGAGTGTAATTAGTCAAGTTGGCCCGTGGCCAGGATGTGGAGGTTAGTCATCTCCTTTTGTGAAAAGTGCCACCAGATCTTCAGTGACTAAGAGCATTCAGGACCTTGGGTTTATGTCTAATCCAGAAGATGGATAACAATGCTAAAAGGGAAACATCAGAGGTGAGTATGATCATAAACAGGGAGGGATATTCAAGATATCTTGCAGATAGAGGGGGGGAAATGGAGCTCTAAGCACTGGCCAAAACAAACAGGAGTCACCATGAGTGGATGGGGGTCATTCCAGGCTACTATGTGAATTACATCAAAACTAGCATTGCCCTCCATATGGATTCACAAAGCTTGGCTTTAACCCTTGAATGTCACTGGAAGTACAAGACAAAAATGCTGCAGCCACAGTCAAAGAAAGCCAAGAAGGAAACTCAAGGAGATAGAAGTTAGGAGTCCAATTTCATCTGAGGGAACAATTAAGAATTATTTATCACAGTTGAACTAATGGATCATTATTTTTAGAGGAGAGAGTTGGGGAATTTTAAGAGTCTCCCGCTCTTAGCTTGTATTTAAATAATAAATAACTACCTGGGTTCTGGGGAATGTTCAAGACAGCAGTTCATGCACTTGCAGCCAGGCCACAAGAAATTGTTTTCAAAATCAAAACAATAACCAGCATTCCTGGAGTCAATTCAGATGTTCTGCCATCTCTTCAGAATACACACAAGCAAATAATTTCACCTAATATTGCTATTGGGGTCTGTCCTGTTAAGTTAGGGGACATCTATGAAACTCCAGGATTGATCTATATCATTCTGCAAGAAAGTCTGCAGCTGTGAAAAATAAATCCTGTAGAAATAATCCTGATGGATTTTCAGCCATTGACAGACTGAACAAGCCTGGATATAAATGCTGATGCTTTTCATCTGCTTCAAACTAACTAAAATGCAGATCCACATCGAGCACTTTCTATTGAGCACGGCCTTTAACTCTGTCTGCAAGCTATTTCTGGGGATTGTGTCTTTCTCTATCCATTTCACACACAGACCGCAGCCAAAGGTCATTCATAAGTGTACATCAGGAGTGGAAGACAGTGAAGAGCTGTGCTAATCAGACTTGCTCCTAACCGCTTGCTGTTCAAAGCGCGGAGTGGGGCTAGGCACTAATGCATTTGACCCTTCAATAGCTGAGTAGACAATTAGGTTTCTAAAGGCTCTGATGAACTGCACTCATTTATTGAGCATCCACACACTCCAGTGTTGTGTTTAACAAGCAGTGGGACCACCGACAGCTGCCCAGCAAGGCCCTCTGCACACTTAGCACTGAGGCTGAAAATGTTGTCACCAGAGAGGAAAACAGACGTAAAAAGCTTGGGATTACTTCCACCAAGAAAGATAGGTCATTCACAAAACTGCAAGATTCCAGTCAGTTCCGTAATTTTCCAAAGTTTCCCTAGAATTCTCAGGAACGGCTCCAGAACATCAGTTCACTTTGCTGCATCAAAGGCAGGTCTTATGCTCTCTTACAGAGCAGCAAAGTCAAAAACACCTGGAAAACTCAAGGTGATCCTTGACATCTTCGTTGGAAAGTCGGTTATGAAATGCCAGACCGCATCTGAAGATGTTCACACCCCTGTTTGACAGGTCTAGCTCATGTTTCTCTCTACCTCACCCACAGCATTCTTGGCCAGTACTGGAGCCCATCATGACAGAACACTTCATTCCCATCCATAACTCACAAATTGGCAGATCTGCTGATTTTCGTCTTAGATAACAAAGCAGCTTTGCCAGGGCTCACAAAGGGAAGTCTAGGTACATAAATGCAGAGACACGTTATCAGAGACTCCTTCTATCCCCTCAGTGTCCTTCAAGCAATGCAACACTTGAAGATCAGCAGGACTGATAGCACAGCAATCAAACTACAGTTGTGAACACCCTTTATCTGAGAAATAACTGCACATACTTAGTCAGCTACTTATGAAGGGCATTTATTGGTCTGGTACCAAATCACTGAAACACTTAACATATTCTTAAGTCATATATGTCCCACAAGTGAAGTGTGTCCTTGGCAGAAGGCTGAATCCAAACAGATTTAAACACATGCTTAAATACAAGCACATACGTAAGTGTCTCACTGAATTGTGGTTGTGTTGACATTTGTATCACTAGCCAAGGTGTCAAGCAGAATCATTTATTATTTCCCTCTCCCTCCCCATTTCCTTTTTTTTTGTACTGGTGCCTTCAAAAAGAGAAGTTGTGCTTCATACCAAGTAGGCACAACTAATCAGTCTATTTTAATAAAGAGAGAAATTAGGTGAGAAGGACAATGGTGACTGTGAAATTGGAGAGATGTTGATGTGTTATTTTCAAAGCTCCTTATTTTTTTAGAAGTGCTGTATTTTAGCACTCGGTCACCAGTGATTATGCAAAAAAAAAAAAAGGCATTGGGTTAAGCAACTTTGAGTTAGAGTTTTTTTAAAAATTTCCAGTAAGCTAAACTTAATGGAAAGTCAGGGTTGTTTGTTTCATGAATTAAAAGGAAATTTTCCCCTTTTAAGTAGCAGAGCCAGAGATGAGGAATGTTACCTTTTTTCCCTCAATATATACTGGTTATGCTGTTGTACTCTCAAAACTTCATATGCTTTTTGTGTCTCTCAGTTGAGCTGCCACAATCTGCCTAACAACAGTTCAGTCCCATGTCCATTTGAGGACTACATCTAAGGCTCAGCCTCAATTCATCAGGATCAGATGGCAGCCAGTCCTGAGTGCATCTCCTGAGAGCTGGACACTGCTCACCTGTCACTGAGCAAAAACAATTATCTGAAGGTCCCCACCTGCTCCAGGGCCACTTTGTCAAATACGATACTTCAGAGGTGATGCCTCCCTGTCATACCGATTTTTTGGGTATTGACACAGTGGTTGGAGTGAACATCTGTTCCTGCTACTCCACTGTGATCTCACTTAGACCCTCCAGAATCAAAGATAAAATGTTTTGGTGTCTCCCTTCTGCCTGCTCTACCGGAGAAACCCTCTGCCTTTCATCTGAGCAGCTGAACAGCTGTGACCAGATGACACTTTATCTCCTTCGCTCTTTGAAACATCAGTTTAATTCCCAGCTACTTGCTCACTGAATCCTCACCACTAGTGGCAGTCCTCTGGGTATCTAGCTATGCATATAGTCATTTCTCATCCTTTCATATAAGTATCTTAGAACCCAAACCAAGGGGAAATCAGACCACTTGCTTTGCAGCCAATGGAAACTGTGAAGAAAAAAACAAACAAACAAATAAATCTGGCTGCAAATCACAGAGGAGAGCTCCAAGGTTGGGTGTCCCACTGAATGGGAGTGTGCTGAGATACTAGGACTGGATAAGGGACCTAGTCAGCTAGAGAGCATACTGGAAGCAGTGGGTTGCAGCCTGCCTGTGCTCCCTGCTATGGCCATGTGCCTTCTGCAAACCATTTAGAGCAATGCATACTGTTCCATAGCTCTAGAATTTGCTCATTATTCTGATTCTGGAACTTGTGGGTGGGTTTTGTACTCCTCCTGGCTTGTTCCAGTTGTGCAAGCTAAAAAGAGTTCCCTTTCTAAACAGTGACAGTGTACCTGGGTGAGTTGACAACTGGCACAGAAGACCAGACTCCACCACTGTGATGCTACTGAAAAACAGACATGGGCAGGGTCAGGGAGGAGAGTTAGGCTGGGCAATGTAGAAAGAACAGTCTGTTTGTGTACCTGCTCGCAATTAACCTGTGAGAAGCTACTAGGGTCAGTTCCCACTCAGGATCTCAGCCTAAAAGCCTTTTTTAGGGCTGCAAAATGAAGACTCAAGCAAAAACTGCAGTCCTGTTGTGTTTCAGGCTTAGATGTGGTATCATCTCCTCTTTTCAAAAGATCACAGCAATTAGAGGCTGATGGCTGATGCTTTCTCCCAACAACCTCTTGTTTAACAAGCACCTTCTCTCCAAGATGTAGCTGCCCCTCTAGACTGGTGACACTCTCCCTCAAGCACAAGACTTACACAGAGTGTCAGTAAATAATGACAGCGATATAATCATAGCCACCTACAGGATAGACATTTCCTCCCTACAACAGCTTCCAGAAGTTCAAAGCTTTGCATGAGCAGAATACACGAAGGCTCTGTGTTAACTAATCAGTGTTTCCATCTCTATGTGATCATTTTCTAAATTGCCATAAGAGTGGCACCAGGAGCACCGAAGATGACACTCTTCTGTCTGGGTGCTGTAATCACACTGAATGTGTCTGAGCAGATTGCATAGCAAATGGGCACTGGAGATTTTAAATATCTCGGTTTTCATCATCAAACATCAAGAGCTAGTTCCTGTTTCCTTCTCAATCACCTCTCCTGACTCCATCGGGCTATTGATGCAATGCTGAGTGATATGTGGCAGCATGTTACTCTCAGTGGAGATTAATTATTTCTTTTCTAAGGCTCCTACATCCCCCATCCCCTCTGGGTCTCTTGGTAAAGTAGAATGTCAAAAACTAATGGGAAGGTGTGAGACGTGACATGACTTTATGAGAAAATAAAATTTGGGACAAGGAAGATGGAATTTGGGTTTTGACAACGAACTTTGTTTTTCTGTTTGTTTCTTCTCCTTAAGAATATGTTCCTATTTTTGACTCTGAATTCATTGCTGTGATTCATACTGTAATTACTACAGGAAATCGGGAGGGACTGCACCTGTGTTGGACCATGAGGGAGCCCAAAGTGATGCTCGACCCTGAATAATTCCCTTTGTCTGCTGTGCACAAACACTGATACCTGCCCCAAACCCCCTCAGCCCCCAGACCTCCATTTACAACTGTCTCCAGAGCGTCACAAGGAAAGATGATGGATGGGCAGAATTTTATTTCTGTTAGAATGAAGCCAACTGAATATTTCCAACTGCTTTATTAGAAATACTAGTTCTTGCTTTGCTTAATCTTGAAAAATGTGACATGTTCCTGCAGCTGAGTTTGCATTTTGTCTAGGAAAAGAATGCCTGAGGTGGAATGATCTGCTGGGGGAACAGAGCAACATGCAATTTAATGTCTTCCCTCTCACAGGCAGAGAGCATCCCGCTTGGGAGAGAGAAGCTGATAGCTGCATGTCCCCAAAGGGAGAACTTCAGGTTCTTGAGAATGTGACTCATGAAGTCCAACAACAAAGGCAGTGAGGCTGATAACTCAAACTGGAGATGCCCCTGTCATCTCAGCCTTGCTGTTCCACTCCCTGACTGCCCGAAGCCCTGCAGAGCAGAGCACTGCTCTCCCTCCTCAGTGGATTTCTGTAATCCCTGCTGTTGACACACTGCTCATGACCCGTAGTTGGCATCAGTTACAGAAGACTTCTGGAAGAGAGCACTGGAGTGTTTGGGTTCGATGGCATGGGGTGGCAGGGAGGGAAACAAATCAGAAGCATGTGAATTTGGCATCTAATACAGGGGCCTGAGGGTGTCAGGTTTGGGTGAACCACTGCTCTATCTCAGTGTCTGTATAACCAAAAGTCCCTCCAAAGAATGGAATTTGTTCAAGGCTTTTCTTTTCTTGCACTGCTTTTTCCTTTTTCCCTCTTGTTTTCCCAGAAATAGAACATGACATTTATTTTTATGGACAGCATGATCTTATGGCTATTCCCCTGCGATGGAGTAATCTGAACACAATTATGTTGTGTTGACAAAAAGTGATAAAAGTGTATTGTGTCAACACTCTGAACTAACAGATTTGTCATCTGCTCTACTCCCAGATAATAGAACCAGAATTAGAAAATGCTCTGACAGACTCTACCCTTCCCTACGGTTAGGTAAGCCCCAGCCCCGTGCTTGGTTACTGTACTTCAGCTTTCTCTCTCTTTCAGAAAAATCTCCCTGGTTTAAAATTCAAGTGTAAATTTTGCTTTGAAGGACTCTTTTTGGCAGCTTATAGCTTATATTCTCTGAGGTAATTTGACCCAAGTTCTCCATTTCTCTTCAGTTCTACTATTACCCTTTCTTTTCATGGCTTTGAAAAATCCAACTATTTTTGTGTACCTTTTATTTCCCCATGCAAATTTCCTTCTAGAAAATGTATTTCACAATAGTACCTGCATTATTCCCTCCCTCCAGCTGACTTCTTCTTGAGTTTATGGTCAGAAGTCTACCTGGATTGTTGTTTTCCTGAGACAGTCACCCACATTTTGCCCAACATGCAGGGCCAGCCCTAAGCAAATGCAAATTTTCACTGGAAAGATGTGCACACATCACAACACAAAACAACACCCCCTGCTAGGTTTGAAGACAAGTCTGCACTTCCAACTCTTGGTTAGTTGGAAGACAATTACTGCTTAAGAGCTAAAAGAATGATGAAATCATTCAAGCAAAATAGAAGAAGCTTTTTCATGGCCAGAAAAAAAAGGCAATTTCAAATTTTCTGTAAAACATTTTGTTTTCCAGCTGTGATTCTTTCACTGTTAAATGTCATTAAACAGCATTTCCATTCAAAAGGGGCATGTGCAAAGTATATTAAGGCCTTTCAAAATTATGAACCAATAGCCACGAGGTGCAAGTGTGGAATGAGTCAAGCATGACAACATTTGGTCTCCTGGCTACTGCCTGTCTGGAAAGACCATGAGCATTGACCTCCTCATGAGAGCAGAGGAGTTGATAGGTGCCATGAAGATGCTCTTAGCTTGCATGACTAATCCTTTCTCAGCTCATTCCCCCAGCTTCTGGGTTAAACGTTATGTTGAACTGAAACTCCTGAAAATCAGCTTTTAGGACCACAAACATCAGAGCAACTCAAAGTCTGCTCTAATTTGAGGTGAATTCTGGACCCCTTTTTCCTCCAGCCTATCAGCTCCAGCTGTTTTGCTCCTCAGCTCTTGGCACGTCCAGCCACAAGGAGCTTGTCCCTGTGCAAACAGCATTTTTCACGGGTTTTTCTTTTGTTTTGATACATTTGTTTGAACAGAAAAATGCAATCGATTTTGACAGCAGAGTGAAATGAACTGAGTATGTGCACATGAAGAACGATTGTTTATTCCCCCAATCCAGCTCCTGCCAGTGGGATTTTTAGTGTGGGAGTGCAATCAAGGCATTTACATCCTGAAATAAGAATAATTGTCTGGAATAGTGGCTTAAGGTATTTTGGCACCATATTCTGATACCCATAGCAACCTTTACAGAAAATTGAGCTGGACACTGTGACGGAAACTTAACACCATCTACAACTTAATTCACAACCCAAATTTCCCAGAAGAAGGCACAGCTCATTACCACACCTACAGAACCACTCGTGAAAGAGAGCACGGATCTGACTCTCACTCTTCCTCCTCCTCTCTGACTGACAGCCAGACTTGGTGCTCAACAAAAGGATNGGGGGGGGGGGGGGGAAAGGTGCTAAAGTTCTTTGCAGGATTGACTTCAGGCAGTATATATATTGTGTAATGAACCAATTTAGAGAAAATGAAGCAGACAAGATTTTTGCTTACCCACCAGGTTGATGCTTTCTGTGTTACTGCACTTAAGGCTTAGCAAGACAATCTCCTTGAATCATTGATTATTTATCTTGTTTCATCAGTAACTATCCTAATGTATCATAGCATATCAAAACAAGATGCATATACCTAATGTAATTTATTTTACCAAAAACTTGGTCCTAACTGTAATAACTTTTGTAAGGTCATACTCAAGATTATTTTTTGGTACAATTTGGTCATGATTTGAACACTAATCCAAAGTATTTTAGAATCCAACATACTCAGCTTGTAGCACTTGAGTTTTCCATTGGAGTCAACGAGACCATTATTCACATGCTTAAAATTATGCATATGCTTAAGTGCTTTGCCTTTGGGATAAAGAGCCCATTTGGGACTCTTCAGTACTTAGCTCTGATAAAATCCATCAGTCTTGCTTAGATGATTAAAACAAAAGCATCTTTCTCAGAACTTCCAACAGATGTTTTCATAAATTTTAACATACTTCTTTTCCCTGTCTCATTCATTTCCAGTACAAGTATTCCCTTAAAAGCTGCATGAGGAAATCTGTAAACTGAATGGAGGAAATTTATTTGGATAGAAAGACATCTAAAGAAGTAGAACAGCACTTGCAATGATCTCTGGCCAAATTCTGCACCCATTAAACTTTCTTTATGCCTTTCCCCACTGCCAGATGTATTTGTGCAAATGAGATTTTCCAAAGTAACTATTGTCTTATCTGAATCCCAGAAAATTCTTTTAATAGACTCTGAGCAGAGTCTTTAACAAACCAAGTGAGTGTGTAACTGCTTGCTCCATATGTCTGCAGTGTATTCTTTCCTCCACCCGCCCCATTTCATTCTGTCGACAACATGCATTTTGTCAAACCTCTTACTGCAAATCATTCAGTCAATGAAACCGAAAGACATTTCAGCACATTTTTATCAACAGAATGTAATTTTGTGCAAATCATGCTGTCAACGGGAAGGAATGCCAAATGAAAAGTGAAAGAACCCAAACGCATTTTGTCCACAAAAATTAAATTACAGTTTGCTTTTATTTTGTGCGTGTAGACAAAATGGAAATACCAAAACTTCCCCATCTGTGGACAGAATTGAGATTGATCTCCTAATTTAGGAGATTGAATGGTATTTGATAGAAAAATACCAATGCTATGAAGGGCAGCTGAGATGCTGAGTCAGAAGAATTTTTTTTCAGAGCTCTACAACTTTCACTTTTTTTGTTGCATCAGTGAAATGCCACCTGAGATATTTAATCCATTGCAGGAAAACACTTAGCAATGGGCTCGAATACAAGAAGGCAGCCTGAGCTAAAGAAAAACACAGATGCTGTTTCGTTTTCCAGTTGATGAATGGCTTGGGTTGCTCTGCAGGTGCATGTCCAGCCCTGTGTGGTCACTGACGCTCCTCACGGCTTTGTGCCATAGCTGTGGCCACCTCTTATTTCTCTCTATTTTCATCCCTTTGTTGCTTTGAGTTGTGGTCTTGTTACTACAAAACTTGTTCTTTCAGCAGTTGTCTCTGTACCTCAGGTCCCAGACTGCCTGGCACAGCCTGGTGGTCACAAAAGCCCTGCGGGACAAAGCAAAGACTGGTTTCACCAGCTGCCTTGCAATCGTTCTTCATCACAGGACTGGAACCAGTTTCTCCCTCCCAACAACTAAAGGGCCTTTTTTTTGCTGGTGCACACTGGATTCCTGCCTGGACTTCTGTTAATGCCCAGCAAAACCCAGCTAGGCAAAATGCCCGGCTTCTCTAAAGGTGAAGTGAAAATTGGCCCCAGGGAGAGGGAGGTTACAGGAGGGCATTAAAACATTTGCTTTCCTACACCTACTCAGGCTTTACTTCAAGGTGTGCTCGGCTGATTGTTATTACAAGGTTATTTTTTATAAGGATGGCTGTTCAATTCCCTTCAATCCTTTGATACTCTTTCTCTGTGGACTGGAGTTATTTCTTAATATGGTAAAAAACCAACAATAACCTTCCTGAGTTTTTTGGAGAATTTCACTGTGTTTTCAGATCACCTTATCCCTTCCAGTTCTTCAGTGAATTGTTCAAATAAGGCCTTGGAGAACTGACAGTCCCGAAGAGTTTGTATGGGGCTGAGGAGCAGAGACGCTGGCTGTTACCCAGCATTTTAGAAATCAGAATGAGACTTACCACATGCCATTTTGGTACACGCTGTGGGGGACCACAGATCATTTTCTCCATCAGTCCCCAGTCTTTACTGGGGAAAACGACGATCCAGCCAAATTCCCCAAGTCCTGCTCATCCACAGGAGAGGGATGCACGGAGAGAAGGTACGCATTGTGCAGCATTAAAAATGTAACTGCTTTGAGACACGGGCCAACACGCTGACACCGAAAGCTGGCAGCAAATATGTCAGAGGGATCACGAAGTTGGCATGAGAGGGTTTCAGCTAATACAAGAGATTATTTTCAGGGCCTTGTTGCGTGCCAAGCACAACACAAAGCTGGGCTCAGAGAGCAGCACTTCTGCTGGAGCCGTGGGGGGTGGCAGCGGAGCAGAGCAGGCGCTCAGGGAGAAACCTGGCCCGCGTTTTTATCTGGGACAGCACTAGGGCTCTGCAGGGACCAGCTACTTCTTGGCTTTGTGTCACTGCTGTGTGTCCAAGCTAGCCTCTATTTGCAGCGGTCTGACTGAAGTGCCTCTGGGGTGGGTCACCTTTCTGAGCTCTGTGGTTGCCTTGACATAGCTTTAGGATGGGGACCTGGTGTGTCCCTTTGGCTGCACCAGACTGCTCAAGTGGATTTCAGATTTGAAAGCCAGCTTTTTGTCAACTTCAAGGACCTCTTCCTGATTAAACCTTTCCTGCCTTTCTACCGGGGGCAGCCCCAAAGGCAAGAAAGTATTCATTGAAGTCAAGAAAGTATTCATTAAAGTCATAGTGTCACTTTAAAAGTGGCAGATAGATTCAGTGGGAAGAAATACCCTGAGGAACGAAAAAATAATTTCATACTATTTTGCTGTGCACTTCTCCTGATATCTTCTTGCCATTTTGATTGTGCTGACAGCGCTGCGTATTGAGGGAAGGATTCTTATCTGTGAGGCATAGACACCAAGCGCTGCAAAGCATTCGGCTGGTCTGGATCAACAGATATTTTCCTCCTTTTAAAAGCTGTTATGTCAAAGCCTTTCTGAATAAGCGGATGAGGGCAATGGCTCTGCCTTCAGCCTGGCCATCTTTGTTCACGGGCGTGAAATGCCCTCGTCCTGATCAATCAGTTCTGCTGGCGTGTGGCACAGGGCTTTTGCATAAGCATAGTGAAGAGAGGGAGGCTGAAACTTGTGCATCTTTCTTCCCCCCACACTTTGTACTGTGACACTCAGAACCAAAGTCTTGCTAAATGACTTTTTTTTTCTTTGTAGGTTGACTTCACCTTGCACAAATCCTTGGTCTGTCCCAGCTGTGTCCACCCAACCCCAACACAATTTTGAACAAAAGAGAGGAAATGATGTCCTGGGAATTTCCATGTTTTCATGGCTGATTTCTTGTTTGCATGTTACACAATTAACTCCCAAGGAAAGATGGAAACCTTATATCAATGTGAAACTACAGTACTCAGCTGCAGGACACCTGGAAATCAAATCAGTAATTACTAACACAGAGGTAGATTGTAAATTCCCAGCTGGAATTCACCCACATCTTCATTCAACAGCAGTAAAATTATGGCAGTGGAGATCAGAATCAAATACTTAGATTGCAACCTCTGTTGCTTGCCTATTATTCTGCCTAATGCAGCCCATCAGCACTTTTAATTTAGAGTGAAAAATTGAGCAGAGAAGACAAAAAACAGGGAGAGGATCTGAGTGGTTACTTCATGGCTCAGCTGCTGGTTTGGAGATGTACCTGTCTGTCAACATAAATGTGGCACTGGAGGGAAAAACCTTATGCTGTTACATGTGACAACAGTCTCCTACATCCCTGTGGTTGTGCTGCTGTGGATGGGTCAGCTTGTGGCCAGGAAAGGGTGACAAAGACAGAGCTCATGCAGAGCTCCGGACAGGTGTGTAGGAGTACAGTGAGGGTCACCTGTTGAAGAGGAGCTCCCAGCCCTTCTGCAAAAGATGGCTCTTTGTATTGAAAAGCTGAGCTCCTGGTAACAGAAACCTGGCAACCTGGTCATTTGTTTTGAAATGGCCAAAGCAAGCTAATGGCAACTTCTCGCAGAAGGATAGAGCAGTTCAGATTGGAAGGGACATCAGATTTCTGGTGCAGTCTCCTGCTCGGAGCAGGAACAACACTGAATTCAGCCTAGGTTGTACAAGGCTTTGTTCATCCCAACACTCCAAATGCAGCCTCTCTGGGAAACTTCTTCCAATGTGGACAGGTCTCATGGTGAATTATTATCTTTTTTTGACTCTTCTGTTAGTTGGAACCTTCCCTCTCTCAATTTATCACTGTTATCTCTCATGCTCCCCCATTAACCTCTCACTTAGGGCTGATTTTCCTGCATATATGTTACATGATAGAAGCTTTCAGTAAAGGGAATCACTCAACATGTCCCAGTAATTCTAAGTGCATTGCAGCGAAGCAAAAATACAACTTTCAGACAGAGGTATTGGTTATGCAGCCAATTAATGTATAGTGGCATTATGTGGGAGTGTGGCCCCGTGAATCCAAAGCGATTCACTGTGTTCTGCTCTACATCAGGAATCTGCAAAACCTTTAAATGTCTAACATTTAAAAATATATATAACTTCCAACATGCAAACCTAGAAAATGTTCACAGGCTTTGATGTTGGCACTTCGCATCACTGTTTTTTTGGGTGGGTTTTTTTTTTTGTCATAATAAAATCAGTTGTGGTACAGAACTTACTTCATTTGAACTGCAGTTCAGAGGAAAACAGTTCTTGGGTTTATTCCTGTCCAAAAATACCTGCCACAGAATTCGGAGATGGACTTCAAACCGCATCCTTTGCTAAAACTGGAATTCAGTTCCCTGGTGATAGCAGTTGGATCCGAACCTGATGTCACATCAGTCTTGGCAATCTACAAAAAAACACTGACTTTGAACCCCAAAACCACCTGTATGTTAAATTATTTCTTAAAAAAACCCAACCTGGAGCAGGTATCTGCAAGGCCAGGGAAATCAGCAGAGCCTGGCCTCTGCTTGGCTGGAACAGCTGGCATTCCAGGAAAGAGGCCAACAAAGGACTCTGGGGGGATTTTTGCCAAGCTGAGTTTTTAATTTGTGTAGTTACAAGACCGAATGCAATGCAGATCTTTAAGGTTCAAAAATGTGTAAAGAAAACTAAATTTTACCAAAATCCCACAGGATTTAGCCAGGGTGCTTTGGCTCATCCTTCCCCTTGCTCAAACACCTTTAAGTCGAGCTGGAGGGCAGTGGAAATGAATCAGAAACCAAGGTATTTTGCCCCAGAGAGTATTAAGGGGGGCTGATAATTTCCCCACACCATTTGTAGCCAAAATAAAATCCTGGGACTCTTTTCCCATGTGAGAAGATATGTCCTGCAAAACTAAGGTGAGCAAAGGCATGGAAGGGAACGGGGCCTTCCATCTCAGCAGCCACGACGCATTATTTTCTAGAACACAGCCAATGAAAGATATCTTGACAACAATCAGCTGCCCAATTTTCTCATCACCTCCACTTCATGCTTTCTTCATAGTCCTTTTTCTCCATGATACTAATCACTGCCAGCTCCCCGGATACCTTGTGCATATTTGGGGTGTGCCTCTGAGCATTACAGCTGCCTTCAGAAGACAGTGCCCAACCTGTGCCCTGCAGGAAGCACTGCCAGTACTCCTACAGAGCAGGTGTAGCCCTCAAGCTCCCAGGCACAGCTATTTTAATGAGCAGGAGCCAGGCTGTCCTCTGTTACAGGCTGTCTCTTCCAGGACTACTCAAAGGCTCTCACTTTGCATCTGAATTGCACTGGCTTCTAATGCATCCTGCAGATTTACACCTGCTTGTGGAGCCAGCCAAGAACATTCTGAAAGTACCTGGCCTATAATTTTGGCCACCTTTTACTTGCTGTGCATTTCCCTGATATATAGAATGAACTCATTCACTCCAGCTATTGGGATGCACACCTCTCTTTTCCAAAACTGCCTGGGCTATTTTAGCATAACTTCCAAGAACCTCCTTTAACACAGAGAGTCATTGAGAGCACAGCACTAGTAAAGCACCTGACAAACAGCTGCATTGCTCCAAAACTGATTTATTGAAAGGGATTTGTGGACAAGGGGATTTAACATGCCTACTCTTCCAATATAAATGACAGTGCAAAGCTGATCTGCTTTCCGGTTTGTTTGACTTACATGTTTTATAGGGCACGTGTCCCTGGAGGAATTTATTAAAACACACCAGCAATTACTGTAAGGAAAGAGATATTGTGGCCTGTTACCTTCAGCTAGGCATTGGTGGAGCTCCAGGGATGACAGTGCCCTGCAGCTGTGTGGCCTCTGGAAGTCACTTGGCCTCCAGGAATGGAGTTGCCCAGGGGAAAGGTGGCCTCAGCATCCTCCTCCTCACCCCAGCAGCCCCAGGTTGCCAACACACCCAGCTAGGTCAGCTGCCTCCAGCACTGCCACTGCTAACCACTGCCACCAAAACACCGGGAACAGCCGTTGTCTCAGGGGTACAGAATTAATTAATTTGCATGGACAATGGCATTTTGGAGATGCTGCACTCTGTCTAATTGCCAGGGACTGTAACAGGTCCCAAGTGTGTCTTATTCTCTACAAAAGGGATGCTGCACAGACAAAACCATCCCTGGGCCCTCAAACCGCTGCATTATCACTGTGGCAAAAGCTTGTCTGACAGCGAGAGCCCTTTGAAGGCGACGCCTGAATCAGCCTCCAGATATCAAAGGTTTGCTCTGGTTGTTGCAGCAGCTTTCTGCTGCAGCATCTCGGGGTTAACCTCTGCGTTACATTAAAGGTGGGATCAGAAACGTCAGGGCCCTAATGGAGAAAGGGAATTTTTGAGTGTCCAGAAATACTCCAGGCAGGATCCTGATCCTCAGGAAACTCTTGAGGATGGAGATGTGAGGGTGATTCTTCCTGTGGCTGTTCCTCTGGCTCAGCCTGCATTATCATTTCAGAAAGTGTATGAAAGAGACTGAGAGAAGCTGGAGAGCAGACAGCTCTGAGCAAAACTGAAATTCAACCGTGAGGTAACAAAGAAGGCAGGGAGGTCAGTGTTTCTCTGGAGACCAGACAGGAAGCTGTTTCGAGACATAGGATTGTGTACCCACACTGTGTGCCAATTCATATGGAGGTGAAAAAATCCACCTGTCTTCTTCAAACCTCTGGGAGTGTCACTGTCCTGTTTTCAATGTTCCAGCCACTCAGCCCACGTCCTCTGCATGACTCTGCCAAAGTCCAAGCGTGGACTGATAATCCCCCTGAAGCAGCCCCATGACAGAAAGTGCAAGGGGCTTGTTGAAACCAGTGAGGAATATGTCTGTTATAGGAAGGAAAAGATTAAAAGATGGGGAAAAGGGAATTGCAGTAGCATATGGAGAGCTGTGACAGTGTGGGAAATGGGGCTTAGGAAACACTGCTGAAGCAGCACAGTGGTGGAGGGACGTGTGAAGGGAGATGCTTCAGGACAGGTTGTTGGAAGCAAAGCCACCCTGGTCTGTAAGAGAAGGGACACTGCTGGAGCCACGGTGATGAAAAGTGTCACCTGAGTCCTTCTGCAGGATCCAAGGACTAGAGCAAAGCCCAGAGCAGCACATGAACTTGCTTGGAGATAGCTACACCCCCTCCACGCAGTCAGGCTGGTTTGTCACGTACAAGCAAGTTTTCTGTGTGCTCTGATGGGCTTTCAGTCACAGCAGTGACATTTTGCAGCCTGGGAGCATTGTGTAGGTGTTCTTTCAATCATTACTCAAGCACGCCCCACTTCTCTGGCAAGCACCCCATGACTTACGGACACCTCAGCTGGGGACCTTTGCAAAACTCATGTATGTCTGGCATCCCTGGTCCCCACCCTACAGTCCCCATCCACCAGACTCATCCTACTGCTGCTGTAATGAGCAAACAATGGGGTTTTGCAGAAAAGAAGTCCCTGGAGAAACACAGGTGTGGGACTGGAGTCTTAGATGCAATGCAGAGATATGAAAAAAAGCAATAAAGCGAAGTCTGCAGTGCTTTCTCCATTCTTTCTGTCGCTCTTATTTCCTGTTGCTATGCCATTCCCCAGGCAAGTACAAAAGAAACAGCTTCCTCAGCCACAAAAATGAGATTATTCAAAGAGCCCCTCTGTCTTCTCATATTTATTGTGATAGGCAGTGTTAGAAGTGTTTGACAACAACTCAATTATTCGCAATGAATAGAAGCAGGATAGGCAGGCAATTATCCACTTTACCCGTGTGAGAGACACCCATATTCAGAATCCACATTCAGAGAGATCCACATTATTTCCAAACCATTTTGCATATTTTTAATTACCAGCTTCCATTTAGCCGGATGGTTATGACTCCAATCAGTGTGCTTTGGAAGGGCTGAGCACTTGGGTTTAAGCCAGGCTGGCTTTGTCTCATTCACATCAGCACGCTAATGTGAATATTTTGGGCTGTTCGGGTTAGATTTTAAGAAGCAGCCTCCAGAATGATGCACATCATTAGAAAACCTGATTTAAATTTTTAAGCAAAAGGCAAGAAATGAGAAAATTTCCTCAAATACAGATTTCAACAAGGTGGAAAGATTATATCAAAAATTAAATTAAATGCAAAATTCCTATTGCCTGGACTTTTCTTGAATATTCAGATTTTTTTAGAACTTACTTTCAAAATGAAAATTATTGTTTTGTAGCACAAATGTTTTTACTTAATATTTGAAATATTTCTACTTAATATTTTAAGAATTTTGAGAAATCTGAGCTGCTTTTTCTGACGAAAGTATTTCTATGGTTTGATTTTATTTACTGGATGGAAGATATTCACAATTGCATCATAAGAAGCTGAAAAATCTAGTTTCTATTCCTTTGAAGTAAATATATATCCTTGTGTATTATTTGCTTCCAAACATGATCGGAGAAAAAAAAAAAAGTGGTGAAATGCAGCTTAGGTCATGGAATTTTTCACTTTTAAAATTCGAAATTCGACTTCTACATCCACTGTTGTGTGTGTTGTCAGAGTACTCTGCCTATAGGAATCCATATTTCCCTCTGTGGAGGTTTCTAAGTTTCACAGCAACAGGATTATTCTTAACTCTTCAGCTGCTGGAAGCATGAGATTAAATAGGATCCACATTTTCTATTTTTTTTTTTTAGGAAAACTTTAAAACTTTGTATTAAGCAAAAAGGATTACTAAGTATAATTTAAACTATTTAAGTGCTCTTGTAACTTCACTCGTTATATTTAACGTGTAACTTTGCAATGCCAGTGCCATAATTTTAATAGTTATTCCTAATTTGCTGAGAAATGACAGGTACCAGGAGTTGATCCAGGGTATTTCTTACAGCTTCTTTAAGTTTCTACCATTTCCAATTCAAACTCAAAGCACTTCCAAGCGCTTACACATCGCAGAGCAGCCAGGCCTCAAGCACACAGGTTGCTTCTGAATGCACCAACCCAACTGCAGCCTCTGCCATCTGTGGCAGACTGGGACAAACGAGATCAAAGGATCAAGGGCAAAGGCTTCCCATGGCTGTAACTCTGTTAGAACAGTGTTTGAGGCTCTATACAAACTGATCAATTCAATGAGCTCTCAGTTTCCATCTCTATGTACTTCTCCCCCTTCTCAATTTCATTGCATGTTCTTCATCAATATTCCTCAAAATGTTGTCTACGAGCTGGACAAAGAGTACATCTTGCCTGGACCTCACCGAGGTCCCAGGCCTAGGACACCTTGCATATTCTTGTAGGACCTCCCATATTTCTCACCATCCCCAGCTGTCCAAGGTGCAAAAGCCCAATTCCTGGCCACAAAGGCGACACGCAGAGCCTGCCTGGCTGGGCCAGAACTGCTGCAAAAATTGGGAGCCAGCAGCAAAATTATGCAGGAGATGCCAGCAAAAAATGAGCAGATCTACTCCACATTTTTCTTTTTAATTCTTACAGCAATATGTCCTTAAGGACATGTCTGCTGTCAAATGTGACATCGCCTTGCCTGTGTGGCACCACGTTGTGATTTCCCTCTGCGTGTTTCAGGTTCTGCAGCGCTGCAGCTCTTTGAGGTAGTAGAGGCAAAGCTCCCTTGAGTCAATGAGCCTTGGATCAGCTCTTAAAAGTTTCAGTGCTGTGACTATTATTTAATTTTTATATTTTCCTTCTCATTCTCCCAGAACGTCAATAAGAAAACTTGTTCAGGGAAATCGGGGTCTATATTTGCATATTTATGCAGTAACATTGTGGGCAACGTTGGCTCATGTTTTACAGTGTGTTTGTTTTCATTGTGCAGATTTCATCTGCTCAGGGGGATCAGTTATTTGACCTATATTAATATTTAATGGTACAAATACTTAAAATAAAAGTCCAGGCACAGCCAAGGCTTTTGGCAACTCTGCTTTAAACAGCCATCCTTCGTTAAAATCTGGCTCTGCTTGAAAGCTTTTGATTTCTTGCAGGGATTGAAACAAGGAGCTGCACTTTTGATGACTGTTTCATGGCTGTTTGAATATTTTCTTGCTTAATATTGTTGTACATCAAGTCAGCATTGTAGAGGACTTTTGTACAGTTCCTGATTTACTGAGCAGAGGAGATCTGCAGAAAAATGAAAGAGAAAAATCTCAGCTGGAATAATAAAATCGATCATCATATCAAAGCAATGTCTGTTCTTGCTTTGCAGTCATGCTAGACCAGTATTTCAGCATGGGCAATTACTGACAATGTAATAAAATGTCTTTCTTTCCCTTGTTTCCCCAAACTAGTAACTTCCTAAGTTTTTCACTAAAGACAGTAAAAAAATATATTATTTCACCAATTCTGTCGTCTTCCAAAACAAGGTTCACCTGGGTTACCATAATCTCCTCAGTTTCAAGCAGAAAGCAATCTTTCCTGGATGCCTGTAAAAGAAAATGTAGCCTGTGACAAGGGTAGGAGGCTTCTTGGCATTAGGATAAATTACCTGTATAGTACACTTTAGTCTATAGATCTTTTCTTGCTATGAAGCAGCATGAAAGCAAGTGAATGGCTCACTCTGAATCAACCAGCTGCTTTTCAGTACCTCTGTCATTAATCCAGCATATCTCAGCTTGCCTTTCACTCCATGCACAGGGAAGAATATCCCTGTGTCTACCTTTGGTGAACAAAATGCACACTTTTGCCTCAGGCTAGGGATGTGTTGAGAAGTGGAGGAAAAAACCTCTAAAGAAAGAAAAACAATCTTTAGAAACACACTCAGCATAACTATGTAAGAATCCTGAAAGCTGACGACATAAAGAAAGAAAGAAAAAACAACAAGCTTAGAGCAAATGTGCAATCAGGTTGGATATGATGCAGCTAAAAAGCAGACAAAAGCTTTATACAAACTAATGAATTGATTTAAGGCTCCACTGGGTGATATACAATGACATTATTTATGTAACCTGTAGTTTACTGTTCACATAGTAATTTCCACCTCCCACCCTGTCAAATAGAAGAAACTTTTTCACCTTAAATCTTAGATGATGATGAGACCAAATAGCAGGAGAGGATGTATAAATGAAAGTAATTTAGTGAAGAAGGCTTGATTGACATGAAAACACAATAAAAGTTATGATAATGTTAGGGATATCAAAGTGAAAGCCAGGTGGGCAGACGAGAATAGGCAAGTTCCCAAGTCAATCTGAAAGGCGTTCTTCAACACTGGGGAAAATCCAGCCATTTATTTTCCAGCTTATCATTCTGTGGGTCAAAAACGAGGTATTAAATTTGGAGCACAAAGACCTGCCTTGTCTACCAATTGTACTTATTGTAGAGATGGGCAAGGAGGAGGGGGAAGTGGAAGACTTTCAAAAGCTCAACACATACTTTAGAGAAGATTTGGGGTTTTCTCTTTAAGAAGCAGACCAGCTGAATCCCACCTCTCTCACTTTTCAGCGAGTCATACACTAAGACACTTTTCTCCAGTGTTTGTGATTACTTTTTATCGGAGCATGGTTTCCTCTGTTCCTCAGTTTGCCATGTGGTAGTCACCATCTCCATTGAGGAAACAACCTGGCTGCCTGAAAGTATTCCCACATGGGATTGCAAGACCTGAATTTTCGGAATAACTGAAGAAATGAAGCTTTGAAAATTATCTGAAGCTGTGAAAATCACCTCTGATATTATTAGACTGCCTACCCAACACTTGGAGAGTACATGGCTTAGCCCAGCAACCCAATCTGTCTTCAGCTGAAGAGATGCAGTCTGGATAAGGCCCTTACAGACAGTAAGTGGCTAAAATCCAGCAGATCAGTTCCCAAAACCAGAATGCTGCCAGCTTGTAAAGGAGCCAGGCTGCATGAGTGATGGGTGCCAGGAACAGAAGGGCTGACAGGTTGGGGTCCCACTGCTGATGTTGTTCCCTGAGGACTCCCTTGTAGCCCAACAGGAATTGAGTTGGTAGAGAGACCACCAGCAGCTGCCAACCCACAGAGATTTGGCTACTGGATTTGTAAAGCACTGACAGCCCGGTTATATATAGAAGGGTCATGCTCTTTCTCAGATGGGCTTGACAGATGTTTAGACATTTTATAAATAACAACAGAAAGTAAGCAAACACTCCAAAAACCCAGGAGCACTTCAGTTGTGTGAAGGATCCTATAGTTCATTAATATTCCTTTTTCTTCCTATTATATTCATTGGTGGTTCTGTCTATGCCCTTATGCAAAAATATTTAAAAAAAAAAAAACGGGCTGTGAAGAGTGGTCTTTGCTTGAATTTCTTTCCATTTTAAAACTCCATGTCTCCAGACAAAAAACAGAAAGCCCTGATCAAAGTGAACTAAATAACATCCCTGCTGAGGATGAAGTAAATAACAGTTCGTGTTTAACTCCTCTATTCAAGAGCACACACTCAGGTGCTCTGAGCACTGGATCAAGCCCCTCCAGTTTAAGCCTGCCAAGCTGGAAGCAAAAAGGGAATTTATTTCATACTTAGGGAAAAAAAAGGTGTGAGGCATTGTTCTCCAGGACAGAAAGGGCATGAAGGTTTCCATTCTGAACCTGCTATTTTTGGGAGCAGTCCATGAGTCAGCGGAGAGCCCCTCCATGTGCTGACATGAAGGAAATCCCAGCTCTGGGTGTTGCTTCCGAACGTGCTCTGGGCTCAGCTGAGAACAATACAGCACACCAGGGGCGGCTCAGCTCATACTGCTGCGGTGGGTGGGTGGGTGG
>VWZF01006945.1:612393-695106 GCA_013396755.1 Sclerurus mexicanus | reverse complement strand
TGACAGCAGGGCAGTGCAGCTGATGGAGCAGCAAAGCACATGGCTGGACCAGAGGGAACATTATCTTGTGAATGATCCTGATAGTACAACCAATGTGTTAATCCACTGGGTTTCCTTCCAGGTACAAGAAGGGGAAATACCATCATGACAAGGAGAACAGTTTCACTTCCCAGCATCCACTTCCTGAAGAGTGTACTGGGTAACTAAAGGCCAAGTTTGCCAACAGGTTGGCAGCATTCAGAGTCCCCATCTTTGGATATCTAATTTCGTCTCTTGGACTGAGCTCCTTAAGCACCCTTTGAGGTTGTTCATTTAGCTGTTCTGAATTGCCCCCACAACAGCACCAAAAACCACCCAAAACTGCTATTACATGATGAACATACCTGTGGCTCTTTTCACATTTATTTATATTAGTTTCTTCAGCTCTATTTTGAATATATTTAATGTCTTCTGGCTGTTTGGCAATATTCTACACTGTTCTGATGAATGGGTCAATTTTGGTTTATTTTTAGCACCTTGATTGGCCGATCTTCACCTTAAATAAAGAAAGACAAGCTTTGGGGACCAGACTCGTCTGTGGAGCAGCAGTTTCTAAAACGATTGGCTTCTCAATCTGCAGCTTAACAAGGCTGAGATCAGTAACCAATTCACAAACCTCTTTATGGGCAAGTGCTTAGACTGGGAAAAAGAGCCATGGCATGTAAACACCACTGACTCCTCAGTCCCAGGAAAGGAGGCACAGACCCAACTCTTTCTGACGTTTGCATTCTGCAAACACTTGTGCCAATACAAAACTATCAGCCCAATGTCCATGGAAAGTAAAGGCACAGGAAGTGCAAAAATAGAAGTGATTAATTTTTGGACAAAAATAAATATTTCTGAGTGGGAAAAAAACCCAACATTATTTATCCATCTGGCTCAACTTGAATCCCTAAAATCAAAATAATGAGTGCTGAGGGAAAATAGGAAAAGGTAAAATAGACATAGCTTGTTGAGGCTATTTCATTGATAAACAGGTTACACCTGCATCCTTATAGCTAAAATGAGTTTATTCCTGCTTCTTCACCAACTGATGGAGCTCTTTGCTGAGTGGTGTCTAGCAGTGATCAAGGTGATATTATATCTCTTTACAGAGGCAGCCCTTTCCAAGGATCTGTTAGTGTCATGACTTGCCAATGATGTATTGCTCTAAAAATGGTGCCTTCTACAAAAGAACAGGTCCTGGAGCAGATTTACCCCTAATTACAGGAAGGAAGGAACAGGAGAGGTATGCAGATACCAGAAGATTCATCTTGCCAAAATAGAAAGTGTGTTGCTGCAAGCTGGAGAATTTAAATGGTGGTGCTTTGGGAAGAGTCCCATTCTGAACAAATACCTCCTCTACAATAATCAAGAATGAGGCTAGAAAAAATACAGATATCTGAAACCATAATGTATGTGGGTTTTTAGATAAGAGATTTACTTCTAGCCAGAGAGACTCAAAATACCTTTTTACTTCATCTTCTAATATAGCACAGCGTCTCATGTTGAATCTGTGACTCAGTATCATGCAATCACATCCTGGTTTTATTAGGTAATTAGTCCTAAGAAGCAACTGAAGAAGTCCCACTCCCCTCTTGGTACTTCTCAGGTTTCCTGCATTTGTCACCTGAAGATGATTATTTGCCATCTTGTATTACTGCTAATTATCATTATTTTTTATACTAGACATTTGCATTAGGTTATTATGTTAGTCTAATAACGATGACGCCCCCATGCAACGATACACAAGGGTGCACATCTGAGAGGCTTTTATGTATTTGCTCCATTTTACAGCACAGGACTTTCAAAATTGCTAAAATTATTCTACAGCCTTAGACAAGTCTTTTAAACTAGTAGCAAGGCCAGGAATAATAATAATAATAAAAAAAACAACCAACCAACAAACAAAAAAATAATTAAAAAAAACACAAAAAAACCAAAAACACAAAACCAAACCATCTAAATCTCAGCTCCCACTCCAACCAGAGAACAACTCAAATGTACCTCTGTATTTGTTTTTTATTCTGTGTCACATAACCACCAGTACATTGTCTTTGAGAGCTGAGCATAGTAGGGATTAAGTTACTAAATGCTCTTATCATAAAACAGATATTGCAGTCCTCAGGTTTCCTCTGTTAATCTGTTTGTTTTGCTGTATCTGGAGGATAAAAAATGTGGGAGTATGAAACATTTATCTGTTAATTAGCAATTATAAAACAGTAATGGAGCTTGTGTGTTTTAAAATATGAGACTGTTTGATTTTATGCTTCATTTAGAAATATTATAAGGAACGAGGCATCTTCTATAAATAATTTAAAACTCTCTATATGGAGAGATAGGTGTAATCAAATGAAAGGGAGACAAAGTCCATGCTGAAAGTTATGACCTTTTTAGCAAAGGTGGCTGTGTCTGTATAAATACAAAGCTCTGGGTGCCAGCTTCAGCATTAGGACTTGCCTAAACATTTAAACATATGCAAATGAATACAAGGTGTCAGGCTATGCCAGTTAATTGCACAATGAGTTTAATTTGTCAGCAAAAGTTCCTAGCACCACCCTTTCCCTGCTCCACTAATAACAGAAGTATTTGTTCTGTCTGTACATACAGGGCTGGGGCATTTGGAGTTTCTCAGTGCTTACTTGAAGGGGTCCAACTATCATCACCACAGGGGAAGAGGAGAAGAAACCAGTCTGCAGAGCTATTTTGATTGACGTGTGTTGGGGTCATACATCAAAAGTTTAACCTGAGAGAGTTTCTGTCCCTCCTGAGCCATAAACCCCTGTTACCTTCACACTGCAAAGCAACACCAGACAGAAATCCTCACGCTGAAAAATTTACACTGAGCCAGCAGGAAAATGAGCCATTTGCAAGTGCGTTCACCAGGGAGAAGCTGAAAGGAAAGGTCACGTTCAGAGGGGGATTGCTGTGCCCTGGTTTCATTGAGAGCAGTACTGCACTGATAAGGGAGAGGCATGTGGAGACGGGGCTGCAAAGGGCTGTGTACAACAGCAACAGAAAACACTTTCCTTGTTAGAGGGATGTTGGTTTGCCTTTATAATCAAGGTGTTTCCACGTTTTTATTTATTACTGTCAAATGGTGGACCGTGTTTGCAAACACTCACAGAAGATGAGTAAACACACAATAGAACCGTAACAGTACATTCTCTAAATCTGAGTGGAGGAGTGTCCAGGTGGAACTAGGGTTTTCAGCATAGGAAAGAGAAAAATTGGGGATATAAAGACGATTCAAGAAAGCCATGGGTGGCCTGGCCCTTTAAACTCACCACGGACTCTCTTCATCTCGCTCAAGTTGGTTCATAGCAAGACATGGGCTCTCTGAGTGGGTAACTCTGCTGTGAGGGTCCTGTTGTGTCCATGCTTGCAATCTCACCTCATTTATTGTGAGACAGGACTTCTGCAATGCTTTCTTTGTCACTATGCCACGCTTGGGGACTTTGTGAAGCACCAAGAGCTATTGTTTCAGCACATCCTGAAGATATTTCTCCTTTCCCATCAGCATTGCCTTTCCATCACTATCCTGCCAAGCTCCTGCAGCAGTAGACACTCTTTGTAACGCCCACTGCCCTCCAGCAGGCTTGGTGCTATTTGTATTAATCCCAATATTAATTCTCACTATTAACCACAGGGGAGTTGGGAGGGCAGTTATCGAGCTGAGTGCCAAAGCAATGCCAGTGACCTCTTGCTTCTGCAAGGAGTTTCATGTCCGTCCCTCAAAAGGCAACACAAAGAGAAAGACTTAAGGTCAGATATTGAAAAACCATAAAAAGCTTATACTTTCCTGGAGTACTCTGAACCCTATTCACCTCCTTACTCTGCACCTTATCTTGCAAGTGCCCTGTATCATGGCAACCAGCTAACAGGACTGTGCATTAATAAAAATAAGCTCTGCAGCCAAAAAAATAAGAGAATATTACATGTTTTCCCTCATTTGTGACTTTCACAAGCCCTTGCTTTTTTTTTTTTCTTTTTCCTCTTTCTGCTGGCTTCTCTTGGGGCTCTCCCAGGGTTCGGACACAAACAAGCTGGACGCAATTTTCAAATAAAAATAGCCAGATATTCATCAAACACATTAAAAGAATTTTTTTTCTAAATTGGAGGTTTGGGGGAGTTCTATGTATGTTGGACCTGAAGTTCAGATTTCCCATTTCACAAATCATGTGTTGCAATGACATCCCAAGTGTCTTGGATCTTTCACCTTGGAAGAGTTTTCAAAGGTGTGTCTGCTCGCTCATTTGAGAGACTTACCAGGGCACCTGGGACACCACTTGTGCTTCACTGCAACACACAAACCTCTGTTGTCAACAAAGCTGTGTGCTGCTAGAAACAAAACAAAAAGAGAGAGGAAAAAATTAAAATTAGCTTTGTGGAAGGAAGTTGCTAGTTAAGAATGTGGTTGTTGGAAACAGGTGTTAATCTTTGCTGGCTTGGTCCTGCAAGAATCACACAGGATTGCCAAGATGTCCCTGTGCTTCTTGCAACATCACAACCAGCTGCACCAAGAGTGAAGTGACTTCTCCTCTCTTCCCTGCCCTGAGAGACAGAGAAGAAATAAAGGTGGAATATATTTGTCATGGAAGTCCTGCCTCGGGAAGTGCTGTGCTGGCTGTATCTGCCATTGCCCACTGCAAACACTAACAGCAGGGTTTGCAGCTCAGCTGCAGGATTTATCCAACAACAAACTGGTAATATGAACTTAAACCAATGTATGATTTTCTGAGCTCTGATCACTTTACTTGTCTCAAAGTAGTGCCTTCTCCTTCCACGGTCTAACACACCTTGTGAGTTTGTCAGTGCTGCTCTGCAGTCCTACAATCCCATGGGAGGTTGTCCTGGTGGAAGAGCTTCAGTGAGCTGAAATGCAGCCCTGGTTGGGTGCAGAGCCCCAGGCTCCAGGCAGACCAACCAAAGGCTCATGAAGCAGTGGTGGAATTGGAAAGAGGTTTCAAAAAACTGCTCTGCATAGTGAACTGGGGTTATTGCATTGTACTCAGTAACAGAAGGAAGCTGTGGCATTGCACCAGGCTTACTCGCACTCTTTCTATGCAAGTATTCATAATAATGGCAAGAATTACAGTCATTTCCCTGTTCCTCCACTGTACCAGGTGAGTCTGATTTTTAGACAATACGACACCATTTGCAGTTACCTTGTGAACAGATGCAGTTTGCAGCTGTAACACAGCAGGTTAAGCATGCAGCACACGCAGCTGTAACACACCCAGGTAGACCAGCCATGTGTTATTCTGCTTCTGGTCTTGAGCAATTAAACATCTGCTTTCACTAGGGAAATAATCTTTTTTGTATAAGCCTAAGGGGAAAAAAGCTGTTTCATTTCATTTTTCACACTAGGCATTTACTCTTCATTAAGATAGTTTATAATTAAGGCAGCCCAGCATCACTCAACCCATTCCTTTGCACCAGTAAGGGGGCAACTTTTGAACACTGGCCACTGAGATTGCCAAACCATCCATCTTTTTGCAGTTACTGCCTGTTTATTCAAAAACCCTTTTGGGAGTACCCAGAGAATATGCAAGCTCCAAACAATCCCATGGTACAATTCATATCCCAGCCTCTTCGACCCACTTCTAATCACTACATTCAAATCATTATTTTTAGATTATGCAATTATCAAAAATAACCTCTATGTAAGGCAGAAAAGTCAAACTGAAGACAACTTGCAAATTCAAACTATCTGACACTACAGCAATGTCCAGGGGCAGGGCTGTAGAACCAGGGAATAGGTGAGGTTGGATGACACCCTGAGTATCATCCAGTCCAGTGTGAATGCCCATGGTCTCCTTGGCTAAGGGATACCATAAATATAAATCTGCAAGAACAGAGCAGTGAGATCAGCATTTGCAGTGGGATGTTAAAACTGCAATGTTCCCCATCATGTGCACTTAGCTACAGACTTTAAGAAAAACCAGGGCCATTTAGTCCTTGTAATAATTTGTCCATACAATTAATTTTGTTGGGTGTTCACACATCAATCTCCATACAGGCAGTCAGGACATAGGAGCCATGTGCACACAGCTATTTATGCCCAATACTTATTCTCTGTCTATTGCTGCAGCAAATTGTATGCAATTGCTCCTGTGTTTAGTCAACATGAACATAAATCTGGCCCCTAAACTTGCCTGGTCCATTTTGAGACTTCTCTAAACTGCAGTGGCTCCCTCAGAGAGGCTCCCCTGCGTTTTCTACTTTTTGCACATTTAGCATATTTCCATTTGCACCTTTGCCCATTTCCCAGTGCAGTCAGGTGTGCTCTGAAGCAGCCGGGGGTTCACTGACACACACGTGCCTTTTACACACTTTGAGACTTCTAAGCCAAGCAAAGAGAAGCAGCAGTTTGGCTCCCCCTAAGCCATCACACGGGTCTGGAGCAGACCCAAGAGGGTGTGTGTGCATGTGTGAAAGGAAGAGAGAGCACTAATGAGCTCAGGTTGCATCCAAGACAAAACAGTTACTCATTGCCAGAAGCCAGTGGCTTTGCCTACTTGAGGAATTCCCATCTCTAACCTTTGCAGATAAAAATAAAAAGCCCCTCACATTTAGCCAGCCCCTCATCATTCTCTCGTTTATCAAACACAAACACCTATCTCTAACAAGTCAACTAAAGCATTCAGGGAAATGCAGCGTTCCCAGCTCTTAAACCTATGGATTACAAGCAAAGAGCCAGTGGCTAAACAAATAGAAGTGTAATCTTTCAGAGCCCAGTTGGCTTTCTAGCTATTCTGAGAGTGTCTGCAAATTCTGTGGTGATTTATTAACCTCTATCGAAGGACAGGGCTGTTAATAAAAGCTCACCTACAAATACCTCAGAAAATGTTGATATCCACAACTGGCAAGTTCCTGAGATTCCCATTTAGCCCAAATCAGCGCAGCGTGGTGCATAAGAAATTGTTTCCATTCAAATAATGTGCTTAAGGCTCGTTGATTTCTTTTATTTGAAATAAATACATAGACCCAGAAAAAAACCCCGACAAAACCCAGCGCTTTTCATCGCCTAAGTTCTTAGAGTTGGAAACTCCATACTGTTAAAGTCATGTTCAAAGTTACTGAATTAGGAACTAACTCGAAAAGGTCAAGAAGAGCACCCACACTTGCAAAGATCTCTCATGTATTATGACTTATTTGCTTTTGCATGAAAACTACAGGTTCAAGGTATTTTTCATGTCTGCTGGCCTAAATTTGATGTAGTTCAAATGAGAGCAGAATTTGGCTTTGTATCAGTGAAAGTGTTAAGTGTATGATCTCTTAATATTCTGAGTGACTGCTTTTGTGGAGAGCGGGATGTTGTGCTAAGGGCCTTCTTCATTAGTTTATAGACTTTAATGCTTGAAACATTTTAAAAGTGTTGAGGACCACAAAGCTGTTGTGGCAATTAAAAAAAAAAAATCACATTTTTAAATAAGGTACCAAAAATCATACTGTTCGTGCCTGCCAAAAATAGCAGCTTTGGATTTCTCATAAGAATTTCAGTACTGAAAGGAGGGGAAAAATGTCAGAGCAATCATTCCTCACTCTGGGAATCAGTGCAAAAGCTTAGTGGTCCAGACTGTGCAGATCCACAGCCCAGATTCCCACCACTGTGTCCCTCCTGTGCTCATTTAGACATGTGCAAAGTAGATATAAATTTCTATTGCAGCAGAGAAATACTCCTGCTTTCCCAGTTTCCAAAAGTTTAAATGACAAAACCTATTATAGGCCAGGGGAGAAACAGTCCTATAATAGCAGTTGTTTAACTGAAACTCTTCAGATCTTTTTGCTTTTTCCCAGGAAGAAAAATTCCCTAAGATTAGCTTTTTCTTGTATTATTTCTATTAAATTCTGGTTCCAACCCAATGAAAATAAGCTGGAAAAAGGTTTGTCAGACTTTTCCATGAAATTAAGAAAAAGGAATCTGAGTAGAAAAATCAAAGGAAATTTTAAAACTTATTATCAAAAATTCTATCGTTCAAGTGAATGAAGGAGCTTAAATTAGGAGTAAAGCTGTGATAGGGATTTATATAGTTAGTTTTTCTGGTTGTGATGTACAGATCTATCAGTATTCTCATTGCATTTGTCCCATGTGAGAGTTCATTAAACTTTTAAGTCCATTTTCAATAAAACACATGAGGCTTTAGCTGTGCACAGACTATTGAATGTCTCTGCAATAATGATAGGAACTCTATCCAATATATGTACTGTTCACAGCATATTAGTAAATATCAGGCAGAATGTAAGTCATTTGTCGTAAAGGAGCCCATAATTTAAGACACCTAAGGAATTCCAGCTCTTTGCAAGGCAGTACATGAAGTAACATGCAACTCATGCTGTCATTAGGGCTTATTTGAGAGGTTTAGATGGAAAGGGGAAAAATGCCAAAAGCAAGCTAACACTTCAGAGGCACAGTTAAGAAATGACATGCTTTGGGGAGAGGAGGAAGGGGGGAGGTAACTTTTCCTTGCTGATTTTTTTTTATCCCTCAAATCTGAGTAATTATGACATTCCATTTCTTGCACAGCTTAATGCCTCAATGTATTGCCCAGACTGTGCTGCTCAAATACATTGTCAGGACACGAGGTTTTCTTTCATAGGGCACAGACTGAGTGATCTGATCCTCCACTGTCAAATTACCCTGCTTGTGTCTGGGGCAGGTCCCAGTGGGGAACACACAGGAATCCTGCAGATCAGCCAGGAAGCACTGCAGCCCAGGAGAGACTTTCCTAACTCCCTTCTGACGCATCAGTGCCAACATAATGTTCTTGGCTTTGAGAAGTGTGAGTTTCTTATTCATTTTTTTTATTTTTAAATGAACCATTTCGTGGTGGAAACCCCAGGTCTTTCCACTCGAAGCATTGCCATTATTATTAGTGACATTTAGTTAGGGAACACTGGGTATCACGTAAGAAGAGCAAGGTTTATTGGAGGACAAGATGCTATCTCAGATCCAGACTGATTGTGCGGTTGTGTTCTGTGTGGAGAAGATGTAGGGAGGTCCTTCTGCCCAGGATGAGCAGGGTGAAGAGCAGCATCTCTAGATTCATGATGTCAACGTTGCTCACAGAAGAAAGGCTCCTGTTTGGAGGACTGATGTGGAAAGTGAACACAAAGCAACAGAGGCATACAGAGGGGAGGGAATGAGGGAAGGAAAGGGGAGAAAAATAAAAAGTATTTGGTGAACTCCCAATGGCAGAGCCTTTGCATACAGGACAGAAGTTGCCATGCAGCAAGGGCAGGCTCCTCTGCACCTTGCAGGCATGTCCGCATGTCACGTTGGTTTGTGTTTGGCTTTGGCCCTCTGCACGTGGCTGCAATGCTCTGGTTTGGATTGCGTGCCTGGTCATAACCACTGGCTCCTAGTCCTGCCCAAAAGTGAGCTGGTGAGCAGCCCCAAATGAAGGAACTAACCTAAAGCTGTGAGACAGCACTGGAAGTTTAATGAGATATGTCACTCCTAAGAGAGTAACTCAGCAGAAAAATGGGAATATCTTCAGAAATTTCCTTCTCTTTACACCAGAATTAATCTCTTCTGCTTGTGGTCAAGCAAGCCATGCTAGGCAAAATGAGGGCTTGGTAATCAAGGCTTGCAAAACCCTTCTGTTTCACATAGGCACTGTTTTAGTATGCAGCTGACAGCCCTCACTTACATTTTACACTACAGACATGGCAACCCTGCAGACACATCAGCATTTACAACACTCTTGAGTTACTGTGTACGTAATGGCTCATGTGTTCGTGCCACTGGCAGGTCTGGCAGAAACCCAATATCACTCCTGACTATGTGGCAACCCCGAGTTTAATGATCAAAACTGAAACAAAAAGCTTAGATAACATTAAAGTCACGTTTCAGCTCAATCTCCGTAACTTTGAACCACTAGGTCAAGGCTGAAGGTTTTCTGAGGAATTTTTCAGCAGGACAGCCACGTAGCTCACATCAAAGCGCATGGACTTCAAAATCTCATCTTTGCCAAGGGATCATTTAAAAATCACCCAGTGTTGTTGCAGGGCAGAATTCAGGTCTGAGAAAGAAATAAACCATTAACTTTCCAACCTACTGCACCTGGGTGCTGTTCTCCTGGAAGGAGGGAGCCACAAGTTCCCTCTCCACCATCTATTGGGCTCATCACCTTTTTGGTTCCCATTAATTGCCTCGCAGCAGTATGGAGGGCCCCCAACAGAGATCAGTGCCTGACACCATAGATAGATACAGAGGGTGGGATTCCTCTCACCTAATTTCAGCTGTCTAAAGATTATCTATCTAGTTTAAACTAGTTATCTAGACTCCCTTTATAGCCAATGGAGAGAGATAGGCACCTTTGTGGTAAAATTTGTCAAGGGTCCTAGCTGATGAATTTAATGTGTGTGTTTAGGCCTGAATTCAGCGAAGTACTTAAGCAAATGCTTACCTTTAAGCACATGAATAATCTGATCTCTGTTAAGTGGAGCACTTTAGGATGTTCTGAGTTTAAAGATTACCATGGGCCTAAGTGCTTTGCTGAACTGCTGAGCTGGAGCTGGGCTTGACATGATGAAGCATGGCAGGGCAGAAACCAATGCACAGCATTAAGCTCAGAAGAAAGAAGGATTTAGGGAAGGGTAATGGGAGGGAAGACAATGTTCAAGGGATGGCTGAATAAGAGACTGGAAGGATTCTAATCCCTGCACGGGTTATTTGTCATATCTGTGATATCTGTGAAACTCCCAGAGGTCAGAGCAGGTGCTCTGCCCTCCATGCTGCTGCCACAGAACAAGGTGACATTCAATGCAATGGAAAAGCAACAAATGCTAAACCAAGAAAAGGGGATATAGCTTAAATCCAGGTGAATTTCTGGACATCACTACCACAGGAAGTCAGAGAGGGCTTAACAGTATCAAAAAGGAGGCTGAATATTTCTGAGGATATCCAGAGAGTGACAAAAATAATACCTTCTTTAGGGCTTGAGCCAGTTTCTAATGGCTAGAAATCAAGGTGCAACCCCCAAGGAAATTATGAGGGAGAGAGGTAACCTCACAGCAGTCTCCATTCGGATCTCTCACATCACTCTGAAGCTTTTTGTACCAGCCACTGTCAGATTCACACTGAACTGATGTGTGTGTCCATCCCCATGGCTGTTCTTTTGATCCTTGCTATGTAAAAAATCCTATGACAGTTTCAGCACTTAATTAAACCCCCTGAATTTAAATTTAAAACTCCATTTTCTCCTGCATTTAATGGGTGTTGGTTGGAGCACAGCACTGCAGTAGAAAAGGTTGGCATGATATTGTGAAGTTAGCCCAGTGAGACAATATCCATGTCTATAAAATACTCTGAATTATATCCCACAGTTTCTAAATACCCTGCTCCTCTTCATGTTGATAAAAGTGAGATCTTAACTATGGCCTGAATTACAGGTCAAAAAGATCAACTCAGGGCGGGTCTGTATTTTTATGTGTGGTTCAGGTTTTTATGCATCTCTATCTGTGCCCAAAGCTGTCCTGGGTGTGTTAAGCTGAGATGTCTTTCCTAGCAGTTATTTTTCTAATCTTGACATCATTCTGCCTACAAATTGCTGACAGATGTCATGCAGGTCACATGGAAGAGGCTGGGGGAAATGAGGCTGCAGATACCAAAGTCAGTGTAGGGAGAAAAATATTGAAGGGGCAACAAGACAAGCAGAAAACCCAAAGCAAATGCAGAGATTCAAATCCCACGGCAAAAAAACGCTTTCAATTGCACTGCAGCATTAGCACCTTTGTGCAAGGATGGATGTTTTACCAGTCTGAGTTTGGGACCTTATTTTATAACCATGTTCTCCATACAGAGCAGTGCTCTGAGAGACATCTCTCTCTCTCTCTTGCAGGAAGGACAAGTGATGCAAACATCTGGCAGGTCACTTTGCCTACAGCCCACATTACAAAACATCACAACAGAAGCACAAAAAATTACCATTGCACTTCAAATCAGGCATCTCTAGTGCCTTTGGTTGGGACAGCACAAAGGCTGGAGAAATCTGAACTCTGAGGAATAAATTCCTCTCTTTTCTTACAGAAAATCTCTGTATGACAGAGTAATTTGCCCATGAGGCTCCAAATGGGAAACAAGCCTGAAAAACCTCAGCATCTGGGGATTTTAGCTGTCTTGGTCTAAGATGCAGAGCAGACAGGGAAACCAAGATGATTTATTCTTTTTTGTGGGAAAAAAAGGGACACTCAAGCAGAAAGTCAGAGGAGTCTTTGCACACTCTGATACAGAACCACCTTCCCAATAATTTTCTTTCTCTGTTTATACTATATTCTTTTTCTTTTCTTATGGGTGTGATAGTTACAGGAACTGATTGAAGACATTTTATAGTGCATGTCAGGAAATAGTAATATCACCTTTTAATTACCATACAACACCCTGAGTGCTTTTACAGGATGTGGTGAGGGGGAGAGCTTTATCCATAAAATGAGTAATAGAGCACCTTTCAGTACCTAAGGCCTTTGGACTGCTGAGTGGAAAATTAAATTCCAAAAAACCCAATCAATATTTCTAACACTAATACATTGCTTCTAAGTCTTTTGAATTGTCCCTCATCTCCTGGTATTTTGTTTTTCTTAAGTGGTCTCCCTGGAGACAAGTGATTGCATGAAGTTCAGAGTTTTTCCTTAAAATAGAAGAAATTGTAAGTTTTTAACTCCTGGTGCCTATGAAGAAAAACCTGAGCAATGTTTTTAACCAGCCAGAAGCTGAATAAAAAAGCCCCATATTTTGCACCCTGTATTTATTGTCTCTATTTTCTAAGCTCATCCCATGTATTTGGACACCTGCCAGATGAGATATGAATAGTCATTGTAAATTACCAAAATGCAAAGTAAAATAAATGTTTAGGCATTTGACTGGCAGAATTTGGACAAGTATTCCTGGGGTTTGTGAGCACCTGAGCAAAAACCCAGGTGCTGGAGCTGCACTGAGCAGGCACACGAAGCAGAACACAGGTCAACCTGTGGTCACTGATTTCAAAGGACCTGGGCTCAGGTACAGTTAGAAAACTCCTTGGTCTTGACTGCTCCTTTAAACTTTGTTCCTTCTGCAGAAGGTGTTTCCATTGATTGATTAAAATCTTGGATCACTGGCCCAGGCTTACTGCACTGCTGCATTGCAATGGCTCTGATAATTACTGCTTCAGCTCCCCACAAAGGAACGTTCATTTGCCTCTGTGGGGAGGGAAAAAATAATGTAGTTTCCCCAGTGATCAGCAATCCACGTAGATTTCTAATAATCAAAGGGCTTCCTCTCGTTCAGCAGCATGTTGTAAAGCAAAGTTTATAATGTTGAAACAGCAATTGCTGGCGGCTTTCTTGCTAATTTCTTGCCTAAGTGAAGTGCAGAGACCAATTTCCCATTTCACTGTTACCTTCAATAAAAAATAGCATTTAACTTGTCAGAAGGAGCTATCTCTCGTGCCAAGCAGTGTCACAACGTTGAACACTCTGCACTAGTACGTTTCTATTAGATTTTTTCCAGCAGCAGGGCAGTTCCCAGAATAAAAGAGCCAAGATTCAATTCCTTGTAATTATTGACAGAAGAAACACATGTGCTTAACAAAAAGGCAGGCACAGAATTACAGCCCAGGGCCAAGTTTAATGGTCTATCGGTGGTAGTCTGTAACAAATGGACATTTGAGAGATCTGGGCACTGCCTGTGAAATGAATGGAAATGGCTTTTTAATTATGCAACAGCTGTAGAACCTGTTTGCAGCCAAGCCACTTAGAAGCTGGTGTTGGGAAGATCAAGACAAGGGTTTTCATCCTGGGAGCTCTTGGCTTTGGATACAACTGTCTTGACACAGGCAAAACCGAGGCCTTTTCTGGTGGTCACAGCTGAGGCATTTGGAGCCACTGCCACTGTCACCTTCACATACACAAGTTTTTTGCTCCTTCTCCCACTCTTTGCTGTCCTGCTCCCCCATGGAGCTCTCACAGCTCCACAAGCTGCGCAGCTCATGGTGATGTGGTCGTGTTGACTTTGAGGAAGGTCAATTGGACATTCCCAGTGTGGTCTACAACAACAACTGCTCAATTCAGACCAGGTCCCAAAACCTACCTCCCACACTCCGCTGCCCACCCTGCAGTGCCTGAGCTGGCTATTTTAAATATATGTACTTTTAAGTACATGAAAGATCTTTTGACACTGCAATTAGCAGTGCATGAGCAACCTGGGTGGGATCTATCTCATCCAATTTCAGCTTCTTAACACAGAGTTGCCTACCCATCTGGGCTTTCCCTGTCATCAAGAGAGAGAGGTAAGAACAGCCAGAGGGTGATTCATCACACCTCAGGTACGGGTCGGATGCAATGAGTTGGCTTCTGGAGGCAGATATAACTCTACAGGTTACAGTGGTTGTCTAGACACCTACCTGCAGCCAGACAGCCAACTCTGACACAGTGAAGGGAGAGGAAACCCACCCCATGGCCCTGCTACAGTGGCAGGCACTGATCTCAGCGAGGGGCCTTCAGGGCTACTGGCGTGCAATTAGCAAGATTCATAAATGTTGACAGGCACAATTGTCTGTGGGAAATTAATTTTTTTGACTCCTTGACTTCTCAGAATTGCACCCCCCTGCATCACTTGCACTGCTGACTCCACAGATATTGAACCAGATAGAACCAAAGGTAAGAAACATTTGAATTGGTAGGTCGTGCGTTCCTGGACATTGCCTGACCATGTCATAAGGCTGGTCTTTGGAATTTGATAACACTGATGATGGGTTGGTGAGCAAAGAGTTTCTCCCTCCATTTTCAACCCTTTCCTTTTGGACAATCCTTAACATTGAACAGTTCTAAAGTATGATTTAATTTACCTTCAATAGGAAGCTCAGGAGTCTGTGCTTGGCCATATCGTGGGGCCATTACTCAAGAAAAAGCTTTCTTTGACCTGACCAAACTCTGAGTTAAGGATCTCAAGATCTGGCCCTTGTGAATAAGCTGTAATGGAAGCAACTGTGGTTGAACTAATGAGATAAAGATCACCCTCTCAGAGGGCTTTTAATCAAAAAGATTGTCTTAGTTTCTGTACAAGTGGGGCTTCTTTGTATAAGCCTGTTGACTTTCTGAGTGTGGAAGGGATTCTGTAGGTATCTGAAGAATTTTCTCATGCAAAAAACCCAAATCTCTGATAGCAGACTACATTGAAGCTTAATCACTTTTCATCCCAAATGTTCACTAAGCCTCCACTTTAGGAGAAAAAAGTATACAGGAAAAAAAATCCACCAACCAAGCAGGGATAGCTACTGCTCATTCTAACTGAGAACTTGTGTAGGCTTTTTCTGTGAAGTTGTTGAAACATTTTCCAAAGTTATAAGGTTTTCAGAAGTGCTCATATTTGACTGAAATCCACACTACTGAAGGAAGGGTAAAACTCCAATCGGCTTTGAGAGGAACAGGATTAGGCCAAAACCAAGTACTTCTGAAAATCCCACACCAATGTTTTTATCAGTAATGTCTGAAGGGAATGTGGCAGAAACTCACAATTCAGATTCACTTCAGATGTAGATCCCCAACTTAACATAATGAACTCGATTAATTCCAAGAAAATATAATTAGAACATGTTTATAGGCATTAAGCCATTCTGATGAAAGAAATATTTTTCTGCCTTATGAAGAACAAGTCGTAACAGACTAGTGCAGGTTTAAAAGTCTCAATATGATTAATGAATTGGATAGTGCTTCTATCCATAAGCAGAACAGTAATTTAATTCACTGATGAATAGTAACAGGACAAAAATTAACCAAACATTCAGTACCTTCAAGTGCAGTAAAACTTAGTGGCCCTACAGCATGTGAAGCAGTTCTCCACTTAAACCATGTTTGAATGTGTATAACTTAAAAATGGAATACATCCCTCTAAGCTGAATTAATTAACTGATAGAACTATATTTATAGCCTTCAAACCTCAAGGATGAACACAGTATTTCTATATTAGAGGATTATCTGGGTTTTCCAGATGTTATTTTGCAAGTTTTAGCCTTACCTCTAATAGTCTTAAGAAACAGACAGGCTGCTTAAGGCATTCTTCCTTGAAATCAGAGACAGCACAGCAGTCCATCCAACACCACGAGTGAAAAGCTCTGTAAAGTCCTTCCTAGGTTTAAAGCATTGCTTTGCATTCAAAGGAAGCAAAGGGACTTAGGGATTTTAAAGCTGGTGACTAAAAAACCCACTGAAGGCAGCTTTCTGTGGTTGGCAGCGGGGAACAAAAGAAGAGCTACACTCCAACTGGTTTCAGGAATTCAGCCCAGACTTTGACAGACTTTCAGGACTTAAAAGGGGGGAATGGGAAGGCAGAGTAGCTGGATCTGAGACATCCAAAGGACTTTCTGACCCGGAAGGATTTCTGCAAGCTAAAATAACCATTCTGTGGTAGGCTTTGACAAATGCGCTTAAATAAACAAGATGGGTAAAAGAAGTTACACTTTATACTGTTTGCTAGAGACAAAAGGACAGCCCAGCTGCAAGAAAGACTATCTGCTAGTTTGCTGTGGCTGATTCTCTTCAACTCACAAAGTCTTTGGTTATTGGGAGGAATTCACAGAAGTTCAGCACATTCCTGATTTTTGTAATAACAGTGATAACGATGTTCACGATATGCTTGGAAACTCTCATCACTTTACATGTTCAAAGCATTGTATAAACATCACTTTAATTAATAGTTGCTAAACAGTGCGTTATTCAGGTGGTTCAGATATGCCTTTGAAGGGTACATAAGTACTTAGATTGTATATTGTGAAACAATTTGATATATTTGTTCACTTTAATTAAGGTTTTCCATGTTTACATACATGATACAAAGTCACAGAACATGATTTCACAAGCGCTAGAATGGAGAGGAGTCACAGGGGCCCAAGGGGATATAGGGAGCTGAAATGGGATGAAGCTGGAGAGGAAAATTAGACAGACTATCAGTGTTTGCTACTGAGTGAAAACTGGAGAACTCTTAACTGTGCACTGAACTATATTTATGGCAGTAAATGTGTTGGCCAGAATGATGCATGAGAAAACTTGAGGAAAGCAAGTGAATTTCAGACACACATCCCAGAAATACCATGGAAATATAAGGTCTAGTCCAAAGGACATCAAAGTCAATGGAAAGATTCCTAGTGAATGCAGAGAGCTCTGGATCCCAGGTTTCCCAAGGGAAATCGTGGAGGTGTCATTTCTGGCTCATTTTAAAGTTTTAAAAAAAAATAAATGTAGAGGAGTAGTCTGCACTAACAGGGGTCACACCAATGTCTGAATTCTGCTTTTGCATAGCCCAGTGAAAAAGGAGCTGGTCCATCTCAGCCCTTCTCCTTTATTTTTTGTATTTTCATTAAAGCTCAGTCCAACCAGAGCTACTCACCTTGTAACAACCTAGTAACACTGGATAAACTCAGTTATTTCCAAAAATTGGTCATGAAAGGTTATTAGAGCAGAGAGAGCAAATGGCTAGAGAACAATGATTGTTCTTGCCTGTAAGTATAGTCCTTAAATAATGACACCAAGGTCACATCTGTCACAAAAAGAACAATTCTACTGCTGTCCTTTGTCTGCCACCATCTTCTGCATTTGGTTCACTGAACAAGAGAAGAAAATCTACATGGTTGTTAGAAATGATTGAAAATGTCCAGGGACTGTGGTCTTTACTCTAGATTTTAATTCTTCCCATAATATCTTTATCAGAGATAATCTAATTTGAGGAGGAGGCATAGTTTGTCTCCAGTGTTTCCCCAGAGACTCTGACCTCTTCAGCTCCTGGATTCCACCCCTCTGACCACTGCTAACTCTGAAGTCTATCCACTGAGTACAGTGGTGTATTTAGCCACACTCATTTACAAACCTTTTTTCCACCCTGTTCCCAGCTTCCAGTGTTCCCTCTGATCTTTTTCCTACACTGAAATATCTTCCTGAGTTTTTTTCCTCATGTCTGTCCAGCAAAGCCCCAAAGTCTGCTCTCATACACTTACCATGGGAGTTTCTGTAGGACACTCAACTTACTAAAATGTGTGGAATTCCTTGGTCCTACTAGTTAGAACATGATTTGGTCTTCACTCAAAGTGAAAGGCAAATATTTGTCTGGCAAGGTGACTCTAAGCATTTACTACGTGTTACTTATCCAGTTGAGTCTTGGCAGTCCTCCCTACCTTCGCACAGACTGACTCTCCTCTCCTTTAGTTTTTTATGCTCAGATACACTCAAGTAAAGCTCCTCCTGCCTTGCTCTGCTGCTGAGACAAGCAGTGCTGATTTCCATTCTCTCAGTGTGGGCTGTAACACTGTGTTCCCATTCATGCCTTCACCAGCTGAAGCACAAATATCAGCCCTTCCTACCCACAAAAATAAATGTGTTAAACACCACGACTCGCTCAGGCAGGACAGTGTGGAGCCCATATAAGTACTTTGCTGGATAGACAAGCCCAAGTCCTAAAATGGGATAAACTTTCATCTCGCTCTTCATGAGGACAGTACAGCCATTTCTCTCTGTGGGATCTTACATGAAGAAATGAGTTCTTGTGAACATTTCATTCCCTCCACCCTCGTGAAGGACACTTGTTGGCATGTTTCCAACCATGCTAGAAGATTGCTGAAGCCTCCTGGAGGTGAGCCAAGCCATGTCACATCCAGGGGGCCCACTTTGCATTTTTTGGCTTGTATGTGATTTTTGTTTTCAGCTATGGTGGATAAAGTTTTCAAGTATATGATTCATTGGTGCTCTATGTCAAGCCTACAAATCTTTGCTTCTTCCCTTGCTCCTAAATTATATGCCAGCCAAGGCCAGAAAGGCAGGATTGTCATTCAGAGCCTTGCATATGGCTCTAGTGAAAATTGCTTAGTAGGGGGTGATGTGACTTTATGATACCTATGCTGTCAGCTGAGGAGGGCTTTTTATAGTTAAATGTGATGACAACTGCACCCTATTTATACCAATGAACTTAAGCATATCAAAATAGTAACATCAAGAGGAATATCCTAGGGAAAAAAAAATCACACTGCTCAGTTTACGTTTTAAAATAAATATTTTTTTAGCTTAGAATTGATTGCTGGCTACAAACATTGGGGAAGTGTTCCATGGCTTTGACTCCACCCTGAAAACAAGAGATTTGGGGCTTGGCTCTTTCAGGGCACACATGGATATAGGTTGCCATCCCTACAACCAAACATACACAGTACCACTGGACACTTCACTCTGTCTCCAGGGCAATTTAAGCAGAAAACAACCATTAAGGGAAGAAAACTTGTAATTTTGTGGTTTGTATTGCTCTTAACATCGTTATTATTATTATTATTATGAAGGGGGTGCAGTACCTCTGTCCTCCAAAATTTTGGAGTGCCCTTTCTAAGCCAGGATCACTGACTGTGCTTTCACCAGCTGAGTGCAGGGTGGAAGGAGCATATCTGGAGGCCAGGCATCCCTTTGTGCCATGGAATTTTTGGGGGTGTCCTTAGGCCATGCTGAAACGAGAAGCAGCATTCCCCAGCTCTCAGCTTTCACCCTCCTCCCGAGAGGCTCCGCAGCAGCTGAGCACAGTCGAGTGGAGCAGGGCTTTTAGACACATTTCATTTCATGGTGTGGGCAGGCTGGCAGGACCAGCTCTCTGTTACTTGTGGTCCCAGAAGTGTTATCCACTGCTCAGCCCATTTACTTATCTCCACGCTGTGGGAGGATTCACCTTCAGAGAGTAGGCAAGGCTTGTCTGCGTTGCTGAAAACAAATTTCAACTTTTAATAGTCACATTTTCTCCTTTGTACCCTGTGGTATGATTACCAGAATTCAGTCTGCTCCCAAATCCTCCTTCCCACCAGTTCCCACAACTTTGGAACAGTTTAGAGGTCATTCTGCATTTTGCTGTATAGCCCTAATTACTACTCAGCACTATAATTGATACGTTAAAGCCTATTAAAGCATGGAGCCGAGCCACTGCTTTACAGTCACTGCACTTGCAATGCCAAAAATCACTTACAGTTTGTTTCTGTGCTTCATTTCAGCTACTTTTAAATAAATGTCTCTCCCCAGGACCTGGACGATGCGAAAGGGATTTAGTCTCAGAGTGTGAAAGTTGCAGCCTGCAGCACCAGAAAAAGAAAGCGTTCTTACAAAGCTATTCAAATGGATTTCCCTCACTGATTGCCTCAGCCAAAAGTAAATTATAAACCAGACATTATCAAAGAAAATCACTGTAGCACATTCCAGTTCATTTCACTGTACAGCAAGGATTTGAATGCAGAGGTGCAGGCCCTCGGTCACATTTTCATATTTGCTAGGCAAACTCACACACTAGAGCAAACTTTATTTATATAGGTATACTTTAACTATCACTTCTGTTATTTATTATGGCAGAGGATGCCTTCAGGACATTCTTGAGGGGATGAGCTGTCTGGCATGCATATAAAAATGAAGCAGCAAAATCAAGTACAATTAAAGTTAGCAGAACTATTAAAAGCCTTAGACACCCAGCAGTCAGGCAAGGCTACTACAGGACATTTCTAAAAGCTCATGAATACAAGATAAGAGGGGAAGGGACTGCCAAATGCCAAGGTGAAATGTGTGCTCTTGCATATCATTTCAAAAGAAATACTGGAAAACAGAAAGAAAGCAAGAGAGCTCAAAGGGCCAATCCATCCCAAAGCAACATCTGTCAGGGCAAAGAAGAACAAGGAGAAAACACAAATGAGGAGATAAATATAGCTGAAATTTATTATATAATAGTATTGTCAAAACCCAGGAAACACAGGGGTGTCTCCAGGATGTGCAAAATTCCACAAATACAGAAGGACTAAACAAACTCTACCTATTTCAAGAGAATTAAATGCTCTGCAGCTAAGACCACGCTGGGAAAACCAAGTCAAATTAAGTTCTTTATAAAGAAAAAGTTTGGCCAATGTTTTCAGAGATGTCTCAGAAGTCACTGGGCACTTCTATTCAGGCACATAAATGGGCACACACAGATTGACAGGGTTTGTTCTGGCATTATGTTTGTTTCTTCCATCTGAGTCTTTTAGGGAGGCATTATACACATGGAAATAAATCTTCACGTGTGTGGCGTTTACCCCACAACAAGACTGTCAAGACTGGTCACAAGCTGCACCAGGTAACATGTGGACTTGTCTTCCCAATCTCTGGACAAACCTGGGCTGACACCCCACAAGACATGGAGTTTCAGAGGGGCTCAGCTACCTGCCTTGTAACAGCATCTGTGTGTGTTTCTCTGGTCACCCTCAAGAGAGACAGAGGGAGAGGCGACAGAGGGAAATCAATTTCTAAAATGAGTGGAGGACTATTGGGTCTGATACCTGAGACAGCAGAAGGCTGGACTTTCCCAGTACTGTGCTTCTCGATTCCTGGAGCTTTGCAGTTCTCACAGGGCTCAGCAGGTGTGAGTCTGTTTCATCTTTCAGCTGTGACCTGGATTTGGCCACCATGGAGGAGAACCTGGGACATGCAAAAGCTCTACATCAGCCGCATCTTCCACAGCAGGGCACAGCCCCACTTAGAGCAAGCAGTGACACCGAAGTGACAGCCACAGAGGAAAGAACACTTTCAAAAAGAGAAAGCCCCATGGCAGAGGCCATGTGAAGGATGTGTGGAGCCAGCGTGTCTGTGTCCTGCATGGTGGGCCACTTGAATGAGGACACCATTCTCCTACTTGCCCATCTCTCGGCAGGCTTCCTCCTCTTTTCTATTTCACTCCTCAGTTCTTGCAGATGCAGCGTGAACCACAGGTCTGGATTTAACCTGGCAGGACATTCCCAGTGACAAAATGATGCCCAAACAACTTCAGCCTCTTTAGCTCTGACTGCATTCCAGATGTGATCCTCTACAGCTGTATTACATATCCAAACTCTGCATATCACACTCAAGTATCTGATAAAGAAACAGCTGCTTCTGCAACTCTTGCCTTTGGCTGTAACCAGGACATTATGACAGTTTGGCTCTCACTAAATTCTCCCTACCCTTAGCACACTTGGGACAGTATCCTACTTCTCTCCCATTTCCTAAAAGAAGGAGGATTTTATTCTGGATCCATGAGAAGGAGTACAGATCAGCTTTCTGAAGATGAAGGTTTGAATACCCAACTCTCAGCTTACTGGGAGGTGCCATTGTAGCCTTGGGAGTGCACTGGACTGCCAACCTGGAATATGTGCCTTATCCATCATCCTGCTACACAGGAGCTCTGAGCCAGCCTCAGCCAAAGTCAATAAAGTGCCACGAAGACTCAGGATAAATTTTAACTGGAACAGCAGTAATTGTGTCTGTCACCCTCTAGAGATGTAGAGAAAGCAAAACCCTCTGACACTGTTCAAGGACCTCTAAACTGCAGGGCAGACTGGCCATGGAAAATCCTCGAACTGAATGAGATTGTCCCAAAGAGCTACTGCAGAGCCAGTGGGCTGGAGCTCCAAACAATTTGTTCCATTTGAGATATACTAAGAGACTTTTCCACGATTACTTCCAAACCGGACAAGAACAAGTCTTTTCCTGCCATCTGAAATACATTTTATCAGTGTAATAGTGGTTTAAGGAAAGAAAGGGAAATAAAAAAAGAAACCTATTGAAAACTTACCCTGCAGTTAAGCAGTGCCCAGGAAACACTGTGGAAAACAAATTTTGTCATGTGAGCACTGGAGCATAGACGGGTGCTTTTAACCAAGATGATTGTTGTTCTAAGCTGGCTCTCTTTGTGCCCTTCAAATGGGTTACGGATTGCAAAATTAGTAGTTAATAATAAAATGTCAAAGGGTGAAGGAAGTGCAGGTTCCTCCACATAGCTAGGTCCCTGTTTGGGAGTTTCTGAGCAGTTTTCCACATCCATTTGCTATTCAGCCATGCTGCCAAAACAGCCAATAAATGGAGCAGTCATAGTCGTGCTTTTTGTGCTATTCATGCCCGGTCACTCCACATCGGACAGACGCAACTCATTCATTTCATAAGGCCACCAAACAGAAGCCGGGTGGTGAAGGCATCCGGTCCCTGCTGAGTTGGCTCAGGTCTTCCTCACGATGAGGGTCTCCACACACCACTGTTGGCCCTTGGAGCTGCTCAGCCAATGAAATTTGTGTTCCTTCCTTCCAGTTAATGAAACAGAACCACATTGTCAAGGAAATGCTCGCAGTGATCTAATAGGTCATTCCTATCTTTAACTTCTATCATTCAAAATAGAAGGAAATTATTTTCCAATCATTTGAAAGTTCGCATTGTGAGCAAAATAAAGCAAAGTTCACTAACCTTCCATTTGCTTTGTGAGTTTTTCCTCTTATGGGTATTTAAAGAAATCAGATGTGACAATCCTGGACAATTAAAGTCTTTAAGAAAGGTCAAAAATCTCCCCAAAATAGAGAAAATGTAATGTTTCCAAAAGGCTGCTAAATCTTTGCCAGTAGATTTTGAAATAATAATAATTAAAAAAAAAAAAGTCCTCTCTTTCTCTGCCAAGTGCCACCAAACAAATCCGTATTAAAACCAGAATCCTCTCATACAGGCTAGTGCTGCACACTAGAAAGATAAGTTTCCTGATCTGAAAATTAATCTGAGTCATGTCTGCATTTTAGCATTTGTGAGAAGCACTTTTGTAATACTGCTAATTCCCTGATTAGTCTGACAGGACTTTTTTTCCCCCAGATAAAGAGATTCTGTAACACAGCAGACATTACCACATTGTCTTTGTGCTGTTGTAACTGCAGTGGGGAGGAGTTGCAGGCTGGGATTTTCAAGGGCACATCAGCCATTTGGTTCCAGCTGAAACTCCACTGAGCTGGGCACCTACCCCATCCTGTAACCATCACACTCCAGCGCTCCAAAATGTACAGCAGGGATTGCAGCCTCTTCTGGCACGGATTCCTGAGCTAACCTCACCTCTTATGTTAATAATATCAAGTTTTTCCTTCTCCAGCAGAGAGTGGGACTGGATGAAATTCAGCTCTGGCTTGCTAAAGTCCTATTTTGAGAGCTCACATGAGACTCTCCTCCTTGAAGAATGGAGAAAGTCATTTCAGCCTCCAGCTATTGTGTATATCACAGCAGGTGAGAGCAGTGTCTGCAGCTCCTTCCTTGTTTTCCGTGCAAACTTTCACTGCATCATTTCTCTGGAGTCCTAAGGAATGGTGATGGGTGGGAGAAGGGAGGAGGACAAAAGGAAGGTTTATCTACAGATGCTTTGGAAAAATTTCAGTGCTGGAATCTCAAAACTTAATGGTCTTGTGTGTGAGCACTTCCATGAGGAATTGACAACCCCGGGATTTACTGAGAATGCAGTGAACCAGTGACATGACTTTGCTTAATGCTGCCTTCCTACAGCATCACTTCTGGGAAAAAAACCCCAAAATAAAAGCAGAAATGCTCAGCCCTGGGTCAGAAGCACCTCTGTCCTTAGGGCTACACCGTCACGCTGTGTCTTGGCAATCCAAATGTCGCTGGCATTACTGGAGAAAAATGGAAATTTAGAACAAAAGACACAGGCAGACATATCCCCACACATGGGAAGGGTAAATCAGAGCTCAGTCCGGCTGTGAGCCCAGGCCTCCAAACAGACTATTGCCCCAACTTTCTGAATGCCGATGGTCACTGAGGACATTGAGCAACACGGTATCCCCTTTGCAACACAGGGTCTCTGATGCAAGGGATGTATTTTGGGTTTCAACCATTTGAATTCTGCTCACTGCTCTCACTATTAACTGCTTGAGTCAGGGCAGATCACGCAGACCAGGCGCAAAAGTGCCTTGGAGGTGACAACTCCTCACCCCGATATCAAGCCTGAATGACAAGTAAAGTGGAAGAGAGAAAGAATTTATCGTAGTGTCCTAGCTAATTATTCTGTAATGGAAAATTGATACTTATTCCCCCACTAGGCATTTTCCAAAGGTTTTTTTTTTGTTTTGTTTTTGTTTGGTTTTTTTTTTAACTACCTCTAATCTTCCTCTGGTTACCAGGTAGCAAACCAGCTGGCATCACCTACAGCCACACAGTTAGTGTCTGACACAGGCACTGAGGCCAAACTTCCACAGTGAACTCATTTATGGCAAGCTTCTTGACAGCAAACTAGTTTAGACCAACACCTGCATGGCAGAGATCAGCTCCTGTTTGCCCTGATGAGGCCAAAGGGGGTGTATTTATACACTGACTCAGCAATAATTCCATCACAGATATTTATTAACTGCATGTTTGGAGTGACTGGTGATGTCAGAGGTCCTCGCAGGAATTGTCATTATTGGCACAGCACAGCATTTGGATTCCTGCTCCTCCACCTGCCTCTCCCAAGGGCTTTCTGTAGCATGTGATTTGCACTCTCTGCCCCAGATATTGCAGGAGAACAATTACTTAGGCTTCAGCATCTTTTTTTTTTCTTTCCTTTTTTTTTTTTTCTTTTTAAATGATGCTAACCTTCCTTCTGTGACTGGATCATAAAAATATAGACAAGCTATTGTTTAGTTGGACACCCATGAATTTACCCTCTGTGTAAGTATTTTTGGAAATATTATTGTCTCAGCAGGGAATTAGAAATTAATAAAGGAAATATATAGAAACATTCACAACACCTGATAGATAAATAGGCCACACAAACACAGTTCAATTGGTTAATTACCACTTTCATGAAAAGCTTATGTAATAATCCATTCTTTTCATAATCCTATATTTGTTTTTTATAGAACTTGCTTTTATTGGGTCGACAGGAGTTTAGCCATGGGTTTTAAATAAAGAACAATTAGACCTAAATACAACAAAGTCCTAGGAAATGTAGCAATATCTCGCTTCAAAAATGCCAGTGTTATATAAATCAAAATTTAAAAAAAATTACTTTCAATCAGATGATCTCAGTACAAAAATGCAAAGAATAAAAAAAAAAAGGAACATATTTCAAAGGAACTAGACCCCTAGAAAGATAAAAGTGCAGTGTATTAGGAGAACGATAACAGGCTTGGCACAAAACAGGAAATTATAAATATAGACTAGTTGTTCTCAGCCTCTTCTGTACCATGATCCCATACTTGAAGAGAGAAAAATTTGGGGCCTTATCCATGTATCCATCAAGAAAAGATGAGTGGTTGTCTGTTCCCTGGGGATAGAGAACCACAGATCCCACACAGAGGATACAGACGCAGAACCCCTTGGAAATCCAGAAGTACTTACAAACAGCAGCTGCACAGCCTTTCGGAGGACTTATCTAGGTAACTTCTTAATTATTAACAATAATCTATCATCCAAGCTACAACTACTGTTGCTAAAAAATGTTAATACCAGATAATAGGCCCCTAAGTTATTTAGATATCTTGGGAAATGTTAATCTCAGATCTCAAGACCTGTTTTCAAAAGAGGGCTGGAAATCAGGACTGCCTTGCTGAAAAGATGGATCAGCATCTGAGAACAGCCCAACTCTTTGTGCCATGGCTCAGATTTCAAAGTCCACGCGACCCAGGCTGATGACTACCTGTGCCACTCCAAACCATGTCATCAGTCACCTAAAGCAATTAGGACCCTCCATGCCAGTTATCAGCAAAGCAACCTCATCATCCAAGTTTTGTCTCAGCAGCATCTCTTCTTTCTTTGCCCTGCTCTCATCCTGGCTTCAGTGGCAGCTCCTGACCTGCACCCCCTGTGGAACCCCCTCCTTCCATTCTGGAAAGTGGCTTTGAAAACATCTCAGGTTGGCTGTGCCCCTGTTGTTGCTAGTTTGCTGGTAGAGAAGGAGGCTGATTTAGCCACCAGCTAACTACAGATACATTTATAGGAACTCATATCACCTGACCAAATGTTGAACTCCTTGGGAATCTTGTCTGCTGGGTTTTGTTTAAAATGTGAACCCATCACTTGATGTCAACCTGTATTCTTTGTTGTCCATCATGCCTCGTGGTCTCCTCTCTGTGCACAGCGACACATTGGCAGGGCTGTGGTGTTGATGGCTTCTTGGTTTTCCCTTTCTGCCTTTGGCTTTGGTCCAGGGAAAGGAGCAAAGGAGCAGAGGTTAACTGGAGAGCGTCACTGATACTAACATCCTTCTCTGACCATCTCAACCAAAGGGTAGATGACCATGAAACCTCTCTGTATCTTAGTCCAGATTTCACTTTGGTCCTTCCTCACATATAGTGCCCGTGTTTTGTCCAGCCAACATCAAGGAGTTTCAGTTAGAAAGTTAGAAGATGCCATAGGCTTGTTAATTTCAAAGAATTTTAGGGCAGCATCTTTACTTAAAATATCAACCAGGTTCTCCTCAATGGTCTCACCCAACTAGCTGAAGTGCCCAATGAATATTAAAAAAAAAGCCCTGGGAAGGCACTCTACATTCAGAGAAAGTAGATTTGCATTTTGATTTTCTTGACCCAGAACTAATAATGCATTTATCACTGGAATGTCACAGCTGTCCTACATGGGGAATGACCATGAATATGAGCTGCACCTTCTTCCCCTGTGGAGCTCTGTGAATCAGTGCCACCTCTGCTCTCTCTTTCAGTGGAAGAGGTGTTAGTGGTCTTAGCCAGACTGGGAACCAAATCCCAAATCCCATGCAAGCAAGAAATCTTCTGCAAAGACTTTCCTCATGCCTGACCATGCTGCAGGAAGTGAATGGGACTGACTCCATATGAGGCTTCTCAGAAGTGTCCCGAGCTTATCAGTAAAGCATGGCACAGTAATGAGAACTTCAGCAAGAAAACAGGAAAGATCATCAAAATGCCAGCAGGGTCTCCCACCCCCACACACAAGACAAAAAGGACTTTCACGCACACAATGATTTTTTTCTTGTCTCTGCCTCAGATGGCCAAACACAGAGCAAATTTTCACCGTCTGGCCAGACTTGGGTGGGCTCTGTCTCCTCGCAAAGAAGGAAATGTTTATTGAGGAACAGACCTTAATAGTGTCTCTAAGTGATGTTTGAGTGAACATGACTTAGGGACAGCTGAGGAGAGATTCAACAACTTATCAAATAGTGCTGGAGAGAGCCAGGGCTGCTTCCTTCTCCGTAAACTCTTTCAGGGAAATGGCTTAAAACCAGGTGTTTCCACTGCTTGGCTCATCACTGCTCCGAGGAACATTCCTGGCATTTCTGTTTCCTCCTGCAGACTGGGTGTGCAGGAAGCACCAGAGCACCCTGTCCAAACACCTACCTGGCATGAAGCTTTCCTCCACCATTGCGTGTGATGGGTCTTCTCAGGCTGTCTATGCTCTGACAGGGGATGTTGAAGATCTGGGTCCTGACTTCAAGCACCCCAGGACCTGCCATGACCCTGAGATCAGCTCAGTGGGTTAGAGTATGGTGCTAATAACAAGGCTGTGTGTTCAGTCCCTGTATAGGCCATTCACTTAAGAGTTGGACTCAATGATCCTTTGGGTCCCTTCCAACTCAAAATATTCTGTGAAATGTGAGGGTCTTCCCCTCACTGTCTTTTCTTCCTCACTCCACTGCTCCACTGTGTCCAAGCTGTATCAGGACAAACAAGGTGATGAAAGAGGCCACTGGAGGTTTAGGGACTACTTGACCTTGAGTGTTATCTTCTGCTACCAGAGAGGTGGTGACATCTTACACTACTTGGATGCAATTCACCAAAAGATGTCTGTTACCCTCTTGAAGACAGTGAGAATTTCTGAAAAGCAAACACTTCTGCCATCAGCTTTTAAGGTGCATTTCTCCCTGAGATCATGATATGGCTGAACAGGTTTTCTAATTTATGTCTAGTCAGAAGCAGAAGAGAAACCTGAGCAAATACGAATAAATTATGGTCAGCACACTTAGCTGGCCTGTGGACTGTTAATGATTTTCTGTTGTTCTGTTATATTCATTCATCCATGAGGTGCTTTTTTGTGGTGTTACAATAGAGCCTCCCTGTTCTGCAGCCTCTCAGTGGATTAATATAGTTCGTATCAGTAAAATTTTCATGTGTGCTAATACATGAGACAGCCAGAGATAAGAAAGAAAGTTTGCTCGGGGGGGAGGAAAAATACCATCAGCACCAGACTTAGATGTTTCACTTAATAGCTTTCCTGGAATATACCCATCGTGCCAATGGGAGATAGTAGCTTCAGTAAAGCCATCTCCTTCACACAACATATGGGAGCGCAGAGTGTGGGGAAGATGAATTCTTGGAGCTACCTTTTGAAATGTAATAGGATCGCCTGGCTCGCTCAGCCGCGCTGCCTGTTACCGATTTAATAGGAGAAGAATGAAATGCATCTGTGTGTATCCTTTTCCACTGTGGTAAATACTTTTTCTGCAGCCACCGGTTTAATCACACCGTACACTGTGCTCTGCTCCCCACCGAGAGCTCCCAGCCGTCCCATCCCTGAGCTACCACAGGGGCAAAAGCCCTGGGATCAACACTGTCCCAGCAGCACATGGGAATGGGGAAAAGTCACAAAATCATAGAACAGTTTGGGTTGGGAGGGACCTTAAACATCATCTAGTTTTAACCCTGCTGCCGTGGGCAAAGACAGCTTTCACTAGTCCAGGTTGCTCCAAGCCCCATCCAAGCTGGCCTGAACACTTCCAGGGATGGGGCAGCCACAGCTTCTCTGGGCAACCTGTGCCAGGGCCTGACTGCCCTCACAGGGAAGAATTTCTTCCTAACATCTAATCTAAATCTGCCCTCAGTCAGTTTAAGGCCATTACCCCATGTACAGCCTTCTAGTTCTTACCTTCCCCTCCTAGAGAAACCTAGGCAGGACACAGAGCTGGGTGACCCACACACAGAGGAGCAGCAGCCGTGGGAAGAGGTGTCCCTGAGCCCCTGTCACCTCCTCAGCTCTGAGACCCCAGGCTTTGCTGTCCTCACCTGCAGTGACCTTGGCTGTGGGGTCCCCTCTGTCCTCCTCCTTCCTCTCTGTTCAGGGCCCCCACTGACCATCACTCTCCTCTATTGTGAGGGGTTTTTTCCCTTTTCTGATCTCTTCCCTCTCTATATCATTTTTCTCCCACTTCACATGATTCCTTCTCTCCTTTCCACTATTATTTTTCCATCATTCTTCCCTCCTACCTCACCCGTAACATCCTTTTCCAAAATTCACCCCAAGGCGTATGGTCTCGCTGGAAATCTCGTGAAGGAAAGAATGACTGGGCTCATAAAATACAGCTAAATCTCTGCTCAGACACATCTTTCCTCTTTCTCTTTCCTCTCCCTCTCTTCCCCACACACAACAAGCTGTGGGGGCAGAGACATGATTTCCCTGCATATCTGCTGGCACACACTGCACGCTGTTGTTCTACTGAGCTGTGAACCTCCACAGTGCTGTAGTAAAATCAAGTGGCTTAGACCAGGGATACAGTGGATATATTTGCCTTGTTTCTTGGAAACCTGAAAGCCAAAAACCTGTTTAGTAGATAATGGTTGGACATTTTTGCACTGGGAACTGGAGGAGGGAGGAACTTTCAGCCAAAAAAAAATCAGTTTTCTACTTCAAAATGGAAATGTAACTAAAGCAAACACTAATAAAAATGTTCAACTAACAATACAGTTTCCATCTTGATGGAAAAATTTCCAGCAGCCTTAGCACAGTATTTTGTATAGCTGAAAATCAGTTTCTAGTACCATGCTTATTCTCTGTGGGTTATTTATGTACCAAAAGCAAATCTTTTGTGGCTTTCTCTTGGTATGAAAGATTTTTCCAAGATTAGTCACCATAGCCAGCCTTCATGATTGAAAATATTTATCAGAAATCGGTTTAGGATCAAAACATGAAAAGTGAGGCCCTAATAGTTCACGAGATTTCCAGTAATGAATTCTTCCAGAATGTATGATTTTCATTAAGTAATAAAGCTTCATATAGTTGTTTAAAATTCTTTAGGTCCCACCCTCAACCCCCCAAAAATCTTGAGAAAATCTCATTTCACAGTTTCCCATAAAACCAGGTGCAAAACAGCTGCTTTGGGCATGGAAGGATTCCTGAAGCACTTCATTGGTATCAGTAGCCACTGAAACCCCATGAAATTGAAGGGATTTTGATAGGTACATTCACAATCCTTCAGGAAGGTGCCATGGAGGATAGTATGGCTGGGCTAGTGTTTCCCACATTTGCAGGAAGGACATTCACGTGGTCTGGTTTTCCAAACTCTGTGAAATATTGCAGTAATGGCTTCATTTGCCTCTGTGTTATTGTTGAAAACACCCTCAGTTTGCTCTGCAGGGGTGATATGGGTGACTGCACTGATATCTCAAAGCTCACTGAGACCATCCACTGGAGAAAGGAACTTTCCAGTTTTCCTTAATGACTGTCACTAAGATAAATGGCTTTGGCTATTTTGTGTAGCATTCATGGACTGCTGCTGCCTTCCCCATCCACCTTCCACTGAATCACTTGTTCATATATGTCAACTAAGACTTTAGGTAAGAGGGGGATTTTACCTATAACTGTATCCAAAGCCAATTAAAGACAAAGTCCCTCCATAATTCCTGTTCTTCAGCACTATTTTGATGGATCACCAGGTTTCCTTCCACTGATTACCTGTCTTACTATAAGCCTTGCTTCAAAATTGTTCTCTCCAGACAGGTTCTGGAGGAACTGTAATTTAATTTAGGTGATTCAGTCCTAGAAACATTTACCACCTATGCCCCATTCTTCCTCCACCAGACTGAGTTCAGTGGTTTCATGGGAATATCATTTCACTGACCATGTTTTCATCCACCTGGAGAATGAAAAGGGTGAGATCATGTAATGTAATAAAGCCTGTAAAATTAATCTTAAATCACTGAGGAAGCAAAAGAAGCAGCTGCAGGTTCCAGGTTGTTAGCTGTTGGGGGGTTGTGGGTTTTTTTTTTATTAGAACGCCATTGAACTACCTAGTGTTCAGCATTGATTTAAAAATATGCTGTTCTTAACTACAGGTTAGGCATTTCACTCACAATGTATGGCATTTGAGGAAGACATAATGATACGTGCTTAAAGGAGTCAAAACAGTGAATCAAACATTGATACTTGAAGAATGACAGTTCTTTTTTCAATCCCTACTTTAAATTAGTATTTTAAAGAAGAACGCAGTGCAAATTACAACAGATTTAGCAAGACAAGTCACCTACTGGGACAAACTCTGACTCCACTGTATTGTAAAGGATGTTTTCCAGGGCCAGGGGGGAGATGGTCATTCTGGTCATAAGACTGACACCAGTGATATTCCTACTGTGAGGAAAGTATTCAGTTTTCATCATTTGCTTAAAAAAGTACCGTTTTGTTTTAACAAATGGGAACATAAATGAAAGATATTTCTGTGTGCTCCGCTTACATGAATATTTCCCAGTGTTTTTATATCTCAGTTCTCTAAGGAATAATGTTTTCAATTTCCTTCTGAAATGTAAAATAAGACCTCTGGGCTTAAGGACTCCAGAAATGATAGTTATTACTTGCTTTCTATTTAATTAGCATGAAACAGATCATGTAATCATTCAGGGATAAATCCTGACCTCTCTGGAGGGAGAGAAAAGAATAAAGAAATTTTCTTCTTTTGTCAATAGCAAACAAACAAATGCAGAAAATGTATGAGGGTGAACGGGCATTTACTCTTCTATTGAAATGTCAACCTCTACTCAGAGGGGCAGGCTGGTGAAAGAACCTGACCAGCAGTTGAAGAAGGCATTTAAAATGCTGCTCCACATGCTTGATGCCATTACAAATCATAGAATCATTGAATGGTTCAGGTTGGAAGGGATCTTAAAGATCACCCAGTTCAATCTTACTCCGAATAAACACTATGTTCAACTGCTAAACAAGAGGCATTTACCTTCCACTGCCTGTATTACCTCCACATTCCAGATCAACTTTTGGTTAAGAAAAGTCCACAGATGATGAAGAGCCATTATATAAGTATGTCCATAGGCAAGACGAAACCTTGGCCTGGTGCTCTCAAAACTGTCAGTATTTATTGACACTTCCCACATTTTCCCAGTGAGAAGCCCGCCTCTGGAAAAGCAAGCTGCAATGCTAACACAGCCCATAATTGGTTAGAGACGCACAGCTGAGCCTTCAAGCTCGCAGACTCTGGAGACCAGAGCATGGGGACTAAACTCAGGACATTTTCCATGACCAATTCTCACAGCCAAAGCCATGCTCCCTCCTTTTCAAAGAGGACAGCAAAACTGATGACACAAGAGGCTTTCTGCACAGCTTGGGTTAGCTCTGAGCAGAGGAGGTTGGAAAGCAGCTTTGAGATGCTGCTGTGTGTGGAAAGGATTACTTTAAATACCACTCTTACACTGCTTGGGTATCGTTTGCTTTAACACCGGGCAGCCAGACCTCTCCGGATACAGAACAGGTTTAGTGCTGACCGCAAAGAAGAGACTGCTCCTCGGTCTGCCTTTGCACGAGCTGCATACTGTGTTTGGCCCAGGGATTTTTTGGATGTTGTAACCCTGACCTGCTGTTCTCCTGACTCCAAAGAGCTGTTTGTGCCCATGAAGTGCAAGGCAGGTAGAGAGCCAGCCAGCCCGGGCTGCAGCAGGCTGCATTTATTTTTCCCAGGAGAGGCTACTACAGACTATAGATGCAGCAATAAACATCTGAAATGCCAAGAGAGATGGTCTACTAAAATGCACGAGGGTAAGGACATAAATGAGTGGAACAAGCAGGTACTGAAGAAGCAAATTAGACACTTGGCTTCCTGTAGCTAATTTAAATGGGAAATGGGAGTTGTTCCAGGTATTCAGTAAACAGGCTTGCAAATTAGCTTCCCACAGTTTCCTTATGCTGCTGTACATGCATAAAAAAACAGGTACTGCTGTTCATTGCTTTAACTCACTTTGTTTCCAAAATCAGTGCATTTTCCCATTATTTTCATTTTTTTTGCAGAAATTTTTTCATAGCTGGTTGTGAGCAAATAGGGTAGGAGCTAAGTGGAAGTGAGCATTGGGCTGTTAACAACCAGGTAGCCAGATTCTTTATTTGTGAAATGTTTCCTGAGCCTGGTGTTACCAGGGGATACAAAACTGCTTTTCAGTAGCTGATATCTCCCTGTATGAGAGAGAGAGAGAGGCTCAGAACAGCTTCATATCTTCATCCCTATCTTTAATTCCGTGTGAATTAACTGGAGGCCAGTTCAGGCTCCAGAGGAGAAGCACAGAGGGAAGGAAACAGCTTCCCAGAACCAAATCAGTTCGTGTTCATGGGGAAAAGCAGGTCTGGAAGGACATCTACTATTTAATAAGGAAAAAAATGGTGTAAACCAACCAATAATTACTTGACTCCAGTTTTAGCCCTAGAGTAGCTTCAGTCCTTACGCCAGGATTAATCTATATGACAACAGATCTAACTGTCTGTACTTGCCCTCAAAATATCAGTTCTCTGACTAAAGACAGCAATGAAGATGATGTTACTGAGCTCATGACAGTCTTTGACGAGTACATACACGTCTCATAAGCTGTTACAAAGAGTGCCTTTCTATGTGCTCCCTACCCTTACTTGGGATGTAACACAAGAGTGGAAGAGCCCTGTTTCCCTTACTTTCAAATTAGTCAGATTCTAATAAGTTTCAGAAATATAATGTCAAACTTCTGGTTCTTGGCTGTTGAAACATCAGCAAATGGGCCAACAAAGCTGGAACAGGACACAGGAACACCAGAACTACCCATAAACCATTTTTTGCTGGGAATATTCAGTTTGTTACATTGTCCATTTAATTTGAATGCTAAAGGCAAAAAAGAAATCAGCATTTCCAGTTCTGCTCATTCCTTATATGGTGAAATGTTAGATAACTTGCGTTATTTATAACCTGCACATTTGGTATTTTTTTTATAACGGGGGGAGGAGGAGGACATAGTGGGCAAAAAGACCGGATCTTTTCCTGTCTAACTGGAGAAATAAACTGTGTCAGAAGAGCAACCAACGTTATACCTATGCCTTGTAGAAGGGCAAAAATTGAGCTGGGCACTTAAAATTGATGTAGTTTATTACTTTAAAAAAGGGCTTTGCACACATACTATATACAGCACGGTAGGAAGTGATGAATAGCAATCCTAAAGCTTTGAGCTATAAGGTAGCCTTTAAATCTTTGCATTTCTAGACCTCCACACTTCCCAGTTCAGTAACACTTCTAACAACAATACCCTGGAAATGGGGTTTGGGATGTAGAGAGGTAGAAGATGTCTCATATAAGCTCCTGGCCTTCTCTCTGCTCTGACTGTGTTGCATTTTCCCTCATGATGAGCTACCTGACATGGCTGTGCCACTGTTCATTCCCAGGTAAAGTGCTCTCAATCCCTCTTGTTGCTGCCATCCAGCTGTGTAGTCTCATCTGGTCATTTTATTTCTCATCAGTGTCACAGTCCTGATGCTAAACCCTGCCAAACCTCACTAAAATGATGGTTTCCCCCTCACAGTGGTTATGTCATGTGGAGTGTGGAGCCTCCCCATATCCCGGCCCCAGGTTCCTCAGACATCACTCACCGACCCCTCTTCCACACCCCAAGAGACTTTCATTTCAGATGTGAAGTGAAGGTCACACCATTACCCTGCCATTTACCCCAGTCCCCTGATCAGCACATAACAATATTTCTCTGCCACATTCACGAATTAGATGGCATTTAAATTGGGGGAAACCGCTTTGCATGCAACAGTCTTTGTCCTAACTCTTCACTCAGCAATAGCAATGATAGGAAGAAGATCACAAGTTATTTCTAAACTAAGCCTAAAGCAAAGGTAAGGAGGGCATGACATATGTGAATTTGAAGGCAGCCTTTAGCTGTGGTTAAAGACTGCTTGCAGATGCTGACTACTGATTTCTTTTTTCTTTTTTTTTGCCTCGCTCTGCCTCTTAAAATAATGTTTTCAATGTCCTCATTGTCTTATTAGCTTTCCCTTCCCCCTGGATCCAGCGACATGCAAAAGGAATGACGGTAGATGTTACTTTTTCCCGCTCCATGGCAGAGGGGAGTGTAGGGTTTCAGAGATTGTAAACTATTTCTTCTGCACTGAGAGATTGACTGCATGGGTAGAGCCCATTAAATATAGCCATGCTGACAGTATCGCTTCGGAGAGTTCTGTGGGAAAAAATCTGTCTGCACTATGTTGGTACCTCCAGCCAGGCAGAGAGCTGTCTTGATAACTCATTCAGATAATGAATAAAATGTGGAATGAATTCCATGCAGGATCAGCGCTCTGTTGATGTGAGAACCGGTTGCAAAACGTACGACAGGATCCTCCTGTGGCTGTTGTTTTAAGCTTGGCAAATACCGTGGATTGTATATGCTAAAGTCAGGATATTATTAAAATAAACCTCTCAAAGCTCCAGAGAGTTGAGATATGATGCGGCTTCCCTTGAGCTCAGGTCCCCTTATCGCTGAGATATGTTGTGTGTGAATGCAATTTATATGAAGTTCTTTAAGGCTAGAACAGCCTGTTGCTTCTGCCATGCCCAGGAAAATCAGGAAAGTTATGCAGCAGTAATAAATCAATTATTTCTTGCAAATTAGATGAAGATAGCATTGCCTAACAGCAGTCTTCCAGATGGCTGGGATGAAAGGTGGACTGGGCTGGAGGGGAAGGGAGGATTTCTAGATAGCCAGAATAAATGGGATATGGTTTAGCAGTAGAACTGGAAAGATCCAGAGGAATGACACCTGTGTGCAAGGAAACAGATATCTGAGAGCTTGGGTTATGTCACTGGGTTGGCAGAGCAGGTTTAAACACAGACTTTTCACTGACATCATCAAGGAGGCAAATCCTTCATGGTGTTGAGTTAGGAGTAACCATGGCGAAAGGAAATGATAGATTTAAATAGATGTGGCATGTTTGTGCTCACCCAGTAACCTTCCTTTGAATGACACAGGACACCTTCCAGCTATGGCTAAGAGAAATCAGTCCAATACTCTTCAGACTGGGATGTTGAAAACAAGAGTAATTACAATCAAAAAAATGTTTTTGATTCTGCAAGTCTCTATCAAACCTAACTGTAGAAGCAGTACACTTGTCAACTGAGCAAAGCCCATAACCAAAGAAACCTGATGCTAATTAGCTAGAAATTATCATTAACTCATTAATACTTGTATCTTGCTATACTAAAATATTGCATATATTAATAGTAATAATTTTAACATTCATCTGTTTCTAATCACAAAGGTAATCTCATCAATGTTACTGAAGAATACCTATACATTGGTTCCCAAGAAGCAGCAGAGTTTGTTGAGCAATCTTGATTGTCGGCAAATTGGGCAATCACATGAGTTCCCCAAAGAGGCAGAGGTTCCAAACCCAAAAAAGTCCCTGACTACCCACCACACATGGCCAAGTGGGAGTCTGAGGAACAGAATCCAGCCTGTGGGGCTGTTTCATGTGGCCTTGTGACAAGTCAAACAGATAAAAAGTACTTTTACAGGTATTTGTCAGTGAGGACTCAGAGGGTATGGTGAAGCACCGCCCAGATGTTGGGCCCACCTCTGAACATCTGGCTGGGAATAAGAGTGGCTCTGGAGTGTAGGAAATCTCATGGTGATAAACCAAATAATCCCTGCTAACTCTGTGTAACAGACCAATGTGTCTCTCCCTGCTAACTCCGAGAGGGAATTAGTCACTTGGATGATTTGGGATGAACCTAAAGGAACAGCTTTGCACTTCGTGGGAAGCAAGAAACACTCAACATCGTTTTGTTCCTACGCCTAAAATACTGGTGAAGAAGTACATGTTTTACCAGAGGCACTTTTCCCAGTGTCTCTCAAATCGCTGCCACTTTCACAGCACTCCTAAGACAATCCTTCTGCACAATTCTTCCCCCCATCACTGAGCTGGCTCAGGTCTAATTGCACTCGGACAGCTGATGAGAACAGAGAGCACGTGGCCCCAAGGCTGCATAGCTCACAGGGAACACACTCTGAAAGAACAGGGCAAACACAGACCCACGTCCCTCTTTCTACGTGCAGATTCTGCCCTGAACTTGATCCTAGGGCAACACAGAATGGCTCCATGTTCTGCTACAAATTAGTTACAGGCTCCCCACAGCTGCCCCCAGGACCATGTGAAGATCAAAATCAGCTGAGGGCTCTCACCAGGTGCTCAGGGTCTCACTGTGCACTTTGCGTCAGTCCCACTGTCTTTATCAAAATGACTATTTTTCTCTTTTCAAAGACAGAAAACATCCACGTCTGCTATATTTGGATACTGGACATCTGAAAAAAGAATCACCCATGAAAACAGCCTGAATGAACCTTCTGAATGGCAAAGCACTGCCAAGGAGACTGAATGATTTTTCTAGCAGAGATGTTTTTGCTGTTTTTCCCTCTGAAAAAAATAGAAAAGGATGGCGGAAGAGCTGATTTCTTTTCTCATGCATGCACCCATCATCAACAGCTTTGTCAAGGCAAGAGAAGGATTTATGGGTTGTTTTTCTTGTCCTTAAAACTTGTAAATTCAACAAAAGCATTTCAGATGTTATTGCAAGGTAATAAATACAAAACCCCTCTACCTCAGAGTCCAGAAATTTCAGGGACAGAAGTATTTAACCCAGACATAGTGAAATAGAAACATGAATCTCTTTGAGAATGAGGCAAGAGAAAACCAGAGAGCAAGGGAAGAGGATGACGGTTTGTTCCGAGGTCTCCTTTGAAAGTGAAGAGGGTGGGTGGTGCAAGATAAAATCAGGAATTTGACTTCTCAGGACAGATGGATTTGAAAAAGGGGAAAAAAAAATACATCTACAGGCCAAACTAAAAATGGTTATCATGGTGAAGTTATGGGCTGTTTCAGGCTGCCAAAACAAATAGCTTGCATCCCAAAGCAGTAAAGGTTACATGCATGGAAAATGGAGCTATCCCTGAGGACTAACTAATATATTGCAATTATTATTTTAATTTTTTCAAAGAGTTTAGAGAAAACCAGGGCATGTTGAGCTACCTAGTCTGACTGCATCTACAAGAGTCTTAAGCAAAGATGTTCCAGCCTAGAACTTTTTCATATTCTTGGCTAAAATCAGCTAACACTGTTTGAGAGGTGAAGGCAGCGTTACTTCAGCAATTAACCAGAACCGTCTGAGATTGCTGATACACTGAAAATGCTTTGAATTTCAATAAGTTTGAAGTCATTTCCTAATACAAGTCATGTCACTTCTGTAGGAGATATACCTGAGTAAAATGCAATCACTTGTGGAATTTCAGCTAAGTGCAGGTATTACAGGGGGAAAAAAAATCCACACTTCTGACAAGGTTGTATCAATCACCACTTATCTGCTGTTTTGGTAAAACTGCCAAGGTATTCTTAAAGGCATGGTGTCCACCCTGGCACTTACACTTATTATACATTATTATAGATTTCTATGCATTATTATGTAAGAATATTTCTTGCTTTTGGAGCAACCTTCATAGTAAAAGGGTGTAAATCCCAGCATGTCTCATATTTCTCCAAGAAGTTTAGTCTCATGGTTAGAGGAAAGGACAGGATACTGGGAACTCCCAGGCTTCTTTCCCAGCTGTGCCAACTATTAGGGTCAGCTTCCCTTCCACACAAATCAATGAAACTCTGTACTGAACTTTCTTGGGAACACGATAAAATCCTTAATCTCTCGCTGCCTTTCTACCCTATCCTGCAAGATATCAAGCACACCAGCCCAGCAAAGTCCTTCAGCGAATGCCTGAACCACTGTGGCCAAATCCAGGGCTTGCCGTGAGCTCCGGGTGTGCTGCTGCTTCCAGAGCCAGGAATGAGTGGGGGGTGATTATATTCATGTACCTTCAAAGGATGTTTCAACCATTAAGTAACAAGATTCTTGGAGACTGGGCACAGGATGCAACAGAGGGTGATTATCATTTCTAGCCCTATTCTTAATAGCTATTAATGGAAATGGATGATAAAGTATCTATATCTACCCATATACAATACCTCTCCTATCCTGTCAAGGCAGAGCATTATCCTGTAAAGGAATGGGGGTTCAGGTTTGGGGAGGGGGAAAAAGAAAAAGGAAAAACTGTTTATAACCCCCTAAGCACACTGTGTGCTCCAGTTCTCTCCTGGGAAGCCAGAACCTACCTACAGGGTGTGTTGAGTTAGTTCCTCATTCCTTCTTTTTTTTTTTTTTTTTTTAAACTTCTTTTGAAATCACTGCTTGTGGAGCATACCTTGCCCCGGGGGAACGTATTGCTGAGCAGTTACTCACACCATAAAAGGGTGCCACTTCTCCCTCCTCCCTTTCTTTGAGGCCCCGTTTTGAGGTGAGGAAAGGGCTGACTGGCCAAACCACCAGAGCTCAGGGTTAACCAGCTCTGGAGAACACAGCAGGGCAACTTTGGGGTGCTCAGCCTTGGTCCCTGGCTCTGGGGGACTCATGTGGGCTGGAAGTGCTCCAGCCTGGGGTCATGGTGGGCTTCAAGAGCACGGTCTGGAAGTTTGGTGTGTCTCCGAAAGTTGTTCCAGCCTGGAAGCTGGGATTGGCTTAAGAAAGAGCTCCCTTTTGTGGGGAATATTTTCCTTTGAAAGACTAGTTTCTCTCTCCTGAATGACTGGTGATTAGGAGAGGGGGAGAAAGGGGTGTCCGCTGAAATTTAAAGGTAAAATCGCTCTCTCTCTGTTTCGGTGGACTCTGCCCCTTTTCTGTTTGCTTTTCCCTCAGCATGTGCCAGCAGTTGGCCCACAGCTGAGGCTAATTCGGGGTCACATCCATGCCCAAGTCTCAGCAAGCTCTGGCACTTTCCCCTTCCCCTCAGCACAGCACACAGCCAAGGCTCCTCACAGGCCTCGGGGATGCAAGAAAAAAAGGAGACATTCTTTATGGTTTATAAACTTCACTGAGTTCATGAGTCCCCATGAACCTGCAAGCCCTTCAGCTCCCTAATGCACTGCAACCCAAACTATGTGAATGAGGAGAAAATCATCAATGTAGTTAGCAATGTACCATGAAATTCACTGATTAAATTGCTGGATAAATATTTGAGTGGATCTAGCTGACAGGTATGTCATGCATGCAGTCTTAAAATAGGAAGGTAAAGGGAAATGAGGGGGAAATGAGCCAAGGAACAGGAACAGGAATGTGATTTCTGGTAACACAGCTCATGTTCACCGGAGCCATTTTGGCAATAGAGAGGACATGTGTGGTGAAACTGAGAGGAAGGCACCACGTTAAAATAAACTGAGAGAAATTGCAGCTATGCAGAAACAGTGTTAAGCAACAGTTCTCCGGGAATAAGGCTGATGAATGAATTTATAGGGATTTACACGGGCTGAACCCAGCAGGTAGTTTTTAACATGCCTGCAAGAAGCAGAGGGAGCAACTTCCAGTAAAATCTTGGGAAGCAGGGGTGTGTGGGGGCTCACTGGAGAGGCACGATGCTCACACCAGCCTCTGAGGGTGCTGGGCTGTGGCTCTGCACTGACTTCCCCACCTGCCACCTCCATGAGGGACCATTCCTTCTGCAGCCTGAGGACCTTGTGTTTAATTAAAAAGATGAAAGGAAAAGGCTGCCCTCTTGTAAAAACGCGTCAGGGCAGTGTGTGGCAGCCAGCAAGACTCTGCTGATGAGCTGTTGAGACACGCAAAGCGCAACTCCAGGTCGCATCAGCAGGGCAGGATTAGGCATCACCACATCCATCAGGTCAAGCCTGAGAAGGTCTCTAAGGACGGGCCGATCATGTTTGTGTAAACAGTCTGGAAAGTAATTGCTTTGAAACACATCTAATTACTTTTTGACCGATTTTGCAAAAGTTTCCCCTTTCCTCAATGTGGCATTGACTGGCCCTGCAAACCATTTGGCAGTGGCCTGGGTGGTGTGTGCAGTCGCTTTGCTCCTTGATGTTACCTCATCAAAGAGCAGCTGAAAATGATATTTCCAGCCAGACTGTTTTCAAGAGTGGCCGGTGAACTCGCTCTGCCCCGTGCCCTCCAACTGGCGATTAGAGAGGTTTCCTGTATGCCAATTCAGCTACAGATCGGTGATAAATTGAAGATTGCGACATGTTGACCAAAAAAAAAAAAAAAAAAGGAAAAAGAAAAATCATGACAGGCTATTTTTGGTTTCAAAAGAAACTCCTCTCGCTAGGTCTTTTTGAGCCCTCACCTCCTCGTACAGCTGCAGAGGAGAAGGAAAACAGGATGCAGGGTTGTAGAGTTGGAGGAATGGAGCATAAATCAAAGGAGACAAGCTGGTCCCTGTGCGGTGCCTGGGTTAGACCCCAACCTTTGAGCAAGGTGAGCATTTGTCGCTTGCTGGGGACTCTCCCAGTAACAGCACTATCCAGCTGCCTGAGAGTTTATACTGGGCCATAGCCGCGTCTCACTTTTTTCCTCCCACTGTGTCACCTCCTTCCCTTGTGCTGACAAGTGATTTAGACAGCCTGCCCTCCTGGCCCTGCATTTGAAATGTAAATCAAACACATGGGACATAAAGCTGGGTTTCAAAGTTGACTATTAACCAGGGCGGAAGGGGTGGCGTAGAAAAAACAAACAGTTCCAAGTTCAAGTCTAAACCATAAGAGCAGGCTGAAAAACCCTCCTCTTCCATCGCCAGAGAGCGTGAGGGTGAGCGCTCTCCCTAGGGCAGAACATACTTAGTGGTTGCCCGAGTTCCTGCCTCAGGTGCTCGGACACCAAATCACGTCTGACAACTGACCTCAGAGGGAGGAGGATACTGGGATGCTACAGCTGGCACTGCACAATAGTATGCAGTCACTGTAGTCATAGAATCACAGAATGGTTTGGGTCAGAAGGGACCTTTAAACATTATCTAGTCCAGAGCTGTTCTTGATGTCCTGAAAGCTTTTGATGTTGAGCTCTGTGGTGTGCTTGTTCCAATACCTAACACCCCAGAACAGTAACTTAACCAGGCCCTGGCATGGAAAACCTGATCTTTAAAAGCAGCATCTCCTCAGCTTCCACCAGGAGAATTAATGACCAGCTGTACCTTGCAAGATGTGGGGGTCCCCTAAACCCAGAGGCCACCACTGCTGTCCTAATGCTTTCAAAACCAGTGGAAGTTTTGCCCCAAAACTATTGGAAGCCCAAAGCAAACCAATCTGAACAAGTTTTTTTATCAAGTAGGGTGTACCTCTACCATTACAGAATGTACTTTAATATTTCTTTACCTGTAACACCAAACAATTCTGGGGGAAAAAACCCAGCAGCAACACCTATTTTCTTTGAAATAATTTCTACCATGACTTAGAAATTTATTTCTGATAATTCTGTAGTAACAGCCCCACCATCAAGGTCTAACTTGGAGTAACTGATAATGCAGAGAGGTGTGAGTCAGTGCTACGAAGTCCAAGCATTTTGGTGGGTAGCAGTTTTGTGGGCTTAGCCTGGTCAGCATCAGACCCTACCTGGATATGAAGCAAGATTTCTTTGCTCTCAAGGGCAATCTAACAGGAAAGAAAATCCTCACCTATTTCTGAAATCCTTAAAGCAGTATTTTTAGTGCAAATTTTCTGCCAGTGAGAGATGTTGAGAAGAGCAGCTGTGAGAAGTGCTGTCCTCCAGCGAGTAGTGATGCTGGGCACCGAGCTGGCTCAGCAGGGGACAGCTCAAGCCTTCAAACGCCCTACTCTAATAGATGGATCCTGGTCCCTGGTAGACAGGATGGTGTCCTGGAACTCCAGGGAGCACCTCTGAGTGTCAGCCGGGGCAACCTTGAGGCACATCATCCCATGTTCTTTCCCCTCAGCATCCCTATTTGTGGAGTCACAACACTTAACCACTGCTGAAAACTGATTTTGGGAAGGGAAGCAATGCTGTGGCATTGCCAATGTTTCCCCAGAGATTCAGTTCTGTGTTTCTGTTCACAGCCACGGGCAGGGCTGTGCTGGCATCTGTGTGTGCACAGGCGGCTGTTCCATCTCTGGGACCAGCTCCACCCCAGTGCTCTCTGAAGGCAGAAAGCACTAAGTGCAGCTTCACATGAGCCGCTCACCAACATATCTGTTAATAACATTCTTTTGTTGATAGCTTGGACTGTTTTCAAACAGGCTTTGTCATCTCCTCCAATATGGGAAAGCATTGTCTGAAACCATATAGGATTATAAGTATGTCCTAGTCTTCCTGTAAATAATGTGTCATTCTAGTGAAGGGAACTGCTCTGCTCCTCATTAGGCAGCATTGCAGAGCACGTTGAAGCCAATTTACTGGAGTAGCAGTGAGGATATCATCGCACGATCTTCATTTCCATTAAACAACTGGATATAGCTCTCTTTTATTTTTAGGCTAACCATGCTGAGCTTTCAAATTGCCTTGATGATAATGTAGTTTTTAAATGATTTGTCGTGGCTGGTCGTTTTGCACATGAAAGTTGCTACTAGCTGATTAGGGGAAAAAAAAATCCACCATTGCTTCTTCTATTGCTCAGGAAATTGCAATCCTCAATCTGCAGCTTGAAAAGGATGTTGCCATGGAAATGATGCTTATGCTGTCGTAAATAAAAGTATTCCAGGGTCACCAGGGTCTGCGGCATAAACAGGGGCACAAATACTGCCTGGAAAAGTGCCAGAGTGGTTTAAACATATAGGAAGATAATTTTAATGGTATTTTGCTTTCATCGTTATCATCAGAAGGACTGATGAAGGTTAGCACGTAGCTATAACCTTGGCACAAAAGCGAAGCAGAAAAAGTCTTAGCTATTGGTAATACTAACAGTAGAGAGAACCATATCACAGCCCCCCGACCAGTATTTTTCAGCTCAGTCAGAGCAGTGTTCCTTTCCCGTTGTATCTCTCACACACATTCAACAGTGAAATCTAATTGTTTGTTCATTCTAGGGCAGTTTTATTGAATTCATGAGCACAGCACATGAGACCTCAGGAAAACCAGTTGATGTTGTAAAATGCTGTGTCATGGACTACCTGATGATGCAGTGAATACTCCCTGATTCTCCAGATACACTCCACCCATAGCCCAGGAGAAATCCTGGAAAATTGGCTTTTTCCTTGGAGAGGAGACACTTTCGAACAAGACCCTGGCTGAGGGAAGGAGCCCACGTGCCTTTTGCTGCTTCTGTGTGAGGGCAATGGGAAACAACCCCATGCAGGACCAGGAGCCAGCATGGACACTGTTGGAACAGAGAAATCCAGAGGCCAGCAACAGAGAGGGTTTGGGATGTGTCAGTTCATGTGAGTTTTCAAGAGGAAAGCTGGCTGTTACTGTTTCTGGTGGGTTCTTAACTGTTCAATGGACTGCTCAATGGCATTAAATGGGCCATACCGTGAAGCTGCCTTGGGCAGTATCAGATCAAGGATACACGCTTTTCTCTTTGTATTTTTAATACCCACACAAGCAGTCACTTTAAATAAAACTACAGAGATTGCAAATGCCACAGCTTGCTTATTTACTTACTGTCTCTTAGTCTGCCCAAAATGTGGAAATAATGTTTCCAGAGATGCTGGAATTCATGTGCATGTTGAGAATCCTGGCTCCTGTCCTGGATGATATTGCATATTCAAGGGATGATTCACTCACTCCTGAGAGGGAGGAAGGACTGTACCAGCTGTACCACCTCTCTGGGGCTGACTGACAGCCTGGTGATGTTTCCACAAGGAAGCCTCGTGCCTCCAGGTTAAGCCAGCAATTATGGAGCAAACAAAAGAGAAGTGAAATGGAGAGATGAATCACAGAGAGACCAAACAGAAGAGAATTGGAAAGGTGATGCCAAGCCAGACTGACAAAAAAGTTTTCATCTGTCTCAGCCCAAAACATGTAGACAGGATTCTGCATTTCTTTTTTTGTGTAAACTAACAATGCCTTTTGCCTTCTGCAAGGAAGCGATTCAAGAGGGATCAGCTCAGTTTTCAGAGCTTTGCCACCCCACTCCTGTGAAAGGGTGGTAAAATCTACAGCCAGCAGCCCTCAGTTGAAGACGAGTAAGACCCAACCCTAATACCCTTGACCAATCCACAAACTGACTTACAAGTTCAAGGAATAGGTTTGCCCCTTTCTGTACTCTTTTTTTTTAAGTTTCACCCCTGGAACAGGAACTGAGCAGGATACAGGGCTGATACCATGTGCATTACACACCTCTCCATGTATTTATCACAGAAGGGCTGGCCAAGGCTTTGAAGGCAGCTGACGGCTCCCAGCTGGCCGGGTACCCACTCGCGTGGCCTCTGCAGCTTCCTAGCGGGAACAGGGTGGAAAAGCTGGGCTCAAAGGTTGCCCAGAATGACTAAGAGAGAAACAATTCCTCCTGCCACTCCTGTGCTAATCAAAGGGGTGTGGAGAAGATGTTTCGATTCCTCATGTCCCACACTGTCAAACAGGAAAGAAGATAAATATATATGTATATATAAATTACACAGCCAATTCCTGTATTAAGGAAAAAGGCTTAATGCCACCAAAATCAGTCTTGAAATTAATCTTGCTTGTGGTATATGGAAACTGAACCAGATAGCCCAAGCTCCCTTAAAACATTTTTCAAACACACCTAATCTGTTTACTCCGAGCTTTTACTGCTGGCAGTACCTGGGACTTCGCCTCTGAGATTTCCTACAGTTTGTGATCTTAGCAGGTCAAAGTTTCCAAAGGTGGGGAGAAGAGGCAATCCCTTCCCTGCCCGTACAAAAGGTATGTGCCTCTGAGCTACTAATTTAGAACCAATGAATCAGAAATAAGTAACATAAAAACCGCCTAACGCTGATGTTTACAGAGCACCTCCTCTGAGCAGACAAAAGCGTGTGTCAACAGGGAAACTGCCGTGTGGAGCTTGCATGGCAAGAGGCTCGGCGTATTTAAACAGCTTTTGCAGAGATGTTAACACGTTGCTAGGGAAGCAGGAGCCCTCATGGATAAAGGTGCCCTCCTGCTCTAAGACCCGCCGTCCGTACAATGGGAAAATGGAGCTGCCCCGGCACTCACCGCTTTTTGTTTTCATCTTTGCAGCTTAAAAAAAAGGCAGAAAGGGCAGTTCTTCCAGCGGCTGATTAATGGTCCTTCTGCAGAAACCACATTTTGCACATATTTAGAAATCTTGAGCTAGATAACACTTTGACCTAAAATATAAAAGGTTCAATTTTTTTTTCTGATAGTGTCTGACATTTGTCCATTCTAATACCTCATTTTTGAAAATAAAAGTCTTTTCTAAGTCGAAGAACAAAGTGGCCAGGCTGTTGCTGTGGATGCGTGTGCACCCCCTGCACGTGTGTGGCTGGTGGGTGCTCTGAGCAGGTCGCCAGACCAACTCTGGGGCACACTGACACATCTCAGACCACCAGGAGAGACATCCCAGTCTGGCACCAAGAGGCCCAGGAAATGTGCCCGGCGCACCTCCCATTCCCATGCTGTGTGGTCTCTGGAACAATCAATGTCATCCCCTGCCTGTGAACCATTCCCCAAATTTTATCTTCCCCATAATGCCCTATGTGTGTGCGATATGAGACTGGGTTATATTAAGCCCATTGCTTGAAGGACCAGAGATGGCTCCCATGGACACATAGCAACTACGCTACAGAGAGAGTGAAAAATTCAGGGAACAAGTGGCACTGTAATCTATCTTACCTACCCGGAATAGATCTATCCATGTACTGATCTCTATAAACACACCCTTTTCTCCATATGGGTGGGTATATATTTATACGTACCAGCCTCAAAATACCAGTAAGTTTTTATTAGCCCCATTTGCAGATGGGGTGATGATGACAAAGTGCTGTGATCCCTCTGGGCTGCTCCTCCTCAGGAGGGCAGAGCTGGGGTCTTCTCTCTCTAGGAGAGGTAAGAGAGGGAGGTGAGTTTTCCCAAATCCCAAATAGCTCCTTGGTGCGGCGATCTTGCTCAGCTCTCACTTTGAATCATGCTGGCAAATAAACATGAAAGTGAAAATGGTATTGTGAGATAGTTATGCAAGAGCGGGCGGATCCCGGGACTGAGCCATTGTTCCAAACATTTAATTAACATTATGAAAGCTGATTAAAGGAAAATCTTTAACCTCCAGGGAAATCCCATTTTCCCTCACTTCCCATACCGCTGTAATTTTCACAATGTAAGAAGGAAAGTGTTATTTCAAGGCATGATTCATATCAGCTACAACCTGATCTTTGCCACAGCCATGTCCTGCAGCTTAAATAATCGCTAGCAGTGACACCAGACGGGGACACTTCTGAGACAGCAATTTTCTCCCGTTATCCCATGACCTGAATTGCCATCATAATTTCTAGACTTTGTGTCATCCTGGCATCATGACAAGTGTTCACCCACGCTCCACAACTAAAACTTAGTTCACAGGGACAGTGATACCTACCCAGACACAGCATCTCAGATACAAAGTGCGAATGACACGCCACAGTCCGGTGTGGCAACAGCAGGGACTGTTTGCTTTGGTCACTGCAGAAAATTCCTTTGAAGGCAGGAAACTGGAACACCATCTCCAGTGACTCCCCATCTAACCTTGGGAGAACCATGCACCCTTTCTTCTCTTTTGGAAGTTGGGATAAAGGCAGTGTTACCTCTCAGGGCACTGCAAACAATAACAAATGTAACCAGGCACTGGAGATGTTTAGGTGGAAATTGCTATTGTAAATTATGTTAGTGGAGAGACTTGTTTTTAAGCAAGCACAGCCCCCCAGTACTCAGCTGCGTATGGGTTGTACATTGCCTCTCTGCCCTCCTGGGACTATTTTAATTATTTGTCATGGCCAGCCCATCAGAGACCTAATCCCAGGATCTAATCTTGGAGGCAACAGGCAGCTGACTGTCTGCACAGTGTCCTCGGAGCAGCGCCCTTGGGGTTGCGCTGAGGGTGATGCAGACGATGGGATGGGAGGACTTGCACCGGACCACACGCAGAGCAGGGACAGCCCTGATCACCCACCCAGCCAGGGCACCACAAGCTCCTCAGCCCCTCTGACAGGGATGGCACATGAGTGTCATCGGGGAGACAACACAGCCCTGGGTTCTCCCCTGGCTAACAAGAGCCTGGGTGGAGGCTGCATCTACAGACACGCAAATCTAATTCTTGAGAACACACGTGGCTTCAGTCCTTTCCAAGCATCAGGCTTATATAAATACATACACATATAAATACATGGTACAAATACAGCCTCTGGCAGCAGGAACAGGCTCATATGCAATAGTTCAATAGTTTTTCCCATCTGTAGATCCTGCAGGACAAAGACATCACAGAACTTGAGGGACCATTCTGAAAATGGAAAGGATTATCTTTTCCCACTGTTGTCTATGTGGACCTGATGGAAAAACATTTTCAGTATATACCAGATCATACTCACTACTCTGACTATCAAGAACAGGCATCTCTTTTGTCCAAACAGAGACATTAGTGAAGCAGAAGCTTTATTTACAGCATGAAATTCCTCCTTCAAAAAGCACTAGAGGGAAACCAAATTCACACAGTGAATACCAAATGTATGAAATTCTGACTCAATAAAAGGCAGACAGCTGGGTATTCTGATAAAAATGGGCCTTTATTTTTTAATTCTTCTTTTCATTACCTGGATTCTGTGTTTGCCAGAGCAACAAAATATAGTTTCTTTGATATGCGGCAAATCTGAAAACAATCCTGCAAATAGCACAACACAAAAACTCCCACAAAAAGGGAAAGCTATAAAATTTGAGAGGCGACGAGGCTTTCAGAAGTGCCAGTTTCCCAGTGCAATGGCTGGAAGGGTGGCCTGGCCTGGCGGCAGTTCAATCATTTTGTAACGAAGGACAAATACTTTCAACACCCTGAGAAAGAGGGCGGGGGGACGGGGGCACGGCTCCCTTGCTTTCCCTCCTCCTGCTATTCTTTCTCCTCCCTCCCCCTACCCCTTGGATTTTCAATAGCTCTTTAGTGTTTCCATCAAAGGCTTTTACCATTCATCCTCCCTTGTGGTGCCTGCCTTCCACCTGTCTATCCATCACAGCCCTAACCCAGGTCCTTTTTCTTTCCCGCCCCCCTTTGCTATTTTCCATGCGGTGGGATTTGTTTATAAGCTTCTGTATTACCTAAACTGGAGGGGAAGAGGCTGCTGGGAGGAAAGTGAGAAAGCAGATTAAGGAGGAATAATTCAGCTCCATTGCATTTCCATCTGAACGGTCATAAAATGTGCAAATCCTGTTCCTGGGAATTCCATGTCAGAGGCCTTCCCTGTCATTGCCCTTCCCATGCCCCTTCTCTCTTTCCCTCTCACGCAAAAACAAGCGTTGGGAAAGATGCCTGTAACTCCATGGACACCAAAAGTCACGATGTATGTGCTGGCAGAGAGGAGGGTCCTACCAGCACTGTGCAGGGAGACACTCCAGATGTGGCCATAAACTGCAGACAAGGGGGTGGGAAGCTGCGGAGATTGAATTGGGCAGGACAACAGGAGCAAGCAGGGAAAGGCCACTTAATATGACAGCTCCCAACACCCCCCCAGCTATAATTAATGAGCCTGGGTAAAATACAAAAATAACCTTCCAGGCTTGTTCATTCTGTAAGAAAATCATACAGAAATATATGATTCAGACTCCACCAGCTTGAAGAGTTTCTACTATCTCCTTTTTAGCTTGTCACCATCACAAGGCACCAAAATAGACATAGGCCGGCTTTGCAGACCCCAGAGATCCACCGACAATCCCCCTGCCATGAAACTGCGAGACAGAAGAAGGACCACTGCTGTACACAGGTCAGTGATTTGTCATTGACTCACGCAGAGGTCAGCGTGGCTGGATGTGGCCTCTGTGCACACTTGCTACCTGACCACACACTCTCAGAACAGCAAGTAGTGCTAAAAGAGGAGGTGGCCCTTAACCTGTCCCCAACACTTAGTGAGATCACAAACCTTTTCTTACAGAAATTCATGTCATATCTGCTAGACCTGGCAACAGCTGGCAGCTTTCTTCCACTGACAGACACATCCTGGAGATACTGAGGATCACCCAACAGGTAGCACATGTCAAAATAAGTTCCTTTGATGGATAGTTATTTATTATTTTTAAATAAAATGAGAATAGATTGAATGAGTTGCCCAGCAGCAGCTCAGTTCTTTGTTTGGCAACTTCTTGGACAGTTTGACCATACATGTGACAACACAAAGTAAATTTCACTTGCAGTAGCAGTTGGCTATAAATTCAGTCCATCGAAGATTTATAATTCTAGCAGCAGTGGGATATATGAAAAGAGAAATCCTTTCATCCTTAAACTGCTCTGCAGTCTGGTGGAGATGATGAAAGCCATTGTTCCTAAGGCTAGAGGAGAGGAGGAGTTCATCCAGCCGGCTGTGGTTGGAGGAGGTGTGCAAATTGGGTCCAAAGATGACAGGAGGCCCAGAGAAACAGCAGCCCTTGGATTTTGCAGAACAGCCAGGAAGAAATCCTTAATGATGCTATCCTTGCTTTGCAGGCTGGAGGGGAGCAGTATTTCCATCAACTAAATGATCTCAGCTCCTTGGCTTCCCTGAGGGCACTGCAACAGGACAGACTGTGATCGCTCACCAGAGTCACTCTCAGATGTTTGTGTTCTTCCCACCCACCAGCAGCCTCGAACCTGAGCATGTCTTTGGCACAGCAGGTGGTATCCTTAATCCTGTGGAGGGCCAGCCCCAAGCAAAGATTAGCAGAAGAATTTGTTTTCATTAAAATCCAACCTACCATTACCGTCCTCTCTGGCAGTTTGGGTTTAAAATGCGCATGTCCAGCTATTCCAGCAGCTCTGTTTCTGCCGGGGAAAGGGCAGTTCAGCAACTTGCCTCTTCACTTTCTACTGTCTTTCTTTCTTTTAATCAACAAGTAAATAAGGCAGACACAGTGAGGAATGTTAAATGCACCTCCTCCTGGAGAATTTTGCCAGCAAGATCAATGGAATTGGGCTTTTGCCTTCATTATGTTTCTTTGGTCCAAGGAACTGGTCTGATTTTCCCCCTAAGTGAAACTTTTTTTTAATGGAAAAACCCCCACAAAACAACAAAACAGAAAGAGACATACAAATAAACACTAATAAGTGCAGGGAAAATACAAAATTTAGCACCATGTACTCCCCTCATTATTAGACAAAGGTTGGGAAGGGTTCACAAGCGTAAAACGCTCATGTGAATTACGAGATTACTGCTCAGTTTTCTTTCAAGTCGTGGGCTGGAAACAGATGGTGGCTGTAGCATTTATGACGGCACAACATGTTACTGCAAGCCTAGCCATCTCTCTCTCTCTCCTCTCAAAAATGCAGCTGCAAGGAAAGTTGTGGAAAATCACATTAATAGTCTCTTCCACCACACAGTTTTCCAGCCCTTCATCCCTGGCCAGCACATGGACAGAGCCATCTTGTATCCTAGCAAGAATACTCTTCTAATCCCTGTCCTGAATAGTTACCACTGACTGGCTTATTTAACAGCTAGTTAAAATGTGAAGTTTGTCAGCATTGTAAAAAAGCCTCCAGAAAGCAGGTCCTTAAGGTCAGAGCAGATGCCGTGTGACCCCAAGCACTCCCCATGGGAAACGCTCAGAAAGAAGCAATCAGACTGTCCTTCAGCTGTTTATTATTTAAACATTCAGTTCAGGCCAAGCAGGTTGATTTATAGAAAGGCAGAAAGAGAGATGTAACACTTGCAAAAGCATCTTTGTGACTCAGGAGTCCAAATCTCACTTCCAAGCAAGAGTAGAAACTTTCACAAGGGCAAAGGCCTCTGGATTTTCAGTGAGTGAGCTTTCCAGTGACCACAGGTTTAGAAGTGTCTGGGTCTCTGAAGACACAAAGAGCAACTAACCACATATTTACATATCTTATCTGCGCATAGGTAAAAAATGTTCAAGCTTCACTACCCACGTGCTTCAGTCCTGATGGAAATGCTTTGCCACCTAGAATAGGTCCATACACAAAGCAAAGCTATCCTTACAATCTGAGAGAAACGCAGGAGCTGGCAGGTGGACATACCCATGGTGGTGGAGAACACAAGGTGACCACCGTGTGTGCAATAACTGCATGACACAGTGTGCTGCTGACCTGGGGAGAGCACACCTGGACTTGAAACCATGAGCTGAGCCTGGGGCACAACCCCTCAGCTCTCCAGGCACCATCAAGGGGCCTGCTTGCACCAAGGAACTCTTCAAACAGTAGGAAACTGTTACCTGTTATCCTTAGGACTTCTGTGTGCTTTACAAATGTGAAATATTCCTGTATCACAATGTTTCTGAGAGCATTAACTCACTAACAGTAAATCCAGTAGCTTGGGATTCCAAAATCAGGATTTTAGAATTACTTCTTCAGCTGAGTCAATTGAGACTCTGTCAAAAAATAATTTTCCAGACAAATGTCCATTTTGCTGTGTACACTTTGCTGGCCTCACTACCTGCTTGGGAACATCAGCACCAACTTCACATGTTCATCCTTAGTCACTCAAAATTGTGTTCCTGCCACCCTTCCCACAGTCACCTATACTCAGGGCAGCACTTCTGCCCTCTGGGGTAGAAGAGAGCAACTGAAAACAAGATAGACTTTCACCATTCCCTTTATCACTTTTTGCAGCTAGACCAGGAAGTTCCTGCAGAAATTCAATAGTGTACACACTTGAAACTCTAAATAGCCTTTTCCCAGAGATAGACTCTATCCAGGTGATAGGACCATACATATCCCCTGCATATCTATCATAATTGCAAAAACCCTCAGACCTTTCCTCTCAGATAGGGAAGGTGCCATTTTATTTTCCTTTTTGGAAACTTCATCCTGCAGAATTCATTAGTATCCTATGCAACAATGTACTTCCTGTAAGTAATGAGCTATAAAGTGTATTAGAAGTTTCCACTTCTGGTTTTATCTTTTCCTGATCTAGCCTGAAAATTCTTTTGAAGTTCCTCAAAGTGTTCTTCACGTATGCTTGTTTTAGGAAATACCAGATCACTATTGGCAAACTTCTCCTTAATTAAGCGAGATAAAGGAATCAAGATTATATATGATCTGCTTAATTTCCCACCTTTTTAAGGTACCATTGAAAGACAGTTCTCTCACTAGTCTTAGAAACACACTGAAGAAAATAAGGAAGGAAAAGACCTTAGAAGCCCAAAGACAGCAGACATGGCTATGGGCTCTCTAGTGAAGCTGAGCTTGCTGGTAGAAAGCCACTGAATAGTTAAAACTTTCCCTCTTTACTACGGAATGGTTTACTGAAAGGTTTCAGACCCTTCTGAAACAACTTCACTCTGGACAATGCATAAGGGGAAAAGACTAAACTACACTGTGTTAGCACAGTGGGCTCTTCAGGGGCTCAGCTTAGCAAGCCAACTCAGATCGTGCCTAACTTTAAGCACGAGTAACTTCAAAGAAACATCTCGCATGCCTCAAGTTCAGCTTTCCACTGTCTCTCCTGATGAATCACAACTTAGGGTATGCAGGGAGCTAATGGGAAACATTTGCACTTGCTAACCCCAGCTGCAAGGTCCCCAAACCCCTATTAGCCATGCAGGCATGACCTAACCATTTTGGATGGGCCAGCAGGCTCTTCCCAACAAATGGATGCAAGCTGTTAGGCAAACCCTTCTGAAGCACATCTACGAGAAACATATCCCAGAATAAACAGAATTTGATCTGAAAAATTTTATCTGAAGGCAGTATTTGGGACAGTCAGCACAGTACACAAGCCGAGCATTAACCTGCCCAACTCCTATATGGCCTGTTGAAGAAACCACTCTATCTGGGATAAATTGCTTCTGTCATTTTTAGTGTGGAAACCCACGGCAGTCATGAGTAATTCAGACCTTGACCAAGTTTTTGAGTAGCTTCCTGGCTCCAAGGGGACATCAGAGAAGAGTATTTCACTGTGGGCGAGTTTGGACCAAGAAATGCCTTCACTTCCACGTGTGTGAGCACAGAGCTCTCAGCACACTTCCTCGAAGGGCTGGAGCATCTCTCCCTCCTTCTCTGGCCCCACACAGCTGGCACAGCTGGGCAGGAGACTCCAGCAGCAAAACAGGGTCCACAGCAGAACACTTGGCCTCTTGAAACTTCCCTGGTCTTCAGTTTAAACAGAATATACAGAAAACACACATAAAGCCAAAGTGCTACGGAAAAGGTGAAGCATGGCTGGAGTGAGGAGAACTCCCCATTCAAACTATCAGGCTGTTCCAGCAGTGAACAGGGCACTTAAAAAGTCACTCCTGGGAAACACCTACACCAAACAACAAAAAGTAAACCTAAGGTTCAAGTGCTGCTACCTCGGGATGGAAGGCATGGTCACGTCATTGGGCTGAAATTAATCTCTCTTCAGAACATTCTGAAGGCAACAAGGGTTTCTTGAAGGTCACATACAAATGAATTAAAATTGGATGCCAAATCCCTTAAACTGCTGAAAAAAATCACAGCTAGGAATGCCCAGCAAGTCTGGAAGGGCTCTTCATACTTCACTGAGGTCTAAAAATTTGAGTTCATCCCCAAAGGGAGCTGAGGCCACTCAGCACTTCACCCACAGGCCCTCTGTGAACAGTCTTTTTTCTTGTGGTCAAACAGGGGCTATCTTGAATTTATGTCTTACTTCTCCCTTTGTGAGCAAATGAAACAATTTCTATGAGTAATTCTACCCACTAATTGCCAAGGAAAAGTCTGGTAAGAAATGCTCTGCATTTTTGACAGGTCAGAGGCTTCCCTAAACAAAGTTGCTGCTTTATGTTTTCTAACAGAACATGTTCACATCCGGGGACCTCGGCGAATTCCAGCGTGGACGAGTCTCTGTGGGAAATTGCTTTTCCCAATTTTCTTGTTTTAACTGCTCCAGGAAATGAGTCTATTTTTACACTCTAAACAGCAAAATACGAAACCATTATCTGCTTTGTGGCAAGAGTTTCAGGTCAGTTCTCAGGTACCTGTCACCTCCAGTGAAGTCAATGAAGTTATATCTATTTATGCAAGTTAGTGATCTGGCCAATTATGTAATGGGTTGATCAGTTACTAGAGCACAGAGCTACCACGAACCTAAGGAGTGTCTCGTTTTCATGCGTCTCAAAGTTCATCCAAGCCCTGATGCATTGATAAGTGAAGTATTCCAGAATTATGGTCTGTAAAGATGATCATTAACTGCTGAGAGATTTAAGCATGAGCATTCTCTATGAATACCTACTTTGTCACTGCATGATCATTATAAGTAGTATCTTTTTTGGATTCCTTATTCACCTGCCAAATAATCCAGGTTGGGATTTTCAGTAGTGTTTAAAATGCTTTTCTTCGATTTATTTGTGATTGCTTTCCAGAATCAGGAAGTTTTCAAAATCCCCAGGAGATTTCAAGCACTATGGACTCAACTGCATCTCTGGGTGCTTCTGCTTTTCGCACACCTGATCTTATCAGCTACTCTCACTTTCAGAGATGGACAGTAAAACCAGCTGCCTTCATTATGCAAGATCAGAGATAGTACATAGAGGCTGAAACACCAAGTCTGATCTGAAGATGAATGTGTGACCCTTGTTACAAACTTGGCTCCCCATTTCCTGGTTTGAGGGAATACTACAGCCTTCATACGTGAATTTCATTTCTTTTGAAGCACACAAGTGAGCTTTTTTTTGTGTATTTTTATCTAAGCACCTAGAAGACAACTGGCCTGCACAAGTACCAGTCCAAACAGAAATTCTGAGTTACTCAAATCAAGTCAGATTTAATGGCCTGCTAATGAGTCAAATATAATAGTGACTGGATTCCCCTCTAGGGAAAGAAGTTAACACTGGAAAAATGTGACACTGAAACCTTCAGTGGCAGAAATTCTATCAACAGGCTGTTGCCAGAATTTCATCTATTGATTATGAACAAGACCAAGAGTTAGCACTTCCTTACTTCCAGGTTGGGAACTAGGTATTCGTGACTTTACACCTAATTGGAAAGCTCACCGAACGTCACTTGGGACTAACACACAGAAAACAAACTTAGAGACAATATCTAAGGAAAACAGAACCTAACCTATGACTTGTTCTTTGATTTACAACTGTGATTGCAGGCCCCACCTCGCAGTCATATGCCACGATAATAGGAGCAGTTCAACAAGGACCAGCCATAACTTTTTACATGTTGTCGTGATCCTGAGCTACTTCAGCACATACTTTAGCCTGATGCAGCAAGTAATTAGAATGACTAAAGGGACAGGTAACATGCCCCACATGAAGAAAGAGTGGTCGAGCTTTTGATCTTGTTTATTCTACTTTCCAATCAATTTTTTTTCCCTAAACTACAAGTTCCCAAATTTCACACAAAATTTGCTCTCATTTTTTTCCATCTCAAATTTGTCTGTTATCAGTACAACTGTGAGTTTTAAAATTATATTTTCTGAAGTACCCAAACAGATCCTAAATGGGCTCACTGGCACTAGTGACTGCAGTCCTGAATCCACCCATGCTAAGAAAGTATTTTCCCCAAAAAGAACAAATATGTAGTTAAAAATGGCAGGTTCCACGGGAGCAGAAGGGAGTGGAACTCTCCCAGTTGTCTTCCTAGTTGTATGCACTAGTCTTGTTACTTCTTTAGGGTTGCTTACAACATACTTCAACCCTCTATGAGCAAGACCCCCATCCCACAACTGGGATCCTGTGTCAGGAAGGCACACCCTACTTAAAAAAATAAGAAAGCATCAACTCTGCTCCATTTGCCTGAGGTCAGCAGGATGTTTGTCCAAAGCTAGGAGAATGCTTAGGCACTAGTTTGAAGAAGAGCAAACACAGGCATCTCTCAGAGTGCTTTTCCACGTTAGGGCCTGGGAAGAAAAATTTAGGATTGGGCCCATGATAAAATCAGTTCCCTCAGGAAATGTTACCCACACCATAAAAGGAAGGAATGACACAGAATTAAAGCAGAATGAAAATTGTCTACTGAATTTTTGTAAATTCCCATAAAATCTGAGTCTTGTTCTATGTGCATAATTTTCACTCTAAGTCACAAAAGGCTGACTCCTTTCAGAAGGAGGAAATGACTAGCTCATGATAGGATAAAAGGCTACTTAATTGCATGGGCAGAAAGATGGATTTTCATCAGTCACTATGCTCTCTGACAACATGGCAGTGGCTTTTGATCATGTACCCAATGCACAGTAATTAGGCAAAATGACTTACCCTCAATCTTTTCAGTATTTAGCTCTAAGGGTGCAAGGATTCATTCCTGGAAAGGGAAGATGGTCGTGTGATTTAGGGCACTGGATGAGCACTCAGATCTGAGTCCTATCCCTGGTTCTGCCACAGCCTTGCTGAATGACCTTGCACAGTCTTTTCTCCATGCCTCGATCTCGCCTAAAATGGGATAACAATAGTTCTTTATTTCAGAGGAGATATGAATACAAACCAGTTCAAGGTTGTGCTGTGGAGATGCTACAGCAAAGAGCAGCACAGAAAAGCTCAGACAGGGAATAATGCCTGGCTATTAAAATGTGGGAACACAGACAGTAATTAAGTTGAATAATAAATAAAAACATAGGCTGATTTTTGAGGAATGCGGCACTGATAGGCTTTTCTCTGTTACCTGAAATTAAGGAAATCTAAGTGGGATTCTTGCGAGTTTACCTGACTCTGAGATCTGTTAGTACTGGAAGCTGTACATTACAAACACCAAGAAAATTACTTCATTGAAAAACTCCACATGGCATCTGTTTTGAAGCAACCACAATTTCCAGCCCACAAGAGGGTCAGATAACCATTCCCAGTAAGATTTTCAAAGCCATGGAAGGAGCCTACAAACATGATTTCCTTCAATTTTCAGTAAAATATGAGCATGCAAATCGAGGTAGTTTTGAAACTTCAAAATAAAATCTGAAACCTTCATATTAAATGTAAATGGGGCCGCTGATCTTAATTAAACTGCCAGATCTCTGGAATAGCTTCAATGCCACTATTCCAGAGTCACAGTTGCTGGAATTGGACAGAGCTTTAGCAAAGTCTTCCATAATGGGTATTTTTCCAAATGCAAAGCTGAACCTTCTTCTCTCCACAAAGGCATGTCTATACAACAGCATTTGTCTTTCATGGGGGGGGTCAGTTATGGGCCTGTAAGTTTGGGAGGCAGGATCTCGGGGTACACATATAAAGCAGCTGATTTGGAGACAAACAGATCAAAGGCTGTTCTGTCAGGCAGAAGAAAAGAGGTATGAGACACATCTAAGGAAGGAAAAATAATTTCTGAGAAACAGAGGGATGGGAAAGTCAGGCTGGAAAAAAACACAGAAGGGCAACATGAATCTGAGGACAGGCAAGAAAACCTCATAGCTGGAATGCTGAAGCCCATGGGAAGGAGGAGACCTAGAGATGCTGTTCTGAGCAGATTAAAAGCCCAAAGACAAATGCTGGACCTGCCCAGGAACCTCCAGGGCTGGAGAGGAGCAACCGTGTGGTCACTGTGCACTGTCTAATACAGCAAATGCCAGGCAGGACAGAGGACAGGGGAAAAGGACAGCAAAATGGCACCTGATCCTTGATTTCACTCAACAAAAGCAATTGAAAGGTCTGGAAAGATGAAGCACAGAATTATACGTACTGGATTGACTAGAGAATCAATGATCATGCACCATATTGTAACACTGAGATTGGTATGGGGCAGTCCCCTCTGTATCTATTTTCTGCTCAGACAAGACCTCAAAAAAAGATATGACCAGACCAACAAGTTCTGAATTCCTGGACAGAGGAAGTGGCTGCAGAATGTGAAACAGAAAAACATTTCATGCCCAAATTGCTACCTACAATGTGCAAGGACAAAACCAACAAGGTGTTAAAGCATTGCATGGAAGTGCGACTTATGACAACTATCATACTCAACTCCATTAAGCCCCTACTAACCCCCCACCCCACAAATAACAGAGCTGTCCATCAGATACCTCGTGGCTCCAATTGCTCACACCCTTCCCTGTAACACTCCAAATGCAGCACATTACAAGTCCAGAGGGAGTCCACCTTCAGTAGACAGCAGAAGAAGATATGACACGGCATTCACAAATGCACAGAGAACTGTTTAATTTACAGCCACAATGGTGAAACAAACCATTTCAGAGCTTGGACATTCAAAGTTAAGTCTGACACTCATTCTTATATTCACTTATTGTGCTTAAGTATTAGAGAACACAGGATTACATTAACCGTACACAACAATCTGGGATCCCTGCGGGACCGACGAGTGGAAGGGATGAGCAAGAATGAGGGACCAGCCCCTCAAGTGGTGTAAGCTGGTACAGCTCCACTGCAGGCAATGGAGTGATGGTGATTTACACCAGCTGAGGATATGGCCCTTGAAATGTCCAACTTAACTTTGAATTAAGGTCTCCCGTGTCACAACCTTTAATGTTCCTGTTCCTTCTGGTTTTATCTCCCACTTCAAAGGACTAATCCCATTGCCTGCAACATTCGAAAGGCTGGCGGGGAAGATCTCAGCTGGACTACAGGATGTGATGCTCATGTCGTGACACTACTCCTCATAATTTAAAACCCATGGACTGGATCCTCATCTGATGTAAATTAGCTTAGGGGCAGCTAAGTCAGAAACATTTGCCAATTTATAGTAGCCGAGAATATAGCCCTGAGATCTTTGTGTTTTCTGCCGCATGCCGGATAAACACTGTGCTTGAGAACAAAGACTCGTGTGCGTTTCATCCCTCGTAACAAAATTAACTCAAGACTACAAGTCTCAAACAATGACTACTGGAAAGGACTCCACTCAGTCTTCATTCTCTCCTGGTTTGCTGAATTTGGCATAAACCATTTATTTGCTGGCACCAAGAAAACAACGTGCCTCTCGGTTTGCTTTGTTCTCAAGATTTACTGTAAGGCCAGAGTCCCTCGTGATGTAAATCAGCAGAGCTCCAGGACACTCCGAGTGGAGCCACTCCAGGGACGCTGGCCCACAGATCCGAACACAACCTTCTTATGCCAGTGCAACCCCAGGACTCTCCAAGAGTTGCTTTTCAAATTATTCCACTTAAGTGACTTTGACATCCTTTCATACCTGCACAGTGTCTGAGTGGGTCACATAATGCTTTTCATTTACACGATTTTAATGGATATATGTTTGGTTTCTTTCATTAGATATCTTTTAGACAAAAAAGGAACGGAGCAACATTATTGGCATCCCACTGAAACATAAATATATAAATTACATTTTATACACTTTTTTAAACGCAGACACATACATTCATGTGCATAACATTGTGAACAGTACACTTAGTGGAAAACAAGCACAGACAATCTTAGTTAAACGTATTTCCAGTTTTGGTGCTCAACAAATACACTGGGAAAATGATCACAAAATAGAACGGTGACTAACTCTATCTCTGCATTAGCATCTGAAGCCAATAATGCCTGTTAGCTAACATTGCTTTGTTTGGTTGAAATTGGACATAGCTACAGGAACAGGAGGGGAATGTTTGAACTATATTTAGAGAAATGGAAAGGTTAAAAATCTCGCTCTCTTTTGTTGCTTTAAGTTTCTGCGGTTCATTCGCATCTGAAGATATTTTTATTTGAGTGGAAACACTATCTTCAAGACAAACTTTTTGGCTGTTCCAAACTAAGAAAACTCTTTCATCTCTTTGTAGATGTTTCACAAATAAAAGGATCCAGTAGTTCATTTTACATATCCAATGTGATAGTCCAAATAAAACAAAGGGTATATAATCCAAACTACTGGGGTGGGGCAGTGATTTTGGCCAAGTGAGTAGCCATGTCACATCTGGCACAGCCCTGAATTTCCAAAGCAATACAGAAGGATTCAGCCATGTGGCTCCCACTGCAACCCGTGGGGAACTGAACATTTAATCCTTTGGCACTTTGGAAAAACAGGAGCTGCTGCCAGAGCATTTTATCTGCCCTGCTATAGTTAAAATAGATTTTGATGTTATTTGGGCTATTCTACTACAAAAATATGACCACAAAATGCTTTTTTTTTTTTTTTTTTTTTTTTTTTTTTTTTTTTTGGTTCAAGAAAACATAGCAGGCTTTCTCAGGTATATAAAACTGTTAATTTTTAGATAAAAATACAAACTTCACCTTTACAAAAACACATATTTCTGTTGAATACACATAAAGCATAACATTTTACCAAAAATAAAGAATTTTAGGTTTTGTTCAAATATTTGCAGCAAGGTAGTTCCCATGCCACCATGACATTATACAATGCAGATACAAGAATTTGTACATTTCACACAGCTCCAACATGTGAAATAAAAGTATCTGTATACTGATAAGAATGACAATTGCTAACACAATATCACTAGTAGGCAACTGGCATAAGTCTTAAAGGAAAAAAGATTTTTGCATGGATAGCCTATGATTTGTTTACGCACGTCTCTCTTTTTTTTTCTCTTTTTTTTATGTAATGCTTTAAATTACGGGGGAGGTTGGGGAACATAAACCAAGAAACGTCTAGAAAATTATGCATAGGTATACCATTTTTATTTTAATACATCTCATTAGTTTGCATCCCACTAGGAGAAATACCATAATGTTTTGTGTTCTGCTTATTGTTATACCAGTCTTTTATATGTGTTATTGGCAAATGTAGTCCAAGAGATAATAAAAAGCTAGGCAAAGAGTAAAAAGAAAACTTAATAATCACTTTATGGTGTAAAAAAAAAAATCCACTTAAGGCTCCCCAGAAGGTTTTTTTGTATAGACTTTTAAAACACCACCAAGCAAGGATGTATTGTTCTATAGTGTTTGCGTGGCATTTGATCATTTCATACATTCCTGCTTTTTTTGTGCCTGAAGTCCTCCAGTGTCCATCCATCTTCATCAAGAACGCAGGCACATTTCTTGACGTAAAGCACCGTTGACTGCTCTGACAGAAATCCACTATTCACTTAGATTTTTGTCATGTTTTTGAGTACTTTTGGTATCCTCCATTCATTCAACTGTCTTTTTTTTTCTTTTCTGTTTTTCTTTCTTTCATTTTTTTCTTTTTTGGACAGGGAAGCTTCCTATTGTTTCACAGAGTGCTACAATACTTGCTTTGATGTCACATTAAACAAATGTACATTGTCTCTTTGTTCTCATTAAGTGTTCTTTTGAGCCAGTTTTTTCACATAGGAGAACAAATAAAGTATACAGTCAATAAGCACCATACATAGTAGGTTCAGGAATGTAACAAACCATGTACATCCATGTCCCAGAGAGAAGTTTTTTTTCTAGCTTATTTTCACCTTACATCTGTAGGAGAGAAAAAAGATACAATAACTCTATGATTAGAATCAAAGGTCCTGTCCTCGAAGCAGATGACTTTAAAAAAAACTGTTCTGCATGAAGAGTCACTAACCTGGGACAAGAAGTTCTAAATGCTGTTTTGATTGAGTTTACATGCTCACTTTTAAAGTTGAATTTTAGAAAATCTTTGCTTCTATCATACTACTGCCAATAAATACCTGTTAATCTGAAACAGGATATCAAGTTTAGCATTCTTCAGAAATGATACATCAGTATAAATGAAAACTGCCACTGGGAGTTTACGTGCAAAAACAGGGGCGAGAAATTAAATTCACCATCATCGAGGCGTTAGGCACATACACTGCAAAATCCAAATCATCCCCACTCCAAATACTAGAATCAGTTGCAAGTGCTGCAGTTTACATACTTTCAAGTCATTTAGAAATGGAAATTCCATATTAAATTTGCAATGTGTATTGCCATCATCATACATTGCTAATATGTTGGCCAAAGGATTTCAGTCAGTTTTGCACTGAGAGGGTGTTAGTTTTTCACTACACTGAAAACCTCATGAATTTTGATGACTGTCATCATCCTACTGAGACTGAAGAGACCCTAAAAAAGATCTTAATTTTCTGGTGTAAATAACACAGGGCCCTGCAACACAAAAAATGGTATTTCTAAGCATCTTCTTTGCCAGGTAGGCAGATGATCAGGTGCATGAACAATCAATCCCAGTTCGTGCCAGAACATGGGTTTGATGGTCACACATACAATAGCATTTGCTGTATGTACACTCAATGTTTTACAGCCAAGGACTGGGAATACAACAATTTGTAACCTGGTAATTCATTCATGCATTATTATGTGATGCTTTGACCTCAGAAATCAATAACAATGAAACACAAGCAGAGGCAATGGAACTTGAGATTTCAGAAGCTGAAGTATTAGCACCCTCCAATAAAAAAAGAAACGAAAAAGGCAAGAAAAGGAAGTAGCTCAAGAATGTAAGATGCTGATGGTGATGTGGAGCTTAAAGGGAAAATACCAGCAGGTAGAATTATCAAAGCCAATCAAATCTAATCTCTTTGCAGCCTTGAGGTAGCAAGTGTCAAGATTCTGAACAGTGATTAAGTTGAAGTGATGGTATTTGATTAAGTTTTCCAGTACTTGTGCTATTAGGGTGTTCAGCATACAGGTCCTACCTGAATATCAAATAGTTCCAGTAGGTTTTATGTTGGTTTTAACTTTTTTCGTTTCCGTTTTTTACCTGATTCCCTAGGCCTTCCTGTTAACATAAGGGCAGGGCTGGTAAAAAGCCCTAAGGTAACGCATTTCGTTGAACACTGAAGTAATAAATACTCAAACCGTTTACATTTCAAAGAAATCTCATTATCCTTTGCATCAAAGTAATAACTTTATAATGTCTGATTTGACATTCCGTTTACAAAGTAATTATACAAAAGCAAAGAAATAATAAACGAAGTTGGCATTGCATACGTCATTTCCAAGATCCAGCTATAATTACTGTTACCATGCAGTACCCAACATTTGCTTTCAGCTCTGGAGTTAGGCTATTTTCAGCTCACCATCCACTTGCTGGTGCAAATTTTGTTCCTATCAGTAATTAAATCCTAGAAATCTACATTTTTCCATGATAATTCTCCCCCATTTTTTACACATATCATAAACAAAAATTTTCATCTTAAAATCTTGCATGCTTAGTCTTTGGCAATTAAAGACAATTTGGAAAACTGAAACTGTTCAAATGAAACTTTTTTTCCAAACAGAAGACAAAGAAAATATGGCAAACCACAGACACATTAAAGGTAACCACTTTAAATGTGGTTTTGTCTACTCATAACCCCACCTAGTTTCAACCAAACACTCAGCTCAGATTATAAATTGACATCCAATAAAATCACAGCAGAGGTCTAAGTTTGCTTTTATACAAATCCTAATTCTTCTGCTCTGTATGTAGCAACTGAAGTTTACATTTGCTTGGACCAGGTTTATGTCTCCACGCTGAATGGAGAGAGTACAGAAAGCCCTTCCTTACCCAGCCACCTCCAAAATCCATCACCTTTGGGCAGCTTGCCTCCTGTATTTACATGCTCTTTACTGACTCTTAACTTTGGGCTGGGTCTATTGCACCCTTCAATTTCCTGCAGAGGTGCAAAACAAACTTCTGAGTCTGCTTTCCACCAGTATCAGAAGAAAGGGGGATGTCCTTTCCACTGTAATGGTGTTCCTGAATACGTGTGTCAACCTCTGCATTGATTGCACCCTAAAGTGAAGATCTAAGATTTTAGACAATGATTTTAGATCAATTTAGAATGATTTTATGAAAGCCAGATTGAAAGGAAGTGTTTTCCCCATAAATCTTTCCCCGTTGTAACTTGCTGTAAAATCTGTCTTGATAAGGCAAATTTAGGTTTAATGTGACAACTGACAAATCCTTGATTATACATATGAAAGAAAACTACAGGAATGGGCAGTGTTGTTTCAAAACTCACTCCTTACCCTTGAGTACTGAATTTATTCCAAAGGGCTTTACATTAATTTTATTAATATTTTTCCCAAGGTCAAGTAAATATCAGCCTTAGCCCTGTCTCCACAAAGTCTAAAGAAATTAGGCAACAGAGTTCACCAATAAGCTGCAACAAGACAACCTTTAACTTAGTGAAGCAAGACCTGAATACTACGGGGCATTTACATTTATTTAGAGGCTAACCTAATGAGAACTGATACACTTTGAACTTGAAATCCAAACTCCTTATACAGCACAAACTGTCCCTAATTTTCCATCCTCAATACACAAAGAGGTAGCTGGAACTTCTCTACTGAGTTCACTGGAAGCAACATTTGCTTTGCATTCTTTACTAATATAAAAATAAGGCCCATATGAAATCAGCATTAATGCAAAAATAAAAGGAAAACGTACCAGTTTCTTCTTCTCTATAATCTGAATTAGTATTTGATGATGTACAGGTGCATTCCATATGCTCTTCTAATCTCACCAGAACTTCTTTTAATTTTGGCTTTTTTCTAATATATTCCACTTTTGCCACCTATAAAATACGATGAGGTAGGTACTGAGACACATTAACATGGTTATAGTTCAGAACTGAAGACAGATAACTCTATACCCCTATTTTTAACGTAGCCAAACCCATACAAAATGTTAGCATGCTAATCATCTTTTATCTTAATTGTGCATCATGTAACTATTCATTGCACAAACTATTTGTTTATTCAAGTTCAGCAGTCTGAAATCACTTTCGTTTCCCCCAAGAGATAAAACAATTTCCCATTCATTTAGGTTTCTCAGTTTTCAGACATATCACAGTAAACTTCTATAGGAATCCGAATCAGTGGTTGTTCTTGTGAACTGCCCCTTTTTGCACAATCCTCTGTACGTGTTGTTAAAGGCTGACACTGAAGGCATTAGATTGGTTTGTAATACATTTTATTATTTACAAATCGGTTTCTCCAGAGCCCTCTGAATGTAAAGTGCTCAACTCCACTAAACAAGGATCTGAACAACACCTTAGAAAGCAGCAACCATTCCTACTCATTTCCTGCAATAACCTAGGACTTGTTTACAAGAACTCCCATGAATGGTTTTTAGGTCTAAGGGAACTCCCACTGCAAGGTGGCTGTCCCAGCAAACAAGAAGACTACATATCACAGAGATGCATAAAGAAGAGAGATGAGGGAGCAGAAAGACAGGAGAGGTTGACTGCCTTTACAAAATTTACATGACAAAGCCATAAAGGCTAGTCCAGCCAAAAGCTCCTGTTACCACCAAATAAAGCACCCATAATTACACTAGACTCTCCCAGTCATGGCTTACTTGTGTGTTTGATGGGGACTTAATGCTCCACATCAATCTTCTCACTACGAAAATCATTCCCTTGCCCTTCCAAAATCGGAACAACAGCGTCACAAAATGAGAGCGGTGGCTGGAAAAACCCATCACATTCCCAGCTCCCAGAAACACTCTTCTGGCTCTGTGGACACAGCTATCAAGGACTTCTGAATGACAGTGCCAGAAGTTAGAACAGAATCCCGCCTTCTTAAAGCCAGTGGGAGATCTGCCTTTTCCTTCATGGAACAAGGAATTCAGACCCACGTTCTAGTCACCACCCCCTGTGTCAACAGGATCTGGAGATGATTTTCATTTGCCCAGCAAACAAAAGTTACAGAGACAGATGCAATAACGAAAGTATCCACATTAAAAGGTACCTTCCAAAACTGTCAGATCTCCACATAAATACATTAAGAGCTAGCCATGACGTACAGGAACACTTTAGCTCAAAGACTAACTATGGGTCGAAGCTGTATGTTTCAAAATCTCCTATCAGAACCCGACTCCATCAAGCCTTTGAACAAGAAGATTTGTAAATGTATGGTATAACTCAGTCATCTGGCATCAAAGGATGACTAATCCTTAAAATTTATGAAAACAAACAGTAATTAAGACACCTCCATCATCAGAGAGAAAGAAGGAGACCCAGCAATCGTGAAACAGCTTTCAGATCTGCCATGCTTATTACAGCTGTAAGACTAAACCAGCCTCAGTGAAAATTACACGCAACAAAAATAAACTGTAATCAAGCTTTTAAAAGTCTGTCCTTGTTTTGCTTGGTTTTCCAAACCGAAAGATATATGTAGTTCCTGTGGCTATTTGGTATTAAACAACAGCAAAAAAAAAAAAAACAACAACACAGAAAAGACAACACTTTGAAGAGGATCATAAAGAATTTATGCAGCAATTTAAAGCTGGCTTTTACTACTGCAGTTAAAATACAGTCCAGCACACGTTCCACTGCCCTACTTCATGATACACAAGTTAAAGGAATGTCGTTTTGTAAGATGTTGCAAATATTCAAACTGAAGCAGCACAAACCAGAAAAGCTGCTGTGTTTGTGTCACCTGTTAACACCTGCTGCCACACACGATGCTGGTCTCCAGTGATGGAGGCTGCAGGTCAGATTCTCAGTGGGTATAAACAGAGATAGCTGTGTGAACAGCATGGGAGTTGGCCTTAAGTACAGCTATTTTTTAATTCTTTATATTTTTCTCCCTGGTATTTATCTTGTAGCTACTATCAAGTCTATTACCTAGTGTCTTGAGGTGGTCAGTCCTCCACAGATCAACAAGCTTCTTTCACTTGTCTCTAATGCAACCAAAATAAAAATCCTTGAATCCTCCAGACCCACAAAGTATTGCCATATAAAAACTCTTCAAGAGAAAGACAGTGAAATGACTGACTAGTTTAAATGGTGTATAATTGGTGGCACCATACTCGCATCATACTCTAGGTCTGTATCCTGCATCACAATGTGGTGGCTAAATAAAAATGAAAATAAAGTCTGATAAAAACACGTGGCCTAACAGAAACATCATGGGAACATGGTTTTTAAAGCTGCACTGGGAGAGATAAAATGAGGGACTAATAGAAAAAAAAGCCAGACTGCAAGCAGAAATGTCCAAAACACCTCTAGCACAAAGCCAAACTTGCTACATCATGGGCAGGAACTTGCAAGAGATGTCTTGGCACAGAAAGCTCCTTGTAAGAGCAGAACTCACGTGGCTGATGGCTAAATACTGGATGGGAAATAAACCCGGAAAGCAAAGGAATGAGGGGACTTTCTTCAATCTATTGCCTCCGTATTACACACACTGATATGATGGAGGGAAAACCTGTCTACAAGGAAGACAAAAGTCAACAAGGAATAAAGAATAAAGAACTGGGGAGGCATCAGGATCCTGAGGAGCCTGGCAAGCCACTGCTCTGGACAGGAGGGCAGGCCTGGAATGGTGCCCAGCGCCTCGGAGCCTGGCAGCCACCCACCCTAAAAACACATTTACAGGGCACTACTCTGGCAAAACCCTTGCCTCAGAAAAGCCTCAAGCACCACTAGGCAGGGTGGGGTCAAGAGAGTTGTCCCTGCAGGGAAGCAATGCCTAGGGGGACAGGGACACTGTCTGGTCAGCCAGAGGGACAGTGTTGTCACTACTCTGGTCAGTGCCTAGGGCAGGGACAAGCCCTGTCCCAGTCCCACAGGGAAGAAACTGCAGCCCTGTCCCAGCCCCAGAGGTAAACTCATCCCCTCCTTGGGCAGAGGGAATGGCTGGTGTGGGGTCTGTGTGCGCCGAGTCCCTAAGGAGAGCAGAGCAGAGCAGAGCACAGCAGAGCAGCCAGCCCTTGCCCTCTGCCCAGCTCACAGGGCTCCTCACTTGCTGCTTTTCCGCCTCCACCTGTGTCAGGGTTTCCTTTGTTTCTCCCATTCCTAAACTGACCTTTGGTACCAGGTCCTGCCTGCAGGTCCCACCGAGAGCTGCCTGCAATCGCCAGCTAAGCCACAGCTGAATCAAAGTGCTGTTTATCCTAATGACACAAAGTCACGGGAGAAAAACGTTCTTCAGCCTGTCAACATGAAATACAGCCGTTTCACCTCCATATCCCATTTGTTCTGTAAGGCCTTTTTAACCTCCTTGGAGACTGGGTAGCTCTGATGAACAACTCGCTCTGAATTCCTGTATTTTTTTCCATCTCTCTTCAAACCTCTGAACAACTTCCCAATGACAGCTGAGGAGCTGCTCCTGCATTCCCTCCCTTGCAGGTCCTTTCTCTGCATCTTTCTCTCCTATTAATGTACTGCAAGAACACACTAGGTTAAATTTCCCCAGATCAGCTCAACACTGAATATGCAAAAATGGTTGAAGCCGGCAGGTCTATGGCTGAAGGACATCCTGAGGCGAAGCTGAGGTAGATGGAGTTATTTAGTTCTTGTTTCTTAGTTTGGAAATGAGCAAACAACCACAATGTTCTGCTTGGCTATTCAAAATTAACAGTATAGGCAGGATTTGCTGTAACCAAAATCACCAAGAACACCATGCTAAACATCACAAAAAGCCTCTTCAGAAGACTCAGTGCAGAACCCCTCCAAATAAATTAGTCTGGTACTTGGTAAGTGCTTGATCTCACTGGGCAGAAGCAACAGAATCTGTAGATGTTACTGCTTTGGCAGATGGAGGAGGAAATCTCTCTGTAACTGACACTAACACCCCTGACTCACCCATTCTTGTCACCATTACTCTATCAGGAGAGAAATGCAATCCTTTCCTTCCTATCAAAGAACAACTCCTGACCAGCCCCTTCATTTCAGTCTGACTTTGCTGTGCTGTGCAGGTGCAGGTTGCTATATAGGGACATCTTTAGGGCCAGGAGCCTGTGCTCTCATGGGCTCACTCTTACAGTGAAGGGCAAACATACCTTTCACTAATGCACCCCATGAAAGAGAAATCTCACAAGACCCATTTCAGGGAAGCTGTTCCACCCACACTCCTGGCTTGGAGCCTCCCTACAGCTCCAATTCCACAAGCCCATTAATGGTGCTTCACTGACCAGAGCTCAGTGAAGGCGAAGTGAGGACATCCCCAAACCCCTCAGCCTTTGACTCATGTCCCAAGAACGGAATGCCCCAACACAAGCACCTCTTCTGCTCCTCCCACACTGCCACAGCCATCTCTTAACCTTGACGACCGTGCCCCTCAGCAAGACAAAGAAAACACCCGTTGCTTTTGCCTGTTGGATGATGCAAACCCACTTGCTGACCTTTCTGGATGAACATTTTTCTAGTGTGAATGGGCCAGCTATGATCTCACTACCTTGTCAATGAGGAGGAAGCGGGGAAAGCCTTTTCAATGTTCAATCAAAAGAGAGCTTTTATGCAGTCTGACATCAGGGGAAAACACAAGCTGGCTTTCCAACTGCACTGCAGAGCAGCTGAGAAGGCTCTCCAAAGCTGCTCCCCCTACCTTTCCAGCGACCCTCGCTCTGGGCCAGCTACTTAATGGCATGAGCAGACATTCAGCTCTAAACGTAGGATTGGCAAAGGGCTCAAAAAACCATCAATTACATCAAAGCTACAAGAGGATCTGACTCTGGAGGGCATAAATATGGATTCTGTTCTGAGAGTTCTGGTGTGACAGTGGGGTCAGCCTACAACCTTTACAATGAACATCCTGTTCCTGCTTGACCTCTTGTCCTTTTTTTCCCTGCTACTTAATGACTGTTTGGAGCAGCCTTGGAGCTTGGAAAAAAAAAAAATGTCCTCCAAAGCTGGCTGATGTATATTGATATTGCTGGTGGCAGTATATTTACACAGCCACCAAGAGCAGCTGCTCAGCTGAGCCTACTTTTAGTTTGCACCCTACTAAAATGAATGCAAATTTAAAAGCACTACAACTGTATCAGGCAACTGAATGAGAGATGGTGTGCTGGGGAAGCAGCCCCAGCAGTGACATCCTGCAAAGCTGCTGCCAGCTGGGGGGGTTGCAGCTTCTTGGGAACGCTCTGTGTCCCCAGCACTGGGGGACTTCGGCAGCCAAACCTCTCTCTCACCTGTTACCTCCTCCATCACTGCAAGGGTAGGAAAGAAGCACGAGGCTGTCATATCACACACAGGTACCAACAGCAAGTTCATAACACCTGTCTCGACTCTTTGCTGGGCACATCCAGCTGCTTTGTATGTGTTAGTTGCTACATAAAATTAACGGGATGCTGCATCAAACCCAAAGGCAACAGCACTTAATATTACAACCCTGAGGCACTTCGCTGTTTAGTTCCTATTCAGAAAGGCTTATAATTGCAGTCATTCAACTTCCCCAGTTTGCTCTCAGCCCTCAAATAATTATTGATCCCAATTTTTAGCCCATTTTTAATTGTTTCTGCAAAGCATATCCCACAAAGGAAAGGCAGCAAGCAAGTGTAAAGTATGATTATTTTTGGAAACACTGAGGGAAGCTGCTCAGATGTTTCTCCAGCTTGTTTGGATGTGAAAACATTTTTCAAATGTTCAGAAACGGAAAATAAAAAGAAATCCTGCTCAGACTCCTGTCTGCATGTCTGAAAAACAATGGAACGGCTTAGGTGCCTTATTTTATGTCTAGGACATACAGCACTAAGTGAACAGAGCACCTTTCTCACTGAGAAATCCATTGCAAGTACAGTCATCAGTATGTTGTGCTGGGCAATTTTATGTTCAAGAGTGTGATTTTCTTTTTTTTAAATTCTGCTCTTAAAATACTCAGGACAACAAGAACTCAGAGACTTCACAATATAAATGCTAAGTGTAAGTCTAATCTCCTACACACAGATGTAGATCAACAGTACTTGTTTAAATACTGATAAAAATTAGAACACAGTGAAGCCAAATGAACATAAATATTTCACGTAATATTTACTGGAAAGCTGCAATAGGGATTTTGTCTAATGAGTAAATACAGCATGAAGCTGTTGAGTCTTCTATCCCTGGGGTAAGATAATTTGAAACACATTTTTTCAGATCAAAAGTGTTATGTTGTCAAATATAAAAGCCCAATTTAGGCTGCATAATATTTAATTAAGAAAACAGCATTCCGTAGTGTGATTTATTTATTTTTTAAAGTCCAATGCCCCTTGAGTCATTTTATCTCCTTAACTTTGAGATTTGTACTGTGCAAGATCATGGGAAACACACAATCAACTTTATTTTCATTACAAAAGAAGAAAACCTAAAGGGACTCCTGCGAAAATCAAATCCAAACCCAAGATTTTCCAACGATCGCATAACTTGAAGAGGCCGTCTGCTCACTCAAAGCGGAGAGGAGCACTCCATCCGCCCCGGCAGCAGGAGGATGGATGGCAAAGACCCGGGTCGTACGGCACAGCCGTGAGAACGCGTGTGAAGAGGACCCTGCCGGGGCTCTGCGGCCGCGCTTTGCTCACCTTGACGCTTCTGTGGTGTATGCGGGACGGCTGGCATTTCACACTGCTCGTGTTGCAGCAGCCCGTGCAACGCTTCACCTCCACGCAGGGCGGCCATATCAGGAAGTTGGCCGAGGTGGGATCGATCTGACTCCGAGGTATCTCGTATATAACCGTCCGTGTTTTGCAGACAGCCGGGATGGCTTCCTCTGCGGACACAAGAAATTCACACCTCCAGGTGAGCAGCTGCTCTCACCTCGGAGCGCCCGGATATTTTACGCCATCCGTAAGTGGCACCCTTAGCCCCGAGTGGAGACGGGTGTTCTCGGTTCCCACTGGTTTCTGACAAGTCGGTGCTGAGTACTGTTTGCCTGCCACTAAACTCTGTGTGCTACCCCAGGGAGAAGCCTGACTCGCTCCCAAAAGCCCAGCCCTAAAATGAGGGTTTACAATGGCCTGGCTCCCAACATACCTCGGAGCACATACCATTAGATAAGCCAATCCTGGCTCCTTAGAAGTGACAGGAAGCCAGGGGCTCCTCCAGATTTGATGACCCACTAATACAGCCCCACAGCGACTGCGTAACAGCGGCTGTTGTTTTCCAGCACTGGGGCAATCATTGCACACACCTGATGTCACACAAACATGCAATACCTGGCAAACACCGCCTCAGAAGCTGCACTGAAGATATCTGAATCATACCCAAATTGGCTCTGCTGGGACAAAACCTGCACCAGCTTGAAACTTTCGAGACTTGAGTTTCCAATTCCAAAACCATAACATCCCCACATCAGGGAGTCTGGGCCATTCACCATCCCAAAGGGCAACTGCCATTTTTTCTGAAGTTATCAAAGCCTTATACATGGTGAGGTTTATAAATTTGTTATTTCTTGAATGAGAAAAAACCACAAGAGTAGCATGACCAAAAAACCTGCAGCTAAACCAATCCCCTGCTGGACTCAGGTAAAGTGAGCCTGCAGACCACAGCTTCAGCCACGTAAGGATTACAAGGAATAGCTCTGTACTACTCTGTGATGCTGCTATGATCCAAACCACCTATCATTTTCAACCTAGGGACTGCCTAAGAAGTCAAGTTGATATTTCAAAACAGTCCAGAAAAAAATAGCAATCGCAGGGACAAGTTGTTTGATGATAAGTTCTCCAAAGACAGCTTGGATTTTTTTTTTTTTTGCCTTACAGTGGAAGCAGTGATAGCTTTGGGTTAGATGTGTCAAGGAACTGGAACACTGCCTGCACTTCTTCAGTTACTTCTGAAGTACAAGAAGTTCAAGCCTGGCCTGTGCCTGTAACATGAAAATCCGGGCTTAGTTCTGAAAGAGATGCATTTCAATGGACCAAATAGAGTGAAAATTCTTTTTCTCAATCCCCAGTGCCGTGAACTCAAGAAAATTAACGGATCCAATGCTGCAAGATAGCTGGCAACTCCTACAAGTTATTGAGCATATCCAGTTCCCACTGACTTTTATGGGGAGGCATTCAACACCTTGCAGGGTAAGGTGCCAAGTGTAGCAGACTGTTTCAGAACCGCTGTTCTCTAGAGGCATTCAATGTGACGAGCGCGCTTGCCAATTCACACTGCAAATCCACGCTGACAGCATGCTGTGCTATCTCTGCGTACCACCACAGCTGAAAGTACAAATAGACTGACTCTGAATTACCCATAATAGATAAGATCATGGATGTTTTCCACAGTCAAATGGCATGGCACAACGCTCAGACCTAATCAGATGAACAAGCATCGCATACAAATCCTATTCTAGCATCTCTTTAAATTTATAGTTGGGCTTTCTGACGGATCACCATCATCATTGTTTAGTAAGAACAAACATCCCCTGTAAACATGCCCGCTGCCCCACGCAATGATGGAAATCGACGTCCCAGCGTTTCCATCAATGGCTTTTAATTTTTAGGATAAACTGTATTTTTCTTGTGAATAAAGAGTCAAGCTGTTTCCTTTTGTGGAGCTTCTGTACTGAAAACTCTACCAACTGTTGATGTTTTTTAAAGCACACTGCTGTAGTTGTTCCCCACACTATGAATTATACATTGAATATCACAGCGCTTTCTAACTGAGGTCTAGCTTTCGAACATGCTGCAACAAGAAAATGAATGTAAAGAATTTGTGCTTGTCTGTCTCCTATGGACATCCTCCAGAAGACAGCTTCTCAGGCAACGGCTCGTTTTGTGCAAAAAGAAAGGCAGAAACTAGAAATGGCCTTTTTTCCTTTGTGCGTGTCACATTTTTCCAGTGAAATGTCCTGCTTGGCTGACCAAAAGCACCCCCTCTGTTTTCTCTCCCAAAGTACAAATAGCCTGTTTCTTACCAATGCTTCTTTTTCTGCGAATGGGCACAGGACGATTCTCTTGCACATGTTTAGCAGAATGAACACTGTAAGATCTCAAGTTTGTTTCTGAAACATCATCATATCCTAGAACAGGAAACAAAATATTAAAACTCAGGTATGTTGTTTGCATCAATGTCACTACAGCGCTGTTCCACGCATACAAATCCATGCTGTTCATATGCACAAGACCAAATCCTGCTGCAATCAGTCTAATATAACTCCTGTTAATGCAATTGCAAGGGCGTAAGGCAGGGAAGACATAGACATAGTTAAATGTCATGTATAAGCATGCACAATTTAATTCTAATATCCATTTTACTGAAAGCCCCCTGAAACAGTGCACACACTGTGGCAGAGAACCATACCTAAAGTAAAACAGTTGCATTTTTATGTGAAAGGCATAATACAGCTTTTCTTACAGGAAAGGTGTAGAAATAGGAACAACAATACTGCACGTGAAATGTTTCTCACAAGCATTCTGAAGTTCTGTATGAGGCTACAGTAGAAAATATGGTATTACAGACCCAACAGCAACAATGCTGCCTCTGTAAATTTTCTCTTGCTTGGTTTTCAGGGCAGTACTAGGACAGAATCAAAAGCAAAAAGTAACTAGCATGGGTTTCCTTTTAGCCTCTCTGTTGCAGAACAAATCCCCTGTGAAGTATCCTAACCTTTGGAGGGGCATCTGAAGCTACTGCAGACTCTGGGACTGCATCCAGGCTTGTCTTGTTCCCTAAATAAGCCTACCACATGGGTTAAAGGGCCATGAGAAAAAGCAAAGATGGAAAACTTGGCATTTCATTTATCATAAAAAACAACAAAATAACTGCTCCAACTATTTGGTTTTGCTAAGTGAAGCAGTTCAGGTCGTGTCCCATGCAGTGGGGTTCTGAAAACGACGAGCACAATCTGCAAACAGGGGATCAAGGAGATGTAAGCAAACGGAGGACTGCACACAGACTCCAGCACACCAAAACTAAGGTTTTTAGCACTCTGCTACTTGGAGCGTCCTCTGTAACATCAACGGAGAGTTTCAAGGTTCCATTGCTGACTCCAAAGAAAACTGTGATATGCACTAAAAAATGTAAATGGATATTACACAGCACTCAATTACCCTCTCTGCAAGCTACCAACATCCTACACTCCCATCTTCTGCACTGTCACACTCCCTGCTTCCAGTTCCTTTTCTACACACACAGTTGACTGTGACTCTGGAACGTGTTTTACTCCCAGCTTTATTAGGAACACACACCATAAGCTCTACAAACCAACCAACTCCTTTTCTCCTCCCTCCAAGAAATCGTGCCCTAAGGAACATGCAGCTTGTGAAATCACCTGCAGAGCCAGGTAAGGTGTGAAGACAGCGGTATCTTCAGCGCCTTAGAAAGAGCTCTGTGCCTCAGGGTTTATCATCACTTCTTGGAAAATACTATTTTAGGTAGCTAAGAGGAGATAAAATACGAGGTCCAAGAGATAGTGCCAGGATCACCCACTGGTCTCGCCTATTCTTCTTATCAGCTAACAGATCCTTGTAGGACGTAAGTCACTGTGAAATCTAGAGTCTCCATTTACCCAAATAAATAGACTCCTCATAGACTCTGAAAGGAAATTTTTGCAACCTGGTTAATTAGCTGATATTGGGCCTTATTTGCAGTCCCAGTCCTGTAACGTTAACACAGCAATGACTAATGGATTTTATTTCTGCTTTTATTGCACCCCATATTCCAGAAAACTCATCAGTGGGATAAATAAAATGGCTTGCCAGAGATCCCACAGGAAGTTTGCAACTGAGCTGGGGAGTGAAGCCAGGTCTCCCACATCCCATTCCAATGGCACCAGGCCATCCACCTGATCCCAAATGGTGTTATGCGAAATGAGGATCCGTTCTGATGTGTCTCCAGCCCTCTTCTGTTTCCTAGCACTCAGCCACCCAACACCTTCATACTGACCTCCTTTTTGGCAGCTTCGAGTTGTCATAACCTCTCCCTCAATTTGAGGCAATGAAGTGATACTCAAAAGAAAGCAGCGTGAATTCTGCTCAGCCTAAGATCCAAGCTAGGCTCAGAGCAAGAAGCAACTCTGTCCACAAGCAAACAGCGTTTAAAAAGAGATTAAACACAAAACTGATGCCTCTAATCCGAACTGGTTGGTGGGCACAGGCACCCTGCTGAAGAGAGAAGTTGTTGATGCTGCCAGCTGTACCGCAGGTCTGGGCCACAGGTCCTAATCCCACACTCAACACGCTGGCAGAGCTCCCTTCTACCACGATGGATTCCTTGCTGTCTTGTTTAAAGAAACTGGTTAGACCAAAGGACTAGTATGATCAGCTAACCAATATGTTAAGCCATGTGCTTACATATAACTGCTTGACTCAGCTGCAATTAGCCATATTCCATCAGCCTGTTTATAAAGCAAAACGACATGTCGAGGAGCATGTGTTGCTCATAAGATGATTTCTAAGGTGAAGAAGGCCCCTGGCTCATACTGTATGTCACTGTCTCACTACATATCTTAAGCATGTATATCATTTCCTAAGTTCATGTCTCTCTGTGAGGGTTAAAAAACGAGATCTACACAGCCAGCCCAGCAGACTGCAAAACAAGTTCCAGTCAAACCTCAATGCATTATGCAACACAAACGGTACTATTTCTATCGACAAGGCATCCATGTTGGGGTTTTTTTAATGAACAGAATTATGGAGCACATGGCTGGAGCCAGAAGACACTACAATGCTAAAGGCACTCGGTGTCCCCCTGATCCCCACAGGCATTTGGAAGGAATTCCATTTCCCAGTGAATTAAATGGGAAAATCACTGCACTTCAAGCAATCTTTAAGTCAACAGTCTTGTCCAAGCAGGACTGAAAAATCACCAAGTCAGCTTTGAAACTCACACTGGATTCTTGTATTCCACCTAAACTACAATGCTACAAATAGCACTCTCTGGCTTGACTTTAAGGAGGCTGATACCTAATTTGCATCAGTTTTACCCTAATGTACTGATTTAGTTGCAGGATAAGCTCTTAGCAGAGGAAATGGGAGTTTATGGGTGCTTAGCGCCTCACAAAATGAGGCTTAGAGCAGAAAACCTAGAAACGGGTGGTTCTTAGTTTAGAATTCGAACACTGCTTGTCACCAAGTGAAGATGGAGAGTGAATCTGCACAGAGCCAGATTAAAGCGGCTCTCTTTTAATGTTTTAATAATAAAAAATGTTTTCATGGCAGCTGATCAAGAAATTTCTCTGTAATCTTTTATGTACTGACAACGTATCAATGATGGGCATAAAAACTCTTGCAATTAGCCTTGGTCAATCCATTAGTGTAGCTGAAATTGTTCTTTTTTGTCAGATTGGCAATTGTCCACTGGGTCATGGAGCACAAATCACAGAGTTCCTGTGACATTCTGCCAATACGTGATTACTCTTCTCACTGAAGAAGCATGTGGAAAGCATCCTAAGATTACTGCTATTTTATATTTATCAATTTATATTTCTGCATTACCATCTTCTCCCCAAACTGTTTTATGTGTGGTACAAACCCCAATACATGCAGTCTCAACAGAAACCCTTCTAGATGTCACTTTGATATGCATCCAGAAAGAACAAATCCAAGACTTCTAGTACCAACAGCAGCAGTTTAGGAAATTCGCATTATCTCCTTTTTTTCAGGAATTCAGTGTAAGGTACAATAAACTGAAATGGTCTGTCTTACGATTCGGTCCTAGAGCCAGAAAGCCCAAGGCAACATCAGTCTGTTTGTCTGATGTTCTTTTTGGCTCATTCAAAATATGCCCTTCTGACATCCAACTGCAGAGATAGATGTCATTAAGTTTTCAACTTTGATCTATTAAAGGAAATATAAGCAGCAGCCTGCAAGATCCTGTTTGTTTAGGTTTTTTTTACCTTTACCTAGACGTGATCAACCAACTGTAAAGGAGGAGGAGTATTCCCTCATCCGTCTCAGGAAAAACACAGGACACACATGGCAGATGCCCGCCTCTTGTGATGTCTAAGAGGTGCAAGGAAAGCCAACACATTGCACTGTAACATCCTTCATTTGAGCACCACACCAAAAGCCACAAAAGTCAACAGCAGATTTTCCAATAGACTGAGCTCTGCAGCAATCTAACACTTTTCCACGAAACTATACTGTTAATTTAGAACATTTCTCCACTTAACAAAAGCTGCTCTGCTAGTTCTTAATCACAGGCCGTTAAATTCACATGGCCTAAGGTGACCCTGCGGTGGATGCCCTTAAACCATGCAAAGAAGCACACTCAGCCCTGCCTTTCCCCAGAAAAAAAATCTGTTCCCAGAGGGAGGCAAACATAATAGGTGATGAAATGAACTCTAACTCCCACAGGACAGACGGGAGAGGTGAAGCACGAGGAGAAAAACCACACTGCTAAGCCAAGGAGAACTTCACAGGCAGAACAGAGGAAATGCCCCCGTTTCGGTGATTTAGTCTGTTCGTAGTAAAACTGTACTCTGCACACTAGAGCTGCCTACTTCCTGGGGCTGTGCATGCTCTCTCCTTTAAACAGGGTCAGATCCTGCTCTCCCTCATGCCAGGGCAATTCTGTCACCGCCCATGAATCCCAACCACAGCAAATTAATACAAGACCCTGTTTTCTGATGTACAGAGAGAATTTTCATGTTGCCTTTTCTCTTTGAGGTGGACATGCAGCACTGGGCTCTGACAAACTGGCCTGGATTTTCTTTTTTGAATACAATGATAAGCTCCATGTTGGGTGGTGTTTTTCTTTAAGTAATATGCCAGATGGTCTGGGGGTGTGGTTTCTAATTTTATGAAGGGGGTTATCAGTCATCTCTGCGCTACAATATAGAGACCAAATCTGTCAGAATAGAAGAAAAACCTGCCCACTCTGACTTACAAAACTTACTTTTCCAATTAAAAATATATGTTTTGCACTGCAGGAGAGAAAATGACTGTTCTCCCTTCCTTTTCCACAGATTCTGCCTTGTTACTCAGGAATATCAGACATTTTCTGCATGCATGCCTGATCCTGCAAACTCTTACCCTACAAGATCATTCTTAATTCTCAAGTCCACCCACTGAGTTTAAACAGGGCTACTCACATGCAGAAGGACTGGCAACACCATACACTAAAATGAGGGAGAGAATAGTCACTGGAGTGATTTTGTTCTGAACCTCTGTTTAAAATGAGTATATGCTATAGAAGAGAAATATACCTACTGTACGAGCCCTTACTGAACTAGCCCTTCCCTAAAGGCAACTGCAGCCCTAAGGAAATACATTTCAGAAACCTCATCTTACCAGGGATAAGTAGAAAACATTTGATTTGCTAATTCAAGCTAATACTAAATATAGTGAACAGGCCTGATCCTGTTTACTGAAGAAAGCATGGCAATTCCAATGTTTGATTAGTCACTCTGATAAGCCTTTAGTAAGAATTACTCATGACAGTAAAGCCTGTGGGACTGTGCCCAGAAAATGCGAACACTGGTAGTAAAGACAAGTTACTCTGAGAAGCCCCAATCGTGCCTGTGTAGCTCAGAGCAGAGCTTAGCACACAGGCAAAAGGAGCACTCACGTAAGAACCGGGTGAAAGGCTGAATATTTTGGTTTTATTTTTTAATATTGTTTGAGTTCACGTCTTAAGGAATTACTGTTTCATGTTGAAACAGTAAAATATTTACGTGTCTTGTTTCTCTAATGGTTTCTAAACTGAGAAATAGCAAGAAAACAGCAAAATCAAATGGCAAACTCGTGCCTGACCTCTTCCATTTTTGGTCTTGCATCCTCTGGTTAATATTTGCCACGAGGTAAATAATTATGTTCTGAAATAAATTTCTCTGCTACATCTACTAATTTGTTCAGCTCCTGCCGTTGCTGCACTTGTCTGCCTGATTCTCTTGCAATGGAGCCACGTGAACTTTTGCTCTCCTTCTAAGTGGTATTTAAAAATGAAGCATGTGCTTCTTACACTGAAGTTATTTGAAAAAATAATGTATTCTGGTAGCTACAGAACCCTGACTCAAAGGCAGAAGCAGCATGCACTATTTTAAAATGTTAGCACTCAGATCCAGCCCTTCTGCAAGAGCAGCCAACTCCACCGAGTTCACTGGGAAAAAGATTTTAGCAGTAGTGCACTTGTCTGGTCCAAAACAGCCTTCAGTGGGGAAATATGTACTGCATACCCCTCTGCTGTTGTGAAAGTTTCTTTAACTGCAGTAATAAACAAGAATGATGGAGCACTGCTCTCCAAAAATATTAAACCGATGCCAATCTGGTAATTAGCAATTAGCCTCTATGGTAAAGTGTTGTGCAAGAGAGAAATATTCCCATTTTCAGTGTAACGGGAAACCGTTTGCTCCCTAATCACATGAAAATTGAAAGCTATGACTGCAAAATACGTTCCTAGTGCGTTCCTGCTCATTAATAGAGCACTGTACAAAAAGCAGCGAGTTAAACTCTAGAAGGATCCTGCAACACTGAATGAAGGTGATTGAACCTGGCAGACTTTACAAAAATACACAGCATATGGTTTAAAAGGAGATGGCCCAGTACCAATGCAAGCAAGAACTCATTCATTTTTCTCCATGTTTGTGCTTCAGCAAGATGCAGGTTTCCCTTGGGCACATCAAAAGGTGCCGGGTTTATTCTCTCTCAACCGAGGGAAGAAATCATCAGGAACAAAGTGCATCAAGTGAAACCAAATGATAAGAAACCCAGCAATAGAATGCTTCTAGATCTGATTTACTGCTGCAACGATCTGTTTAACTGCACGTTCTCACTACACCCATTTGCATGCCTAATGATGCAGAAAATAACCTTGCACTATTTTCTTTTAGGGGGGAAAAAAAAAAGGTGTATTTTTCAGGGTAAGCTTCATATGCAGGTTCCTGTTTAAAATCAGCGCGGACAGTTTATTTTCCTTTTAATAAAGCCCAGCGCTTGAAGAGACATTACTTCATTCATAAATATTGTTTCAAATATTTTAAATACCTCTAGGACAGTAGTTTACAGATAACAGAGCAATGCAAGACCAGGAACAAACCTCATGGAAATTCTTCTCCGCTCGAGAAGACTGAGAGGTCTGAAAACACAGGGGGACAACCAGGTCCCTCTGCACCCCGAACGCCCCCAAGTTTTAAATCCCGATCGGCCCCTTTTGACATTAAAGCCCAAGGACCGCCTGACTCTCGGGACCGCGTCCCCGCACGGGTGTCGCCTGCGAGGTGCGGGGGCCGGAGCGCTGTGCGGGGCCGTGCGGGGCCGGAGCGCTGTGCGGGGCCCCAGTTCTATGCGGGGCCCCAGTTCTATGCGGTGCCCGGAGCGCTGTGCGGGGCCGCCCGCGGTGCCTCCCCCCGGGGCGGCGGCGGCGACCGACGGCGCGGAAGGAAGGAGGACGGGACTAATTTACCTACGGAATCAATCTCCAGGAGGCGCTGCAAGTCGCGGATGCTGTGGATCTCGCTGTGCGCCAGCCGCTCGATGAGCTCCTGCGGGATCTCGGCCTCCTTCAAAGACACACACACACACACCGCGGGTCACCGCGCAGCCCCGCGGGGCGCCGGGCACCCAGCGCGGCGGGGCCCTGGGGTTTCCAGGGAGGGTGCGGGGTGTTTGCGGGGCACGCCTGGGCTGAGCAGGGGGGGCACCCACCCGCGCCCCTCGGGGC
>VWZF01006945.1:575371-610225 GCA_013396755.1 Sclerurus mexicanus | reverse complement strand
CCCTGCGGCACCCGGCTGCGGCAGGCACGGGCGCGGGGTTCCCCGCCGCGGCCGCGGGGATGCGGCGCCCCGAGGATGCGGCGCAGCCGGACCCAGCCCCCGCAGCTGCACCGACAGCCCCCCGGGACCCCGCAGCCGTCCCGGCCCCACCGCAGCTGCCTCCGAACCCCCGCAGCCGGCCCCGGTCCGGCCACGCTGCTCCACTCGCGTTCCCTTCGCATGTCCTCCCTCCCCGCCAACAAACTGCCCCCGGTTCGCCGGCGCGGATTGGCACAAGGTGCCTGCTGCACCCTGACATCTCCCTGAACTCATTGTGATTTAAATAACAGCCCTTTTCTCATCTAAACAAAGCTTCTTAATAGCAGATGCAAAGAATTCAGCTCATCTGAAAATCCAATAGCATTTAAGTGGATTAACTGCAATAACACAACTGAGGAGTGATACTATCCTTCATGGAAGACAATAGACTGTAAATGCACAGCCAGGGAGACTTATCCTTTCATCTCTGAATTTCCTTCAGCATTTCAAAAGCGAATGCTTTCTAGAAGCCCTGAAGGGGTTTGCACGCTACTGGCTTGGACATGCTTCTAGGAAACAACCTGTGCTTTAATGGGCACTTTGCAATTGCATAGAAGTTCCCACCAAAACAGAAGTGGCCTTTCAAGTACATTTAATTCTCTCTCATGATGTCATGTGGGCTTACAGGGTGGTCTCCAGGACCACAAGGGGGGAAAAAAAAAACGGTGGGGGTTGAAAAGAGAGAAAAGGAAAAGAGATGTAAAAGATTTGGAAGCACTTTAAAAAGGAGAATGCTGCTACTTTTTTTTTTTTCCAAGACAGAAAATGCTGAGCCAGTGTGGAGCCATTCTCAAATGCCTCCTGATACAGAAAAAATTATCTGAGTGCCACACTGCAGCAAAGCCATCCATGCAGGGCAGGAGGAGGCAGAGCAGGGCAGGGCACTCTGGTAGTACCACCACTTTCATGGCAGAAGTAAAAAGTGATGACTTCAGTTAAAAAAAAAAAGTCTCTCTCACTCTTATCATTTGCTGGGGTTAAAGAAACGATTCTTACACTCTGTGTTGTCATAGTAATAAAAAAAAATAATTACCAAACAGTGAAATAGATTCTGACGGTACCAGCTGGCTGAGCATTTACTCCTCTCTTTCCTTCCTTCATTGGCTAGCGTGTTTGGGATCAGAAGTGCTGGGTATTTGTAGCTCTTGCAAGTGGTATTCCACTGCGAAAGCCAACAGAGATAACTCCTTCGTCATCTACTGGTAAAAAGAAAAGTCTATTCAGTTTTGATTTTTCTTACATTTCTCTCATTTCACCAGAGACATACAGCATCAGCATCCTTTTTAAATCTGTCATTGTGGAGCTCAGATAAACATCTTTCCTCTGGGTCAAGTTACACTTGGAGTAGCTTTTAGCATTAGACTGTTTATGGGGATCATTGCAAATATTTGATAATATGCAAAATATGTAAGATCCCAGGAGAGAGCAGAGACCAGGGAACATAAATAAAATTCACACAGATTCCGCAAACAACTTTATACTTGGTTTGTCTGTCTGCTTACAAAACACATTTTGTCCTTGTCTGTTGTTTGATCTAAAAATGTGTTTGTGCCCTGTAAGTCCCCACCAAGCATGCAAAGATTTGGCTGTGTGAAAAACATCACCTCAGTGCATGTTTGCTTCAGCATGGCACCTTCCTGCAGTCTGCACATCTATTACACACGTGTGCACCAGACATGAAATTCCATCTTTTATGTAATACCTACAAGCCACGCATGAGGAAAGAGTGACAGGATGGTAGTTATAGGTTTAAAAGAAAATCAGTACAAAGAGCAGAGCACCAGAAAATTAGGTTTTGCACTTTTTTATTTATCTGAGAGCAGTGAGCAAGATACTGCTTGTCTCATTTAAAGCACGTACTGTTAGAAGTCCCTCAAATGTCAGGAATTATAATAGAATTACACCATGACAGAGTGTTGAGAGGGAGGATTCCCAGGGTTTGCAAAGCACTTGGCCTGGGGGAAGGGATGCAGAAGCTCTTTGACACAAAATGAAAACACTTCAGTGTCACCAGTGCTTTCTGCGAGCCGTGTCACCTGAAGCCAGGGTGCCCCAAATCAGGCTTCCAGCACCCACTACAGAGCTTGTTTAAATCTCTGCTGGCTTAGTTGTTAGAAACACAAGTCAAGCCATGTAGCAGGACCAACTTGAACACTTGATACACGGAGGCAGTCCAGCTCTGGAAAGGTCACTGAGAGAAGTGCAGTCCAGGGATGGGCAGCAAGGTGGGCACTGCGGTGCTCGGAGGGGGCTGAAGCTATGGGGGACACTGGGCTGGCTCCAAAATGGTACCTGCAGCCCGTGACTTCTATTTCAGATGTCAGGCTGGAATGACGCTTGCTTGGCCCTCCTGACAAGTCTTGAGGTTGCAAGAGGAATCATTTCATTGCAAGAGGAATCATTTCGCTGCAATGACATTCCTGCTGAGGGAGCCTTGGGAAACATGAGTCTTTTTCAGACTTTAGTGGGGATTTTGCCTCATAGATATCCAGTTAAAATTAACAAAACAATGAGTATGGGTAAGGGTTTTTGTTGGAAGGGTGGCCTGCTTCCACTGTAGTGTGTGTTTGCAGGTGGCCAAAGCAGCTCAGTATATTCTGCAGGATATATCCCACCATGACAGCTGAGAAAGGACCAGGAGCCAAGAGTGTCCTGGCTCTGGAAGGGGACCATAGGAAACACTCTCAGGTCTCACATTTGGACCTGCACTGTTCTGTGTCAGTGCCACACAGTGTCTAAGGAACGATAAAAGTTCAGAACATAAAACCCAGAGAGCTGGATAGGAAGCTGACCCACTTTGGGTGGCTCCTCTCTGGTTTTGAACGTTTCTTTGGCCTGTAGCTTCAGAGGGGGCATGTGGCCATAGTGAGAGGAGGTTGTTTTCCCACTCTGCAGCTCGATTCCTGCCTGCCTGCAGAAACAGGCACGAGGCTGGCGCAGGTGCAGGTGAAGTGCAGGCAAGGAATTACAAATGCAGAAAGCACTCATGGCAGACACGCCATTCCCTTTCCTGAATCTTAGCCCATAAAGAGCAACAAGGAAAGCTGCAAGGAGAGCAAGCAAGGCAGTTACTATTCCAGCTGGTACACCTACAAACATGATTTCCTTCTTTCCCAGCTCTTCCCTTTGGATCCTTGCACTGGCTCTGTCCTTCTGGCTGAGCTTTGTTGTCTTTGAAACTTGTGTTGGTGCAGCTTTCCAGATGCTTTCACGGTTGATAATTTTCTTAAATAGTCATGAGATGCAAATCTGCTACAAGGTTTCAGCTAAATGGAGTGATCAGAAGTGGTGTGGAAAAGATTTATGATGTCCCTTCCCTAAACACAGAGGGTGTTCATGGCCAACATCCACCTATGTGAAAGCCACAATATTTCTGGAGATGCTTTGCCCTACAATGAATGGGGCAGGGTCCCTCTGGACTGATCCTCCACCCAAAACTGGCCCTTTGACTTCAGCAGGGGTTAGAACCAACTGTCCCTGGAGAAATGGTTTGGTTTAATAGCTAAGGAAGACAGTTAGTAACGCTCTTGTTAATGTGCTCTTCTCTCCCCCCTGCCCAGCTGCTTCTTACCCAGGAGGTTCAGCAGCACAGCCGAAAGCGAGGGGCTGTTTGACCTTCCCTGCTGCCGGAGCCACTGCTGAGTGACACAGTTCACCTTCAGGGCTGGAGCACGAACTGGCAGCCCTGCCAGCCTGGCTAGCAAGATACCATGTTTAGGCATTAAACTAGGGCACTTGCATACCAGCACTGGCCGCTATTTTAGTGGGTATATGAAGTTGATCCCTGCTCCCCACCCCTGTGGGACAACGGAGCTGCTGTGAGTGAGGGATATCCTCTGCCTGGTGGATAAAGCTATTAAAAACGGGCTGCGTTTTGTCAGGAATACGTAGTTCATCCAGCTGAATGACTGTAAAAGTACCAGCCCAGCTTAAGGTATGCTGATACACACTGTAAATGAGAGCAATACACACAGGGCTCGGCCCCTGGGGTCCTGTGCTTGGTGTGCTCTTGTCTCCTCGGCAATGTGAGTGTAAAGCTCTTCTCCTCTGACTCAAATCAAAGCCAGTTGCAGTGATTCTGTGGAGACCATCCAGGATGTAACTCAGCCACGCTAAGTACCATAAAATTGTGATATTATTCTTCATTGTTTGTAGCTTGGAGGCTTGTAGAGGCCTAGCTTGGAGCAGTCAGTTTTATTAAGCTCCATCCAAACACAGTGAGATAGTTGTTCTTCCTGAAGAATTCATATTCTCAAAGTGCAAGCCGCCCCGTTTGTGTTCCTGTATCTATGCAACCTTGTTGCTCTTACATTACACATTTGTCCTGTGAGATTCCCTCCCTTACAATAAAAACTCACGAGAATGATACACACTTTTTCAACTCTATGCACACCAGAGACTGCAGGATCCAGCAATACTTAAAAGACACGGGAGATACAGAGGCTGCTGTAGTGGAACTGCTAATTTATTTTGAACTGCAGATGTTTGCAATGGCTGTGAAGTTTCCCAATTGAATTTCTGACCCTTTTTGTCACAGAAACCCAGTTAATATAGGGGAAGGAGAAGAGCAAATAAAAGGATTGGTGATTGGTTTGCCTTTTTTTTTTCTTTTTTTTTTAACAGAAATTCCAGTGTAGAGTTATGTACATTTTCCTTTTCATTTTCTTACATCCACAGGAGCCTAGTCCTCACGTGGTCTCAATGGCTACAGATCATGCCAAGGGTCATGCCTGAAGTCCCCAGCCCAGTGCAGTATCTCTCCAGAAGGGCTCTGTGGAGCCCACGCTCAGTCTCCAAAGCTGATCCTCCCTGAGCACTTCCATCCTTTTGAGGCACACTGTTACCCATACACCCACTAACGGTGGCAGTCAGACCTGAGCAGACAGCCCATGTTGTGGCATCTGTTCCTCAGCAGAAATTCCCAGGGAATCTAGTCCTTTCCAGCTGTTCATTCTCTACACTTATGCAATTTCTTACTGAAAGCTGATAGAGAACCTCTATAGCCACAAGGAGCATCAGCAATCAGAAATGCAGAGAGGACAAAGTGAACCTGCCATGGGGCTATGGCCAAGCTGCAGGTGAGAAGCTGGGAGCAACCACTGCCAAAGCCCTTTTCACAGAGCCACTCACTGCCTGAGTTTTATCATTGCCCTGCAATGTTCCAGGTCCAACAGACCTCCGAGAAGCACACAGAAACACACAGTGGTCACATCATTTGGTTGTGTCACATGAAGATGTCTTAGCTTGATCTGTCACCTGCTAAACACCATCACATGGTCACCAGGAGTGTGTTCTTGGTATGCTGCTGAGCTGGAAAGGGAACACATACCTGCATTTACACCAGAACTGAATTTCTTGGTTCTTGCAAAAAGACAAGTGCAGAACCATAGAATCATAGAATCATTTAGATTGGAAAAGACCTCTAAGATCATTGAGTCCAACTATCTCCATCCTATTGAGCATAGCATTTGTTTACCTTTCAGTGGTGATTTGTGATGCTGTACCCATCAATCAGGATACAGAACTCCTTCTTTCTTGGAAACCAGTGAGGAGTACAGCGTTGAAGCAAAGAGCAGGCAGTGGCCCTTTAAGCATTGTCTGTTTAACTGTAGCACGATCTCTCCTGCACTCGAGTGCTTTCCATAAACAGCAAGTCATCCTGGAAGGGGAGGGAGAGGATGATAAATAATCCTGTTATTCATGCGACTGCGTTCTTTCATGAAACTGGGAAAAGGCAAAATAAAGTGGCGACTGCGAGACTGAGAATGAAATGCAAGGCAGTGGGTTGTGTTGCTGCAGTTATTTCAGGCTGGAAGGAAATCTGAAAAGAGAAAGGTGAGCAGAAAAGGTTTAAAATACCAAGAAGAAAGCCAAAAGCCAGGACATAAAAGAACAGCCTTCCCTGCATCCCTGCTCTGTGTCTCAGCTCACTGCTGAGGCTGGCTGTGGTGCTGGCTGTCCACCACCAGCTCCCATGGCGTGGCTACCTGTGCCAGAGGCTTTCTCCTGTGTGTGCCCCTTGAAGAGAGTGGAAGTGGGGTATGCCAGAGCTCCAGTAAGGACAGCTGGACAAGGAGAGAGGCAAAAATGAGCAAACCCTGGGAAAGAATTCCCATGGAGCAATGGGGAAGCAGAGAATAAACCTGTTTGCTGGGGGTCCTAGCAAATGAGCTCCAATTAGTTTTCCTGGGATGCTCTGTGGTATTCCTTTTACCACGCTTTGCACCTGTGCCTGTGGTTCCTCCCCAGTTTGTGTTGGAGCCACCCGTGTCCATGCTGCAGCAGCTCCAGTTCTCCATCTGCCCTCTCCATGCATCCCCTGGGCCCTGAGCTGGGACAGCTGAGGCCCAGGCATCCCTCCCGTTTGGTCACCCTTGCTCACAGGCAGCCTCCCACCAACAGCTCAGCCAGACAGCTGTGGGGTAACATCTTAAACTGCTGCAGCTGTTTGCTCTCTGCATGTGAGCCAGAGCCCTCCATCCCTGGGATGCCCCTGGAAGCAGCCTGGCCCTGTACTGCTGTCTAATTGCCCAGTACTAGCCTGGTCTTCAGTTTGTAAGAGAATCTCATACTGGGAGAGTGTGCCAGCCTCTCTAAGGCTTCAGTAATGGCACACATCCACTTCAGTGGTGTGGTATCCGGGATTAGGATAACACAGCCACCTTGTTATAATCTTCCAAAAGTGCCTCTTCCCCTTGTAACTTCATGGCATCAGTGCAATTCCTTCAGGCTTATAAAAGCTTAAGCCATTGTAAACACAGCAGCCTTGGAGGCTAGGTATTGTAGGAAGAGAATTCCTTTCCATGTCCTGGATATTTTGGATGGGGGAAAAAAAAAAGAAAATGAAGAACATTAGAGATGTCAGCTTCCCTGCTAGTGTAAATGGGACCAGATCCCTCCAACTTCAGTCCAGTGTCTCTGTTACCCCATCACTGTGTGAAGCTCCTGTTAAGGCAAATGGGAATTACACATGGCGTGATGGGAAAGCAGCAGATACCTTTGTAAATACTGCACCCTCACACGAGCCACATGTATCTTTCCTGAGACACCATGCCAAACTAGCAGGTGTTTTTTACATCAGGCCTTATATTAACACACTCCTACGTATGCCTGGCTGCATCTGCTGCATTAACGATCCCTCGGTGCATAATGACTGAGTTAGTTTGTGAAGTTAAATACCACGGGCAACAGCCCAGCCACAATGCATACAAACCTTAAACTGCTTCTGTTTGTAGCACAGGGGCTACTGCTGTGGTTCCTTTGCTGTGACTTCTTCTCTTTCTTTTCTTTCTTCCTGTCGCTGCATTTTTCCTTTGTTCCTGCCCATCCTTTCCTTAGTTTGTGGTTTCCAGATTACTTCCATCTCTTTGTTTTCTCCATCTTCTGCCATATCTTTCCTGTCTCAGTTTCTGTGGATGCCAGGGAGGATGAAAGCTGCAGCCAGCCAGCCCCAGCTGCTCCAACACACTCCAACAGCCCCGGAGCAGGGGGATGCTCCTCCAGCGGGTGCGTGTCTGGAGCCTGGGGGCAGTGCCATGAGGGCTGCTGGATGGGAATGCCACCGTTTCAGCTTTGGGTGCTCATAGTGGCTGCCGTGGAAGTGAAAAAGGCCAGATCAGGGGCTGATGCTATTTGAGTGCCTGCTCCACTTCGACTCTGAGTGCAGACAGCAAGTCCAAGTCCAAAGCCACTGGGGAAAATATGTGCCCTTAGCAACACCTGGTGTAAAAGCCTGTTTTTACAGAAGCCAGTGTTAGACGTCTTTGGGGATTAGTCTTCTTTTGTAATTATCAATGACTTTAAATGATGCTGTGGCCAGGCATGAAAGCTGTTCGGAAACAGGAAGGGCTGAATCTGGAGCCAGCTATCATAGACTTCTACAAAAAACAAAACCAAACCAAACCAAACCAACAACAACAAAAACCCCTCAGCTGTCTTTGTAGGGCTTATACTAAAGTTAGGTCAAAATTTCCTAGGGCATCAAAGATGTGTACAAGTTCAACTTCCACTGAAATGGGAGGTGGGGGCAGTACTTAATAAGAAGGATTTGAAAAATACTCTTCTATCGCTTGTTTAAAATGAAGATGCCAAATTCAAACATCCACGCTAGTGTGGTGTCTGTTTCCATTGCTCATGCTTTTAGTCGTGTAGTTATTGTCATGGTCCTTCATGGAGGTCTCACCTTTGGTCCCGGGCTCTCGTGGCCCTAGGTTTAGCTTTTTGCAGTAGTTCCATGGTGTATGCACACACACAAAGCACAACAGCTGGTGGATCTCTTATTCATGGCTTAATCACTTCCCTTTGGAGGTGTGCTGGTGATGTGTGGTCTTGCTCAATCCTGGCTTCCTGAGGGTCAAACACAGCCCAGATTCAACCCAGCACTTAGGAGCATGACTAACCCAGTGAAGTCATTAGGATGGACCTGCTTCTTTTCCTGGCATTAAGCAAGCATTTAGTCTTTTGGAGTTTGCCTTACCACACCCTTCCCATCTCATGCTTATCTCGGCATCACAGTTCCAGCTGCCCACTGACTTTCCACACATCTCTGCTGACTTTCCCCAGGCCGTCCATCTGATCTCATAACCACAGCTCCGCTGGTGGTTCACCATGCGCCCATGGTCCCACCCTCTGTAGGGGTTTGCTGTATCACTGCTACTTTCCCATCCATCTGGAATTTCCCCTGAAGGCCCTGAGCACCTATTCCCATAAGTGTCATCAGCCACCTTTTGCTGGGAGGGACTTTTGTTTCTTTGTTTCATGGTTGCATAACCCGAATTGGCTGTCAATTTAATTCCAAATGCCATCACACCAGATCAGGGCCTCTGCATTCACAGAGCTTGAGAAAGATAAAATAGTGATAGGGAGCCAGATGGCTCAAGAGATTGGGAATCAGCAATGGAGTCTGTAACCTTGACATCACCACTCCAAAATAATTGCAGCTCTGATCCACAGTGAACTTTGTGGGCTTAGTCCAATTTCAAGTGTATGTATGGTCATGCCAGAAAAACTTCCCCTATAAACACCCCTGCTTTGGCTGGGAGGCCTGAAGAAGTATGTGGGGGTCCCTCACACCAGAGGGAAATGCCACCTGCTGCATACAGATGACAGTCTCTAGCAGTACTCATGCTGCTTACCACTGTCTGTGGTAAGAGAAATTCTAATTGCAGCACTGTCCACCTGGACAGTTTTCATGAGGAAAACATTTCCTTCTGTCCCAAATTACCTTTCAAGCCATTTTTCAAATTGACTCATTGCTAAGTCTGATGAAAGCTGTAACCCTGCAGTCCCAGAGGTCTGACTGTCCCACGTGTACATGGTGAGAGACTCCTTGGAGGTGAGGGACACTTTGCCAAGGTGTCAGTAGCAAGAGTAAGAAGCAAGTAAGGAATTTGTGTCTGGAATGTCCCTAAGTGTGAGAGCAAAATCTGGTCATGCACACAGGAGCCAAAAGCTGTACTAAACGAAGCTACAACTTCCTGTGGTACAGCCTTCCTTCCTGCTGATGGTTATTTTCTAACCTTGCTGTGCAGGAATTGGAAAGAAGCAGGTGCCAGAGAGGAGTTGACTCTGAAATGGCACTAAGGTCATTACACACAGAGCAGGAGAAAATCAATCCAGTCTTCCAAGTTTCATTTAGTAAAGCCATAATAGTCTGATAGGACATCAGACCCCTTACTGGTAAAGTCTTCATGTGTATGTGAAGGCAACAGAGCAAACAACTATTTTTTCCTGCAAGGCTTCTTGGCATGGATGTTGTCTCTCCTCAGCCCATGTTCACTCAGCTGCTCTCTCCCAGATTCCCCTTGCCCTCACTGGAAAGCTGCCCAGGAACTCCCTCCACAGCTTAGGGGCCAAGACCAAATCAGCCCAGTCAGGCTTGTTAAAATCTTTGAATCACTAAGGCTGGAAAGGACCTCTAAGATCAAGTCTAACTGTTAACCCAGCACTGCCAAGGCCACTAAACCATGTCCCCAAGTGCCACACCTATACTTCTTTTAAATCTGTCCAGTGACAGTGACTCCACTTCCCTGGGCAGCCTGTTCCAGTGCTTGACAACCCTTTTGGTGAAGAAATGTTTCCTAATATTCAGTCTAAAATTCCCCTGGCACAACTTGAGGCCATTTTCTCATGTCCTATCACTTTATCACTTGTTACCCTGGAGAAGAGACTGACCCCCACCTGGCTACACCCTCCTTTCAGGGAGTTGCAGAGAGCGAGAAGAGAAGGTCCCCCCTGAACCTCCTTTTCTCCAGGCTGAATGGTCCCAGCTCCCTCAGCCACTCCTAATCACACTTGTGCTGCAAAGGCACTCCTTGTAGTGTGGGTTCCTGCCCTGCCTTGCCACCCTGTGCAGGTCCTTCTTGTGCCGTGGTCCTTGTTTTGGCTTCCCACACATCCCCCAGTGCTTCTGGCTGTGGGATGCCCATGGCCAGCCAGCACACTGCTCTCCACGGTCCCGAGAGCCAGTCCTACACCTCATGTCCACAGCCCTGCGTCGGCCCCGGGGAGCTGCTTCGTACCATCCACAACTGTTTGGTTTATGTTCGCGTATCAGGCCGTGACCCTGAACTGGCTTCTCCCTTTAAATTCCTTCCACTTGGCTCTGCCCACACTGTCCACAAAGCCTCACAAAGAAATGCAGCTTGGAAGGAAAAAAAAAATCTTAAGAAGAAGAAAAACCCCTTCATAACAAAATGTCCTTCTCTCTCCAGCAGCTCCGCTTGGGTGCGGTTTTCCCAACACTCCCCCGCAACTGAGGCACAGAGTCTGTTCGGATCTGCTCCTGCTGCAGGGACAGGGTCACCCCATAGCTGGGCACAAAGATGTGCACTGCAGGGACAGGGTCACCCCATAGCTGGGCACAAAGATGTGCACTGCAGGGACAGGGTCACACCATAGCTGGGCACAAAGATGTGCACTGCAGGGACAGGGTCACCCCATAGCTGGGCACAGAGCACCACAAACCATCCCCATCCACAGGGGCCGGGCACCTTCCTGGAGTCACCACATTGCTGCAAAAACGGTGCTTTTACCCAGATTTCATCCCAACACTCTGGTTGCCCTTTAACATCTGCTGTTGCACAGCACTGGGATGGTGCAGCAGGCCCTCGAGCCCCTGCTCTGGGTGAGGAGCCCGTGACAGCCCCTCTCCTTTTCCTTTGCTCCCCTACTTATACACATGTACACATATGCATATATATAGGACTGTCCCCATGAAGTGGCAGCTCCACACATGTGCTGGTGGGCGGATAGCTCTGCATTTGCCCTCATGATTTCATGCCAAAAACATTTGCAAGTTCAGCTTGCTGCTTGGTTTCCCCTCTCGCTCCTTCTCCCTTTCACGGTTGCTCCCAGAGTCCAGGAAGGCATCCCGTGTTTCCCCTGTCAGGCCGTGGGCTCCTGCCTGCTTCCCTACAGCTTTGTCATTCCCTTGTCCTGCCCCGAGCCCTTTAAGGTTTTCTTAAGGACTTTCAATAAGATAAAAACAAATTATGCCAAATGCATTGCTGTTATCGAACCTTCTTTTTTGCTTCTTTTTTGAGCAGCTATTTTGGGATGATTAATAATTCATAGTGAGGCTTGGCACAGCAATGGTTAAAGGGCCAAAGCTGAGCTGACACAGGAGCCTTCTGGACAGAAGCAGTTTTATAAAGTCGTATAAGTGCTATTTTTTCTTTAGGAAAGAAGTGGATTTTTTTTTTTAAGTGTTGTGAGAACAGGAATGTTTCTTTTTTAGCCAATTCCACATACTTTTTGTTATAGGAGAAGATGTGGTCTGAGGGTTTTAGCAGAGGCTAAAACGGGGGAGAACTGGATCTCTTTTGGTGGCGTATCAAGTGAATAGGAAATAATCGAAAATGCTGCGTTAAAAAATGAGTTTAGCAGCAGCTCCAGGCGAACCCTGTTCTGCAGAGAGCCCTCCCTCCCCTCACCTGTCCAGCACCCAGCAGACCTGCACCGCTGGGGGCAAATGTGCACATTTGATCCATTCCCACCCTTTGGCCAAAAGACATTCCTTCAGTCATTCCCTCCTGGGAACTGAGGTTGCAAGTGTTTTTCTGTTGGCAGGATGAAGCGTGTGGGCTCCCAGAGGCTGTTGCAAGGCTGTGTTCAGGGGGGTGTGTTGTATGGTGGACAGACAGGTCTCTCCTGGGGCTCCACTGGGATGCTCTCACACATCCTGGGAGATTGGCAGCCTGTGGCTTTGCTCAGATTGAAGCACATCCATCATCCCTGCTAGGCACAGTGGTGCAGCAGCCTCCTGCCTTGTATCAACTATTTCTCTTTCCCCACCTGCTGCCTGGGCTGAAATCAGAGCTCAGATCCATCCACTCTCACCCCAGCACCCTGTCTCCATCACACCCTGCTCAGTGGAATGGTGATGGAGTGTTTCCAGGACCCCACATGACACTCACATCCCCTGCTGAGGACATTCACTGGTCCCATCTCTTCAGACACACGTCCAGGTCTGCCAACAGCCTCGCCTGTAATGATGGGTGGGATGTGAAACGGATTAAGAACCAGAGGCCAGATTTTTTTTAGGTTAATCTGCTAATGCCAAAGGATCATATTTGGCAGCTACATAAGGCAAGCTCTCATCAGTTTATATTTCTGCTTTTCTTCCCTTTAACAATCTAATTTTGTACATCGCTGTCTGGAATCCAGATACAGATAATCCTCCCCCAGTTAACACCACCCTGGTTGTGCCCTATGGAAATCTGTGTGCGGCATGTGGGAGCTGGAGAGATGAGGGTGCTGTGCTGGTCTAGAGACTGCCTGGAGGGGTTTCAGCAGGTAATGGATAGCTCAGGGTCACAGGAAGGGCTGCTGGAGACACTTTTCATGAGCACTTTTGGAGAAAGTGACCTTTTGTGTTTGCATCTCACCCTGCACTTTGGTGCAGAGGACAGTTGGCAGCTATTGAAAACTGAAATATTCTGATTATAGCAGAAGAGAAACTCTCAATTTTCTCTGAAAAACTTTCACACCAAATGGAAATTTTCTGACAAACTATTCAGCCAGAACGACCTTTTGTACTGCAGAACAAACTGTGATGAACATTTTTTTCTACCAGGTTTTCCTTCTGACATTATGAATCCTGATGGGGGATTAGCTAACACAGCTCGTTATCAGCACATGCAGCATCGGAGAGGAGAACTTGGAGTTATGTGAGATCTTGAAAACAACCATCCAACGCCAATAAGCAATTTGAGATGCTGCCTGAACCAAAAAGCAGGATCCATGGGCTAAAGCTGGTGCTTGTGTTAATCCCAGCTATGGGTGAAGTTGCCCCAAGGCTGAATTTGCCTCAAGAGAGCCAAGCTGGGGAGTGGATTAACTTCTAAGAAACTCAGAGTGAATGAATTAGGGGTATTACTTGGTAAGGTCAGCAATTAAATCATGAGTCCATTGCAGAGGAAACAGGATGCATTTCTAAAGGGCTAAGAATGGCCCCTTTGCTAGATTTATGGGGCTGAGGTGATGAGCGAGAGGTCAGATAATAACCTTTCAAACCACCAAGGCAGACCAAATATGCTTTGCCATCGCCCGCTCGCTTTTCAATGTATGTGTGTCATGTTTGGAAAACAAGGCCCTGTCTGTCCCGGCTGAAACAGCAGCAACAAAATAATGCTGCTTGTTAGGGAAATGCCACCACAGAAAAAGATAATTGAAACATTCAGGCTGGCAGTAAATGGGGATAAAGGCAATAAATCCTGAAAGCACCCTGCCTTATCTCAGGCAGGAGCTGCCGGCACTACTCTTTGGCCAGAGCTCCGCCAGCCCAGGGAGGCTTCGTTGGTGCCCAGCTATCTGGAGGGTCAACCTTCAGCCAAGGCCACCAGCCTGTGCTAGAACAGGGACACTGAGTGAGGAAAGATACCTGTCCCTCCTCCTGCTGCAGCTGTTTTCCCTCCCAGTCAGAGAGCGAAGCAGCTGCAGTGAAATGGGGTTTGTGAACTACCCCTGCAGATGCACGGTCAGCAGAACACTGCAAAAATGGCATCAAGTTGTGTCAGGGGGGTTTGGGGTGGGTATTAGAAAAAGGTTCTTCACCCAGAGGGTGGTTGGGCACTGAACAGGCTCCCCAGGGCAGTGGTCACAGCCCCAAGCCTGCCAGAGCTCAAGCAGTGTTTGGACAACGCTCTCAGGCACATGGTGTGATTCTTGGGGCTGTCCTGTGACAGACCGGGAGTTGGACTTGGTGACCCCTGTGGGTCCTTTTTATCTCAGGATGTTCTGTGATTCAATGAAAACAGGAGGGCTTCACTGGCGGGGACACTCAAGGTTGTCCAGCACAGCCCTGGTGCGCCCACATCACCCAAAGGGCTCAGTGGGCTGGGGCAGCTGCCCCAGTGCTTGCAGCCTCCTATCCCGTTGCAAGGGCTTTCCTGATGCCCACACAAGCCACTGCTCCTAGGGACTCTGAATTCTAACATTACTGAGAGCAAGTAGTCAAGGAACCCCTGCAATTCACCTACAAATCTGATATAAAAATGATCCAAACTTTCCTTCTGGGTTTATGTACAGCTGAAGCACGAGCAATAGAGGGGGGAAACCTGCAAACAAATATAGTATCCTCGAGTCTTCTGCTTATTACGTGGCAACAAAGGTATGTGATGCTGCAAAGCTCTTGGCTCAAGGCCTCACCCTGCTCTCACACAAGTCGTGGACAAATTATGCAAGTCCAGTGGGAATCCATGAATTTTGGTGAGGAGTATCTCTGCTTTCCACCATTCCTGCCTTTGTGAGAGGAGTGAGCACAGAGATGTGCTGCAAGGCAGCTGGATGACAGCGAGCACTTCATCACTGCCCAGCAGTGCACCCCGTGGCTTTGTCCACCCAATTTTCCACACCCAGCACCCGCTCTCCTGGTGCGGTGCCGAGGTTTGTCTGGGAGTGGTTTTTCAGCTGGCAGCCTGGGCAGCAGCAAGGTCCAGCCCCAGCCAGGCAAAAAGTGTCAATGATGGGACATGGCCTCGAGGGAGCACAGCAAAGCTGGAGGGCTAGTCCTTCCCTGCAGCTCCCCTTTGAGTTTTTTCAGAGCCCACCCTCTGCCCTTTTGCTTGCTTTGATGTTGTTGAGATGGAGACAGGATTTCCAAATGCTTGACTATAGGAAAAAAAAATGTAGAGGAGAATGCTCTTTCTCCCCCCCACCACCACTTCTTTCCCCATCAAGCACTTGATCCTGCTAGTACTGAGAGAAAACTGCAGCCAGCGGGGAAATGATGTGTTCCAAGACCACTCCAAGGTGGGCAGTAGCACAGAGCAATCAGCTCCTGTCTGTGTTGCTTTGTGCTTGACAAGCAGCAACCAGAGGCTCTCCAGGGAGACCTTCTTTTCCTAAGGTGCCAGCACAACTCCTTACACAGAGCACAGCAGTTTGAGGTCCTGAGGCATTGCTGTCAGACCCCAGCTTGCTATGGAAATGTTGCTCTGGTGAAGATTACCTCTCTCTGCAAAATGCAGCCCTTTCCTCTTCTCTGCTGCAGTAATTTTTTCTGCAATTATAACTTACAACGAACAGCTCAAACTGCAGGCACTAACACAGAGCAGGCTGCAGCCTCCCTCTACCTTCGGCTGGACAGCATGGATCAGATGGCACCCGGATGGTTTTAGCATGAATCACTCACTGCCTCTGTAACCAACATTCCCATAACCTAAATCTATCAAAAAGAATATAAACCACATCAGAAGCCAGTTCTCAGATCCTCATTTACTAAGACTTTGGAAATCTCTTATATTAAACAGATCATCTCTTTACAGGAGTATGGAGCTGCCCTAATTATACAAAGGGTGGAAAGGGATGAACTTCCATCTGGGAAGGCTCTTTAACTTTTTCTGGCTTCCTAAAAAGCCATTGTCTTGTAAACTGAGCATTCCTTCACTGGCCTGGTAGACACAACATTCTGCATGTCCCAACCAAACGCTGTGCAAGGCTTGCTTTGCTCCCTGTGGAGCAGCAGTACCCGAGCTGGCCAGCCTGGACACCCATGGGCACGGCCCCGCTGGAGTCAGCAATGCAGGCAGGCTGGTGCTGGCTGCCCCTGAAACATCCTGTTTGGAGCATGACATGCTGCCAAACAGAAATCTGGCTTTTGCGTGTGGTTCCTTAGTGGCCTCTGACCTGCTGTTCTTTGGAAGGAAAAGGTGCTCTGGGAACCCCCTTCTCCCTCCCCTGCCGTCCTGGAGTGGGGTGTCTGATGAGATTCAGCTACAGGTGATGTGGTTGAGTAAGAGATGTCAGTCTGCAATCATTTGGGTCCCTCCTCTGCAAGCTGTGTGATACCCACAGCGATTCCCACCTCTCCCTTCCCTAGTGGCATTTGAAATTCAGGAATCAGAGTCACTGTGCTTGTGGGGACCTCACCAGGGTGAGCAGCAGCCTCTGAAGCATTGACCTGGTGGCTCTGAGGTTTCCCCATATGGCTGGAGGTAAGATGAAGGAGATACAATGAGAACTCTGGATCTTCAGGGAAAAGAAACTCTTTGCCAGAAAAGCTGCCTCATTTCTCACCAGCCACCTGGGCAGTGAGCAGGGCCTGGCCCATCCCCACTGACCACCCGAGGAGGGCGATGTCTCAGGACACTAGACAACAGCCTTTGCTTGCAAACCTTGCACAGCTTTTTTCTGCAGGTGAAGAACCAATTGTGAGTAGCAGCAAGGTGTCAGCAACTAACACCAAGTTAAATTTTCTAGGGAAGATCTTACTTCCATAATATGATAATCCCAGGTGTTTTTATTTGGCACCAGCACTTCATCTCTCAGTGATACTATATTCGGGTGATACTATATGCCCTGATAGATGTTACTGCACACCTGATGGGCCTTAAATTCATGCTTTGTGGAAGGTATATTTCTTTCCAAAGATTTTACATTACTAAAGGTAGCAAGTTACAAAATAAAACCTTTGTTGCAAATATCATTTGAAGTTAATCTTCATATAATCCACAGTAAATATTTATGTGCAATGCAAAAGTGGCTGGATTTGTTTACAGTTTGAAATTGTTGGAGAGAGGATTCCATATAGATTAGTCAGCTAATCTGCTGTAATCTGCTTAAAAAGCAACCTAAATGGGTTTTCTTTCACTGAATCATGTTAGCCCTCTATATGCAGTGACTTCAACTAGGGCAGGGGTTCAGGCACAAAAGGGCATTTACCTTGTGGGTGCTCACAGCATTGCTTGCATTGCAGGAGAGCCATAAATTTCCTCTTCTGCCTCAAAGAATGGGACAGCTGCAGTGACTGAATTTAAGCTGAGATGGGTGTCAGGGTCTTCTCTCCTGTTTCCTTGCTTCGGCGTTTGAACTGTATTGCCTGGGGATAAACTGATCTTTGATGAGGCACCTGCAAGGTGTCTGCACAGAAGTCATCCTTTCTGAATTTATTCTGTTTTATTTCAGTCTCTCTTAAGAAGATCTACAGGAGGTGCCTCTACCTAGCACGCTCCTGAGTTAATAAGGAAAGCATTCTGCTAGTTTTCTCGATGTTTCTAAATTTTGGGAGGAATGGGAAATTATCCCATGTCCTTTACTCACCACTCAACTTTGCTCACAAGGGAGTTGCAGCTAAAGGTGGAGAAAGATTTTAGCTACTCACAGTACTTCCCAGAGGGTCTCTGGGTGATGTGGGCATCCATGGGACAGGCATGTCTCCTCTGGGCTGCACGGTCCAAGCTTAGACCTCTAACAGCCCAAGGACTGAAGGGCAAAGCCTGAGCAGCAAACGTCAGGATCTTCCTCCAACCAACTGAGCAATGAGCTTGGCTGGGAGGTTCAGCTCACACCTGGCAAAGGCCGTGTGAATGGTGATGAAATCCCATTCTGTGGCTGTCCACAGTCCACCAGCATTCACAGGTTGCAGAGGGATCCCTCCAAGCCCTCTCAAAATTATGTAGAGGTGGCCTCACTGATAGAAGGTTCTGGCTGCAGCATGGGCAAGCCCCAAGCTCTCTGCACCCTGTCTCTCCAGGACATAGGCAGGTGCCAGGCAGGGAACAGCCCTGCCAAGAGAAAAGTGGGCTGAAACAAGACATTCGGTGAGTATGAGGCCATTTTATTTCTCATTTACCCACCATACCTGGGATCAGCCAGGTGGCCCTCACCATAGCCCACTGACATGCAAGCTGGGGTTGCCTGCACCTCCCTGCTCCTCACTGGACAGGATGGGCAACCCCCTGCCTGCAACCTGCTCCTCCACCCAGGTCAGAGCAGTGGCTGCAGCCCAGCTCTGCTTCTGGAGGTTGAGACCCAGAACCTCCCCAAAGAAACCTGGGGAAGGCAAAACACACCTTGCCTCATCCCATAAACAGCAACACTAGCAGGACCACAGCTCCCAGTCTGGGAGTGGACATGGCCCATCACCTTTGCTGCCCTCTGGCAAATGTATCAGCTTTTGGTGTCAGGGCAGTCACTTTTTTCCCCTCTCACACATCCCCAGCACCGGTAGATCATTTCAGTGTGGGTCCCTCTGAATAATACATTCATCCACAGTCCTTCCCCCACCCCATCCTCAGCAAGGCCTTCACGAGTTGAATACGGTGGCTCAGCTCCAGCACACACAGCTGCCGTCACTGCTGCAATTCTTTTGCCTTGAGAAAAAGCATATACAATTTAATATGCTCCTGGCACAACAGCTTTTCTGTAGCAGAGGAGGCGGGTTTGTTTATGGCTATTTTCATAGGGCTGCTTTCATCCGGACACAGGTTCTGCTGCATCTCCCCGCTCGCACAAGGGCGCCTTTGTTGGGTTGGTTCTTGTGTTCCTCGGGAACCTCTGCCTATTTTGGTACCTTCTCCTGCCCTCTGCAAATCCAAGGTTTAAAAAGCCCTCCTTGGCTAATCCTGTTATTCTCTAAAAGCTAAATCCTGGGCTAAGAGCCAGAAATGCAAGGCAATAGGAGAGGGTGTGATGCTTTACTGGATATGTGTCAAGGATATGAACCATCCTGCCATCTCATGGGAATTTGGCCCATGGAGCAGAGCTCATGGTGCTGTGGTGGCCTGTAGGCTTTCCAGGGTGGGGAGCAGCTCTGTTGCTTTCTCAGACACCTTCAGCCTCACCAAGAGCCACATGAACCATATGTGGGGGCATGACTCCTTTCTCCTCACAGGGCCAAGACCAGGGCTTTTCCATCTCTGCAAGAGCCAGCACTGAGAGACGCAGATTCTCCTCTGGCAGTGATTTCCAGACTCGTCCTTACACAAGTTAAACTGTGAACAGTGACACATCTCCCCGCTCCCACGGCACACTTGGCTCCCTGGGCAGGGTGGGGTGTGGAGAAGCACCTCCAGGCTGGGAAGTCTCAATCAAACAACCCAGAGTCTGCACACACAGCCAACTACTTGTATCTGGCAAACTGCTTGAGCTGCCCCTGGTTGAGAGGGAGAAACAGTCTCTTGTGTTTTTCAGCTGTGAAGTCTGTTCCCTCTCGCTGCGGTAGTGGAAATAAATGGTGGGAGGGTTTAGCCAGCACTAATTCATTGCCGTGTTCAGTCTGAAGTCGCTGGGACTTTGTGCTTTGGCCCACAAGTAAAACTGAGAAAAAGAAACCTGCGAGAAATGCAACTGATCATCTGATCATCATAAACACATGGTAACGAAACAGAGTCACTCTGTGGTGCACATAAATTCCACACATGTGCAGGAATGCAAAGCAGCTATTGTACCCCCACTTTGCAGATCCATTTCACTATTTTCCCAGTTTATCTGGAAAATACATACTGCATGGTACTGTACGTCGTATTTCACTGCTATGCACCATGATGTCTTCTAATGGAACAATCGCCATGCTTGTAGTCTAAGGGCAATACAAAAGTGCTTTCAAATAATAACAATACATTTTCTGTATAAAAAGGATAGGGAGTAGCCACTTCCCAGAAAGGCTTGATTTCCCTGGAGCCAGCAGCATGAACATCCAGAGCGCCAGTAACAGCAGGCAGTGGTGAGAAATTCCCTACCTCATCATCAGTCTATACATCCCGTTTCCAAGTGCCAGCTCTGGGAAGAGTGGAGGCTGTCAGCACCCACCGAGGGTAAGGTGAATGCACCCAGTGAGTCTTGGCAGAACGAGGCTCCATTTATCTCACCGGGGCTTGGGTGAGGGGCGCTCTTTTGGCAAACCAGCCCTTTCAGCTTCAAACCGAAGCTGTGAGTAGAGGAGCAGCGTTCTCACAGCCCAGCTCCCAGAGATCACACAGCAGCACAGCATCTGCCAATTCATTCAGCACTGCTGGCCCGTGCAGCAACATGGCACGCCACTGTTCCACGTTCGGAGGCAGTTTATACTGGATTAGGAGCAGTCTCCTTGGGCAAAATGATTATTTTTCTCCTGCGTAAGATCTCACAACTCTTTTAAAAAAGTGAACTCTGCACACTTAAAATTGCTGAAGCACAACTGCACGGGACATGTGCTGCAGCTGCTTGGGCTATGGAGTCTCCCTGTGATACTTGTGCAGAGAGCAACTTGAAAATAAGGATTAAAGCACAGCTGGGGAGGGGCTGGTGAACCCAGAGGTGAAAAGTTACCCCTGCACATCTGAGACAGGAGTCAGAGCAGCCCAAGGAGATGCTCATGCTTTGCTTTCCTTGCCCAGGCAAAGTGCAGCCTCTTTTCTAAAAACTGAATCCAGATTTTTAGAAATTAGAAGAATCACTCTGGTATTGGAGCCTGATCAAGCACAAAAAACATCCTCAGCCTTCAGAAAAATACCAGATGGCTGCAGATGCCAGCTCCTTTGGCCAGGCAGCATTTCCAGAGAAAAGGCCAGCTTGTTGTGTGAGTGCTGCATCCCAGATACAACTCTGCGGAGCAGCAAAGAGCCATGGAGAAACCCCTGGAGGAGGAGGAGCATCCAAGCCAATGTGTTCCCGTAACATCAAATTTTCAAGGCTACACATATGCTTGTATGCAAATCTGTTCTCCTTCTCTGGAGGGAAGAGGGACCCACAGAAGTGACTCTGGCTGGAAATGGTCTTACGAGTTTCTGAGCAGTCGTGTGCCCTCGAAGCTCCAGTCAGAGTTGCCAAATCATTAGAAACAAGTTAAAAAACATGTCTGGCAATGTAAGAGTAGATAATTCAGCCTCTGCGTAGTGAACTGGTCTTGGGAATATCAAGTGTGAAGCTTTTAAAACAGGTTGGTGCTGAGAGTCACCTGCTCAGTCCTACTACTCTGCTAAGTCCCATCCACCTGCAACAGTCTCTGGGGACACTGCTGCAGTTGCAGTGACTGTGTATCCCTGTGGCACTGCGATCTCTGGCTGTCATTAAGAAGATCCTCATGGTGTTGCCTCCGCACAAGATAATATTGTCTCTGCTATACAGAAATGGGCACAAAGAACAAACACAATCTCTTCCATAAATAGGTCAGTGAAAGAAAGTTATGCACCATTTAAGGCTTAAAACTGAATGGGATCCACACACCTTGTGCAACTTTCACAGCAGAAGAAATGTCACTCTTTGTGTGGTGACTCTGCTTCCGAATACCACTTACCACAAGAAGAACAACCCAGCAGCCAACAGCCCAAGTGGTGTGCCCTGGGGTTACTTGGTTCTCCAACAGCTCTTGTTTCCCACCAACCTCTGAACAGGTAACACGGTGTTAGGCTGTGCTTGCTTGATGATCAAGGACTCATGGAGTTCATAAAACTCCGTGAATTTAGGCACCCAGTGCCAAGAAGCAGTGGGAATGCCTGAGCGAGCCGACAGTAATGTGATACACACACCAAAGCCTGGGCAGCCACATGGGCCTTGTAAAAACCTGAGGTGCAATTTGTTTCTATTAAAAAAAAAAAAAAAAGTATTTTCTTTTGTCTCAGGAGTCCTGAAATGGCTGTGACACAATTAAAACCGACCGAAAAAAGAATGACAATGAGGAGTGGTGAGATGCTCTTTTCTGGGGAGCGTGGGTTGGTAATGTCCTTCTGGAAGGACCTCAGAGAGAGTGGTCACTTTTGATTACTACATAATGTGAGTAATTCTCTGGAAAGACCAGTCTTTCCCTCCTGAATCATAGCAAAGGGGGGAAAAATAACACACTCCAAAAATGGAAAGCTGGACAGCCCTTGGATGCCAGGAGACGCCCAAGATTCCTGTGCGGGGGCCACCACAGAGAAGCTGCACAGAGTGAGGCCACTGGCCCTGCCTGCTGCTCTGGGGTGACAGCTCCAGCTTTGGAGCCAAGCTTGGACCACAGCACACCTACCGATGTGGCCACCCAGAGCTCTGGTAGGTAGCGTGGCACCAACAACACACCAAGCGCCTCTTCCTCACCCAGAAGCCATGCTCTCTAGTCCTTCAATCCATGCCTTCATCCTGATGCATGAGGTGAAAGGTAGTTCCTTTGGAGGCTCTGCCTTCTCTGAGAAGTTTGTCCTCAGTGTAGTTCTTGGCCAGCCCATGGCAGGAGCACAAGCCATGGCAGCAGCAAAGTACATCTCTGGTGCCAAAAATGGGGTTGTGCTTCAGTCCCACGGCAGCTGCGCTTCAAAAAATCCGTGGGTGGCCAGAAGTTGAGAGGAATGATTGGGACAGATCCCTGGTTCAGTCAGGGCTTTGCCTACGATACTGGGAAAAAGGAGCAGCACCGGTGTTTGGGAAGGAAAGAGCCTGTTTTTCCCCAGGTGTCCCCGCTGGCCATACAACAGACTCAGCAGCAGTCCTGAGGGTTTCAAAGCTGGCACCTGAATAACAACAGGAAGGTCCAAGAGACACCTTGAACCCCTTTTTCTTTATATATAGACATATATGGTTACATTTAAACAGAAGAAATGTTTTTCTTTGTGCTAATCCTTCACAAAACCAGTTTGGTTTCCATTACTATATATAGCACTGGGAATCTTGGTCTATTTTTTGTCCCTTTGCATCTGATTATTTTCAGTAGAGTTCAAACTTTTGATGATATGCAGATTTTAACTAGAACTTACCTACTCACACAGACTTCCATTAGTAATAAACCCACAATGGCCACATATAACGTAGAAGAATTTTATTCATACTGCAATCCTGTCCCATCATCCACTGCAAATATTACAATTATCCTTAAAAGAGCACTGAATATCATTTTGTTCCACTTAAAGCACAGGAACCCTGGTGTTAAACAGTTACACTTCTCTTGAGATTGCTTATAACAGAACCATAATTCAAATGTATTTTCCATGAGCTGTAAAGGTTTAAAGCAAAGAATCTGCAGTGTGTCTGTGTGCTCGAGTAACTTCCAAACAGTGAGGCTAATACTTGGTGTTTGACAAGAGATGTGTCTTGCATATTACGTGAAACACAATTTTTTTACCAACACAACAGAAATGCCATAGGTAAAAGAACATACTTGAGTGACTGGTAAGCTTTAAAAAATATTCCTTTTAAAAATTGCACAAGAGAATACAAAAACAGTGCAGCAAATAACCAAATGCATATACATGGATCTATCTATATAGAATGGGGGTATGCATGTATAAATGTACGTGATAAAAATTGCAAGGCTGGAAACTGTGAATGGTCATATTTAATAACACGTGCAAGAAGCATAACATACTCATAATAAATAGCAGCAATGAATATACACTAAAGGGACCACTGAAATTATGCTGAAATAAATTAAGCACCTTTAAGTGATGAGAGGAGCATGAAGCTGAGAAGCTTTTAGCTCTGTGAGAACCACTGCAGGCAGCTACTGCAATATTGGGCCCTTGGTGGGAGTCAACAGGAAAGTGTCAAGTTAGTATTTGTTAATTCCAAAGAAGAAAGCACACTGTGTGCCAGAAGGAGTAATTTTAGCCATTTAGCCAAGTTCACCTACGCCTCTAGATTCAAAAGGGAGATTGCTGTGTATTTCCACGGCATAACCTTTGGCAGGCATATCAAAGGTACAGAAAGTTTGTATTTCCTTAGAAGAATGTTATTGTAAAGAAGAAATGGAGTTTTGCCCCGGCTGAAGAGCAGGCAGTGCTGTTTAGGGTGGCTGAGATGCAGAGCTTTGCTGCTGCTGGCAACAAGAAGTTTACTTGCAAAGGAAAAGCTTCACAAAGCATAATCCCAAGGATCCCATCCTTGAGGGCTGTGCAGATCCCCAACCTTGGGGGGTCTGCAAAAAGCTCCTTTTAGGGTGAGCCTCATGTCTAGGCAGGGCAGCAGTGACTACCAGTGAGGCTGTGGGACCCTGGAGAGACCTGGGCCTGAGGATCCTGGTGCTTTTTATTACACAATACCTGTCTTTTGGAGGAGAGGCAGCATTTTGAAGCACATATTTGGTTTTCAGAAAATCTTAAAAAATTCTAAAATTTAGTCATATACTAAAAGAAAGGCATTTGAATTTAATTAAGTGGACCTTATTAAAAAGAAGCTGCTGTATTTGTCCCTGATGTGCACCTGACACTGTCTCTTCAGCATTTCATACAATGTTCAGAGAAGTGTCTGAGGACACTGCTGAGTTTTGAAGCCCACTTAAGTCAGCAGAGAAGTTCCCACTGAACTTGTAAGGGCTCTAATGAAAACCCTCATTTAAAAATAGCCGAGGACAAATAATTTAGGTCCTAAAGGCTCCGTTTGAACTCTTAGAAAACATTGTCCCTTGACCTCTTCACCCAGAAGACTAGAGCAGGCTGTTTGCCTTAGCATATCCTACAAAGCTGACCCAAAAGGGTTTGTGACATGGAGGATTATGGCCCCTATATCTAAGCCACAAACAACATCACTCAAAAGCTCTACTTTTCCCTGGCTTGCTGGAATGATCAAAACTTTACTCCAACCTTCCCCTTAAACTTTGTGACTTCCACTTACCCCATGGGATTTCAGAACCCTCCAGTCCAAAACCAGTGAAAGTCTTTTAGAAGTGGCAAGCAGAGAGATATCATAGAGTAGCATGCTGGTTTGGGTTGGAAGGGACTTGAAACACCACCTAGTTCCAACCACCTGCCATTGGCAGGGACACCTTTCACATCACTTGATCAAAGAAGCTTGACAAAAAGTGGATAAGACCAACTTTAAAGATAATAAGGAAAACAGAAATTCATATGTATTTTAAATAGTTAAACCCACAGTTTTAAGCTGTATGATCCAACAACAGGTAAAAACCTTGTCTGCAAGCCAAGAGCCCGAAAGAGCCTCAACCTTCCTCAAAGCTACTCTTATCCAAACAGTCATCTTCCCACTTCCATGATACATGAGATTTGAACTGACATCCAATACATGACACAAACAGAAAAAACACACATAAAATGCACACTTCTTAATTTTTTTTCTTCATAAAGCTATGGAGCTGCACAGAGCAAATTTAAGTGCACAAGGTCACACAAAGGCAGCTTTCCAGAGGAATCATTTAGACGGTGAGCGAAATGAAACTGTTGTATCTCTGAATGTTTCTCTTGAGGATTTCAGAGCAAGGGCCGAGCACTCGTTCGAAGCGGGGCCGATCCAGCTTCACACACTTGAGGGGTCCACGTGCCACCACGGTGGCAGCCCGGGGCCGGTTGAGCAGCAGTGCTATCTCACCTGGAAACAGGGACAAACACGCTGTCACACACCCTGTGCCTCTTTTTCAGAGGGTGCATATTCCAGCCACCATCCGGTTGCTTTGCTTGTAGAACATCTCCCTTTATATATCTCTTGATAGACACTTTACATAATTCTGTTGACAGTACAAATGCATTACACATGCATAATGCATGCGTGTAAAATGCCTTTGAAAACAAATGCTTTCAGACTGTTTTGCTGATTCTGGGTCTGTCTCCTGTCAGCCTCACTGGTGGAAACCAAGGAATGGATTCCGCTTCCCTGAAATCTCTCACTATTGCTGAAAGCAGCAGCTGACCTGCACATAACCCTTCGCATGTGAGAGGAGAACACTAATTAAAACAATAACTACTTGATCCAGACATGCCTGTCTTTCTGAACTACACTCAGCTGAATTTTCTTACCAAAATAATCTGATGGACCAAGTCTTCCAACTTCGACATACTCCTCGTTGTCAGACCTGCGCTGCAGGACAGAAGCTGTGCCCTGGGAAGAGAAGTGCAGAGAGTCAGCTGGCTTTGCTCAAACCTGTTGTGCTTTAACAAGTATCCAGTCCTGAGCATTTCCTTCTGTGTGTCGCACTCCTTCAGTTCTGATATAGGAGAGCTGACAATGTCAGTCAGTTCCTGATATAAGAATGTGCAAATGTGTACTTCGATATAATTTAAACGTATGTTCTGGGTGGATGCAGAACCTTACAAGAGAAAAGATTTGCATTGAAAGGAATGAAAAGGCAACTTTCCCAGTCACAATTCTGAGACGTGATTTCGTAAGAGAGCAACTAGAGTTTATTCTTCACCTGGTCTATTGCTGAAATGGGTGGTAAAAGGAGTTTTTAATGCTTGTTGCAACAAAGGGTGATTTATTTTTTGTTTTCGTGGCTTTGCCTGCCTGTGGCCTGTAGTGATCTGGACACCTGTGAGTCAGTCACTGGAGAGATGGAATGTGTCTTGTCTCCACTATCCTTAATAACTGCTGTACCTGACACGTGCTAATACATGTCAAAACTCAGTTACAGTCTCTTTAAACCTTCAAAGAGGTTTTACATGTAGAAATATTCTGACCTGGAGGAAATCTTAAATTATTGTGGCATAAAGCTTTTGTAGAGGAGCAGAGAAGGTATCTGCTTTTCTGGGAAAAAACTGCAGTAACATATTAGTCTTCTGAATCTTCTGAGTCCAAACCAAGGGCATAGGGAAAGGCAAAATGTGAACATATTTTGATTTTAACTGGAAAATATAAACCTCCCTCCAGTGCAGTGTATTCAGTGCACATTCACTGGCTGCAAATATCCTGCAGCGTCTCCTCCAAAAGAAATGTGTGCACCTCCAGGTCTGGTGGCAGATTGAGAGACACTCCAAAACACCTTGGCTTCAATGCAGCTAGAGGTGCTCAGCACACTGTAGAACCTTCACTTTTGCACTGTGGACATCCTATAGTATCACAAACATTGTCAGGGCTGCTTCAGGTCTGCCTTTTGCTTTTCTAGGACCCGGGGGCCCAGGAATAACCCAGAGCTGCAGAATATCCACTGTTATGTAGCAAATGATCATAATTTGCTTCCTTCAGAACAAGCACAACTAAGCTGCTGTAATACCCCTGTATTGCATCATGTCCTATTTCATAACAGGGTTATTTTTGAGCCAATATACTTTACAAATTGCCACTCTAGGTTAACTTATGTGCTATATGAATGAAGAGGTAAATCTTATTTCTTCTGTCAAGTTTTCAGCAAAAAGTCCTTATCCTTGATATAGCTAAATTATTCCACCAAAGCTGCTGTTTCCCAAGATCTTCCAGTAAATCTGCAAGAGCATGAAAACGCAAGGATGTGTGATAAGCCTTGTTACCCACACTTGCTGCAGCTTTCAGAATAGACACAAATTCACAATCAGCATTCTCAGAAATACCCCACACAGGGAATAATGCATGTATCCACCTCTCTCTTGCCAAACTTCAGATCAGGTGCAGCTCACTAAATTGATGCTGTTCTCATTGCCTGTGCAGTGTAGATGGATTCAGCTTCAGAATCACTTCCAGCCCCTGTTGTCCTCTTCATCCCCATCTGGAGCCTGGCAAAAACCTAACCCCTTGACCCAAATAGCTGTCTGCAATCCTTGTCTCCAGTCTCTTTCCCAAAACTGTTTTTTTTTTAAAAAATCTTTTATTACAGATGTTTTATTACATAAAACAAAACAAAAAAAAAGAAGTCCCTGAAGCAATAATACTGCCTGCCCAGGTCAAATGAAGGAAGGACTCAATTCCCCACTGCTCACCTTGAACACATTGCCATAAAGGTAATCACAATATCAAGCAATATTGCTTTCATCTCCCCAAGTGTCAGTTTTTATTGGGGCTAATGTTTTTCTGACAGGGTCCATATGATATAGGACTCCAATAAGTCAGTCTTCTGAAGCAATTTCTTCCACTGTTCCACTACAGTCGGCCTTTTTAATCCAAGAAACACCATGATATCTGTTGGAGAAGGACAGATGTGTCTGGCCTCCACAATAAACACTTGGCTTGGCAGGATAAAGCAATGCATATTCCAGATACATATTTTTCCACTCTTGTTTTAACAGTCACATAGGCTTTTCCCGTTGCCCAGTGAGAACAGGTCTATCACAGAGCAAAACAAGTTTCCTGAAACTCTGACAGCGAGCACCCAGATGTCAGCTCTGATTACACTGCTTGGCCTCTCGTTGCACCAGTCACCAGCTCCACAAGCACATCCTGGAGCATTGTCAGAGTGACCTTCACGGGAAGACTGTCCACCCCGGGAAACAAAGAAGATGTATTTATAATTGTCTGTCTGTATCACCTTCACTTTGTGTGTCTTATCTCTGGAATCAACGCTACTCTGATTGTGTTAGAGGAAGAGTCCAATTGTAGATGAACAGTGGAACTGGGGCAAAAATTAACACAAAAATTAAATAATACAGAATAAAACAAAATAATTCAGAATAAAATACTACAGGAACAATCCTTTATTACCCATATAGTTAATGAAGTTGTCATACCAAATGAATTCAGTGCTGACTCCTACCCTTGCTCTCATCACAGGTTTCATGGTTGTATTTCATTTTACTTTACTTGTCAGATCTTTCTGATGAAGTTTTTGAGCTTTCTATCCTTCCTGTGCTTTAGCAAAGCCCACCTCCTAGAAATGATAGGGCTGCATAAATCCCCTGAGCTCTGTCTTGGGACATATGGGCATTATCTAGCAAGGATTCAGGGGCTTATCACTCTCACTCCCAAATGCATTTGGTCTCGGAGAGAAAGATTTCTCCTTAAATAACACGCAAAACTTGGCAAGATCAATCTCTGAAACAAACTGCACGATCCTAGATTTGCAGGATCAGGCTGTTTAGTGCTGCCCATTTTAAAATACTGCCTTGTGCACTCATAGCCATTTCAGCCTCCTTCATCACCAAGCAAACCCCACAGAGCACAGGCTCAAAGACTGTTGAGAAGTTTGACACCATTTAATAAATCAGGCCTTTGTGACAATATTAAACTGAAGGCAGCCAGGCATGTCCTTCTGCTAGCAGACACTTGGGAGTGGAATTATGATCTCTGGGGGATCCAGGAATATTCCCTTTCCATCACTGGGGAGTGCCTGTATTCCCAGGAACCGATACCATTAACCTTCTCTCCTCTCCTCCAAGTAAATACAGGCATCATATTGCAAAAGCAACAAGAGTAGGAGTTCCCAAAGCAATGTGCCATCACCAGCTCTCTGCCACCCTCACCCCACGCACCTGCCTGCTCCCTCTGTCACTGCCCTGGCGCAGTGCTGGGACTGTTTATTTGACTCCTTCAAATGCATCAGCAGTTTGGTTTGTAAAAATTTATGGCTTAGATATGGCACCATAATTTAAGATATAAAAACTAAATTGAGGTTTATAATCCATGAGGTTCCATCGTCGCCAAAGTAATGAGATTTTGATAGATGTTTCACTTTTAAACTCTTAGACCCTAGAGATGAGTGAGACATCCTAGAGTATTAAGACAGCAGCCCATCTGGATCAACACTGAGATTCCCAGGCCTTATCCTGCAGGTACTTACAAGCACTAATTGCTTCAGGAGCCCTGTTTTTATATTTAAATATGAATCCTATAGCCAACAATTGGCTGAAGTAGACTGGCTACAAAAGGCAAGTATGATTCATGATGCTAAAACTGAAATACAGTCTTTTTTTTCCTCTATTCCAGCTCAGTGGATCAGATGGGATCACTCCCAGGCAGCACAAGGCAAAATGTCGTAGCCTGTGTCACCCCTGAGTGGGACAGGCTGTGCAGGATGCGCTTCACCAAGGGCAGGGATAGGATGGCACTGTTTTAGAAACTTTTTGGTTTAAAAGTTAGTCATGTTGATCGTTTGGTTTTGCTGGTCTATCCACCCATTTTAAAGATATAGCGATCAGTAAAAAATCTGGTGAGGCTTCACCAGTGATAAAGGATACTTATTAAAAAGGAAAAAGTATTGAAATTATAAGAAAATAATTTGCATTTTCATAAGCAGGAAGTTACCCCTTCTATTTCCATTTTTATTTCATACTTTTTTTTTTTACTTACTGCTCTTCTTTAAAAAAAGCACAGAAGACAGTTTTTTTCCCCATGGCCTCAAAATGTTACATTTCTATCCTAGTTTTGAGCATAGAAAGTTTTTCTAGCCTATTTTATTTTCCTCTTCACCACCCACTACAAAGAGCAGTGCAGTCTATGGAATCAGAGATGGAAAGGTCAGGCTGATCCATCTGCGATTGCCATTAACTCCATCAATTGCAGTTATGAACATACCTTTGCTCTTTCTCACTTTGTTAATCTGCACACTCCATAATTCACACATTCAAAAGATAGGTTTCCCCCCACTCCACAGTCACATAAACCCTCGTTATATGTCACTATTAAATCTTTGCAAAGGTACTACAAAAGGCAAAGGAAGGGGCTGTGCAGTGGAACAAAATGCTTCTGCTCACATGGTGCAGCAGAGAGACTGGATGGGAGCTACAGCAGATCTGAAATGAATTAAAAGATCTGTCACACAGTATGACTCTGGGAGTATTTTATTGAATTGCAGGCAAGACGAGGTTTGTGGAAGTAATATATTTTATTAGACCGACAAGCATAGCTAGAAAAGAGAGAAGAGCTTTTTGGGCACACACGCCTTTCTTCAGGTTACCTGTTTCTCCAGGTGTAGCTAATAAAACACACCATTCCCCTGTCTGCAAACACTGTCTGTGCCATGCTCTTACACTATAATAGCTACAACATAGTAGGTTGCACCTTATTTAATCGTATCTGCCTGCTTAGTGGGTCATGCATGTGATAAATCATTCATAGAACATCTCCAAATCATTACCTTAAAGTAAGGAAAGTCAAAAGCTACAGCTCCCAATGCTACAAAATTCCTGGAAATTCCTGGGGGTTGGAACTAGATGATATTTAAGGTCCCTTTCAACCCAAACCATCCTATGATTCTATGAAATAGTGATTGCCTGGTGAATCTGGGAGACCTGTCTCACCCTCCACTTTAAAAAAAACCAGTAATTTAAATCAGTTCAGTTGTCTGATGTGAATCCTCAAACAACTTTGGTCCAGGTTTGGCAAACTTTCCTCTCATGACTACGGTTCCTGATGAGCCTGTTGGGATGGGAAGGTTCAGACTGCACGAGCGGCCCTGGGTTTGCACTGACTGAAAAAGTGGTGGCTGTTTGCTTTGCTTATCTCCAGCAAGTGGGTTCTTTCCTGCATCCATTAGGGCTCAGTATAAATACAGTGCAAGGCAATGACCAAGCCAAGGAGCTACTGAGAGCTTTGGGGAACAAACATGCGACATTTTACACATGCAGCTTTTTAAATGTGGTTGTGACTCAGGAAATTTGGAGTTGCCCTATTTTCAGGGGATTTTCAGAAAGCCTACACCTCAGGAATATGGTTAGGATTGATAATGCAAGGTCAGATGAGCTCTAAAGGCAACATTAGAGTAACAAGGTGTGCACCCTGGTGCCCACCCAATCTCCTTTGGAGAGCAGTGCTGCCCAAAGCACCTTCACACTGCACCAACTGCAGTGGTGATCACTGCCTGTGCTGATCATTGCATTGTCAATATAACACTAATGCATCATAATCCTATTGGCCCTAATTCTCAACAACAATAAAGCACAGCAAAATCTAGCCGAGATGGAAAGCACCTGCCACTGCCCAGCTGGCAGGGGTCCCACACATCAGATTGAAATCAAACACCCTGCAGTTTGCTGTGTGTACCTGCTGTGTCACATCTGCATCAGACTGCCCTGTGTATGCCTAAACTTCCAGCTCTTTCCTATTTAGACACGTTTATATTAGTTTAGGAATAACACCCAGGCCTGGGAGAGAGGAACAAAGCTGTCTAGAGCAGTCACCAAAATAGCCACAAACATTAAGGTGCTTTCAAAAAAGACAATCAATCATAAGCCAAGTGTAGCTTAAAACAGCAGCCACAGGGCATTTCCTAGGGATATATGGGAGGCCAGGGTTAAGGCCCAGACATGACTACACCCAGCCCATCATTAATCACCAGGAAATGCCTTTGTCTTGATGGTTCAGTATTTAAAATCATAGATGTCTGACATGGGAAGACCTTTTCAATCCTTTTGTTCATCCTCCTATTGCAGCACTTCAGACAATCTTCCCCTTCAGAGTTTATTTGATACAATCTGCGTTAAACCTGTGCTGTACCTATGTATTTCCCCTCGATGTAAAAGAAATGTTACTATTAGATGGAAGAAGTCAAGATTCAGGCAGAGAGAGACCAGTAAACACAATGAAAAGCCAAAAGAAGTGGAATACACTTCAACAATTGCAATTTGCTTCATGTGTGGAGACCCCTGCCATACTTAGAGGAAATAAAGTGGGTTTTGCACAAAGAATAAAAAATGGTGGGTTTTTTTTGTTTTTTTTTTGTTAAGCCTTTTCTGTTGAAGGGCTTTTCAGCAGGAAAACTTAATGTTTTATAGGAGTTTGACTTCAAAACATTACCCCTGAGCCACAGCAGTAGAGCTAAAATCAGTCTGAATCACACAGGTGTCCAAGAGAGGCATATCCATGTGGTGAGTGACTCACAACTTCATCATCATCATCCTCCTTCATAAGATAGAGGGACACCACAGCCTCTGTGCCATGGTGGTTCCCATGGTTCTTCATACCACCAGCTGCCAACTGGGACTGGGAAGCCTGGGAGTATGGGGATGGTGACAGAGGGATAAGGATACCAGCTCTGAGCTGTGGGAGGAACCCCTTGCCTGGGGTGTGATCCTCCTTGGCTAGTTGTCCTGGTTCCATGCCCAGAAATCTGGGAAGCAGTTGCACCACAGCCTTTGGGGTTCCTTGGCATTTCTATCTTTATTCCATTCTGGGATTTTAGTTGCCACTTTAATGGCACATTCAGTCACCTGTTGCAGGGGTGACAAGAAGCAGATCTACTCAGTAAAGGTGGGCTCAGATGTTGGTTTTAATGAATCATCTCAGTGATACTTGGCCTTGACTAATCAGTAGCTTCTGTGGGAAAACAACTGTATTAATATTCATCCTGGTGCCAGATTTTAAAGACCGTCTGTGCCAAGCATTATTGGCAACAAGGCCCTGTTTTCCTCCTTCAGACATGTCAGCGTACAAAGCAATAAAAGTCACAAAGGAAAAAAAATGTTGCATTTTAGAGATTCTTTCTTTCTACAAAGCTAGCCATTATCTTGACTCTCTCTGAAGCCAGGAAACATCCACTGAGTCAACATAAAAGTGACTCTATAATGGGTTATTCATCAACTGTTCATATTTGTGACTGACCTGACAGGGCTCATCTCCTGGAAGCAGAAGCACGGAGCGCTACCACCTACAGCCAGGGCAGGGGTGAATGTATGGGAGAGAAAACATGAAAACAGTGCTGAACCTCCCTCACCCTGCCTGCGAAATCCTTTCTGGTGAAAATCGTTTTTAGCTGTTAATGTTGTTTTACGGCCCAATTACTCCTACCACCATCTGCTTCTTTGTGAAAACATTCTGTAGATGCTGAAGTAACCAGACCAAGCAAAAGACTGAGACCTTGTCATTAAAGTCTCTTAACTAATGCTGTGACCAGGGCTGGGAGAGCAGCTGTGGCCAGTGAGGGAGCAGCTTCTGAGCAAGATACAAAACTTGGAGTAAACTGGGGGAAAGAGAAAAGAAAATCCCCCATGGAAAGCTTTCTTTAAGTCCTTTAAGTTGGTGAATCTTGTGTGTTGAAAGGACCAAATTCTGAATTTCGGAAGAAAAAACCTCACAAAGTTGCCTCATCCTGGAGCACACTGGGAAGGATCTTACATGCTCCAGAAAATTCACACTGCACAACTAATGAAGGAGCCCTAAGGGGTTTATTCTTGCAGCAAATCTGCAGCCATCTCAATGGTATTCTTGTAGAGAAGGGACAAAATTCATTCCACTAAGGGACAGCTTTAAGATGATCCAGAGAAAGGGATGAACTCCAGCAGGGATTAGGAAATTCTCCATTTCTCTTGCACCAGGTTGGGCACCACTGTATTTCAGGTCTTATTTATATTGCAGTGTTTTTTCTTGAAGACAGAGAAGCTCTCCTCAGGACAGAGTTCCCAGCTCCTGACATAGCACGTGCCTTTAATTTCAGTTCAGATTTAACATGCCTTGAGCCATAAAGTTCTTGCTCACACCAACTAAAGGCTTTGAATCAGGGCTTGTGAGCTCAGTCTTCAATGCCAAAGGAGCTTATGGGGACACTGAGAACCTTCTGAAAACCTTGAAGGGTAAACAGCCTGTGCTGCTCTTCTTCCTCCCATGGAGAGGTGGTTCATTACCTGGGAACTTCTAATGCTTTTGTAGACCTCCGTGCTAGGAAGACACTACTGGACAGGACTAAAGAGCATCAACCATTCCCTAAAACAGCTCAGTAAGAAGTCACAGGCTGTTTTGAACACAGAGAAAATCGTGCACTCTGATTTTTACGCAAATTCAAATGGAACATGCACGTATTAAGAATGAAGCTGCCAATTACTAACTTTGAGTTTTCCTTCTCCCCACACCAAACCATCTCCCAGATTTCCACATATCCTATAGTGGTAGAGGCCAGGGTGTGTCTGCCATTCCAGCATAAACTTAAATTTTATGGGTTTACAAATCAGATGTTTTAAATTACAGCTGAATGAGACTGAAGACTCCTACACAAGTTGTCATGTCAAAAATGAACTGGGGAAACATTCATACACTTTTTTTTTT